>JAHREE010000508.1:1876196-2021245 GCA_033628505.1 Tringa tobata
AATTAGAACAATAAAAGTGAAACTGAAGAGGTGACTGAATTAAAGCTCTGACTGAACTGAAACAGAAATCTAGCAGGAAAAATCCTGATTAATGAAAAGCACATTGGAATAAAATATGTAGAAATGCAAAAATAATTTTTTGAGATACTTGAAAATTAAAAAACCCCACCTTTTCCATCTCTTTTTGAAAAAAATAATCCTTTTGAGATCAACAAAAATATTTTTTTTACAGTAGTGAAACAAACGTTACTTAATTTTCAACTTCATTTATAGAGTGTGAACAAAGAACATCCCAGTCAATTGTTTAAAAGGTTGCACACAACTATCAGGTCTATTTCCTTAACAAGCTTATCTTATTAACAACAATTAATGATAATTACTCTTCACAACCACTGAATAACCAGCTTGTTTCAAAAACTGACAAGATATACTTGTTATTTCTATTTGATAACGGCAGTGCCACCCTGAAAAAATATGGCAGCTCTGCATTTTCTTCTTCCTGTTCTCTTCTTGCTAAAGGAAACCTGCTCTATAAACCCTTTCCAACTTCTGGTCATTAGATAAAAGGTGAAATACTGGTTTATTTTCTTCTTCCTCCAGTTCACAGCTCTTCCAAAACATCCTTGGTAGCATCCTGATGCTATCATAAATAAGTACAGCTTGCCAAACAATCTTAGAATCATAGAATGGCTTGAGTTTGAAGGGACCTTAAAGATAATCTAGTTACATCTAGCTTTCTCTTCTCCAGGCTGAAGAACCCCAACTCTCTGAGCCTGTCCTCATAGGACAGGTGCTCCAGCCCTCTCCAGCCATCTTCGTGGCCCTGCTCTGGACCTGCTCCAATTGGTTCATCTCTTTCCTTTGCTGAGTGCTCCAGAGCTGGATTCAACATTCCACATAGGGTCTGACAAGAGCGGAGTAGACGGGAAGAATCACTTTCCTTGGCCTGTTAACCATGCTTCTTTTGATGCACCTGGCCTTCTGGGCTGCTGGCGTATATTGCCAGCTCATACTGAGTTTCTCATCCACCAATACCCCAAGTCCCTCTCAGAAGGGCTGCTCTTTATCCGTGCAGCCCATATTTGTGCTTGGGATTGACCCAAGCACATTTATCCATGTGCAGAACCTTGCTCTTGGCCTTTTTGAATTTCATGAGGTTCACATGGGCCCACTTCTCAAGCCTGTCCAGGTCCCTCTGGATGGCATCCTTTCCCTCCAGCATGGTGACTGCACCACACAGCTTGGTATTGTTGGCAAACTTGTTGAGGGTGTACTCAATCCCACAGTCCATGTTGCCAATATAAACAGCGCTGGTCCCAGTACTGACCCACTTGTCACTACTTGCCACTTGGACATCAAGCTGTTGACCACAAGTCTTTGAGGGTGGCCATTCAGCTAATTCCTTATCCAGCAAGGGGTCCATCAAATCCATGCCTCTCCAATTTAGGGACAAGGATGTCATGCAGTACAGCATCAAATGTTTTGCACAGGTCTAGGTAGATGATGTCAGTTGCTTTTCCTTTATCCACCAACGCTGTAACCCCATTGTAGAAGGCCACCAGGTTTGTAAGGCACAATTTGCCTTTAGTGAAGCCATATTTGCTGTCACTGATCACTCTATTTCCTGTGCTGCTTAGCAGCATTTCCAGGAGGATCTGTTCCATGATCTTGCTGGGCACAGAGGTGAGACTGACTGGCTTGTATTCCCCAGGCTTCCTTTTTTTCCCCTTTTTAAAAATAGGCATTGTGTTTTCCCTTTTCCAGTCAATGGGAAATTCACTGGGTTGCGACGACTTCCCAAATATGATAGATAGTGGCTTAGCAACTTCATTTACGAGTTCCCTCAGGACCAACAGAGGAATCTCAGGAGGTCCCATGGGCTTGTGCACCTTCACGTTTCTTAGACGGTCTTGAACCCAAAGTTCTCCTACAATGGTGAGTTCTTCGTTCTTCCAGTCTCTGACTTTGCCTTCTCCAACTTGGGTGGTGGGGCTAGAGCTCTTTCTGGTGATGATCAAGGCTAAAAAGTCATTAAGTACTTCAGTCTTCTCCGTATCTCAGGCGACCAGGTCTCCAGTTTCCTTTCGGAGAGGGCCCACACTTTCCCTAGTCTTCCTTTTATCACTGATGTACCTATAGAAGCTTGTCTTGTTGCACCTGACATTAATTCTATCAAGGCTTTAGCTTTAATAACCTGGTCCTTTGCTGCTCAGATAATTTCTCTGTACTCCTCCTAGGCTACCTGTCCTTGCTTCCACCCTCTGTAGGCTTTGTTCATCCATGCAGGCCTCCTGGCGATTTTGCCTGACTTCCTCTTCATTGGGACACATTACTCCTGAGCTTGGAGGCAGTGATCGTTGAATATTAGCCAGGTTCCTTTGGCCCCTCTTCCCTCCAGGGCTTTATCCCATGGTACTTTGCCAAGCAGATCCCTGAAGACGCCAAAGTCTTTTCTCCTGAAATCCAGGGTAGTGAGGTATCTGTGCACCCTCCTCAGCACCCTAAGGATCTTGAACTCCACCATCTCATGGTCACTGCAGTCAAAGCTGCCCTTGAGATTCATATTACCCAGAAGCCACTCCTTGTTGGCAAGAACAAGGTCCAGTGTGGCACATTTCCTCATTGGCTCCTCTATTACCTGGAGAAGGAAGTTATCATCAACACATTCCAGGAGTTTCCTGGATTGCTTATGTCCTACTGTGTTGTCCCTCCAACAGTTATCAGAGTGGTTGAAGTCCCCCATGAGGATCAACGTGATGCTGCTTCTATCAGTCTATAGAGGGCCTCATCTGCTTGGGTTTTCTGGTCAGGTGGCCTGTGGCAGACTGCCACTATAATGTCACCTGTCTCTGCCCTCCCTTTAATCCTGACCCATGAGGAGCTCAGCCAGCTCCTCATGCATCCCCAGGTGGAGCTCCATGAATTTCAGCTGGTCATTGACATAGAGAATGACACCCCTTCCTCATCTTCCCTGCCTGTCCTTCCTCAAGAGCCTGTATCCTTCCATTCCACCACTCCAGTCATAGAAGCCATCCTAGCACATTCTCTGTGATGCCAATAACACCACAGCTCTGCAGGCCTGCACACGTCTCTAATTCCTCTTGTTTATTCCCCATGCTATGTGTGTTTGTATAGAGGCATTTAAATTGGGCCCCTGATGAAGCTGACTTACTGGCTGGAGTGGCTGGAATTCTTGATTTGTTTGACTTTATCAGTTAAAGAATTTTTCTCTTCCAGTTTTGAACAAAACAATATCAACTTTATAAGTGTCAATATTATAGCACTAAACACAAACCCAAAAAACCCCACCTACACTTGTATCTTGAAACCGATCCAGAAAATTTCGAGCAGCTTTTCCCCAGAGACAAACTATGATAAGGATAATGAATGCAATTAAACCATCTTATTATCCACCCTTGTACTCCATTTTCTAAGATATGATACACAGTTGTGCATATTCAAAGGTAGTCTGAACTTCAAATCTGTGGCTCAGGTAAATAACAGCATACAAGGTGTGGAAAGCATCCCCTCAATTATGCTGCAAATGATACACAGCTGGCAAAAGAAACAGCAACAGCTGCAACTAAACTGATACAGAACACGATTTTACTTTATCTCCCAGATGAATAATGCTTACAATCTAACCAGCTGCAATGGTTATATTCTTTATTTTGTACTGCACACGACTTCAATCAGAGTTTCAGGAAAGATTGTGTGTTCTTGTATGCTTGGCTGACATTTATGAAGGTAAATTACAAATAATAATTAACTAAGTGAATGAAGCTACAGCGTTAACCCCAATAGCTTGCGTTCAACATTCTGAAGTGTCATGAAGGAAACATTAATGACTGTAATTTGCAAAGGATTAGAACTCAAGTAACATCATGGTCTTTGAAAAAGATATGCAAGACATTTTCATCAATACCTACAATTCATCTGATTATACGTAAGGCTGAGTCAGAGCAGAACTGGTGGACTGCTTTCCCTGGATCATTACTTAGAAAAGTAGTCTGCTGGGCAACATATTTTTTTATTAAATATTCTTCACTAGAGAACATCACTTTAAAAAATCCCAAAAACTTGGAAAAAAAGTTTAACAGAATGTCACTACTTTTTTTGGGTAGCAGCGAATTCCCCCTTTATCCCCACAGCACTAATCTGGAATATTATTCAAATAATAGCAAAAACTGCCATTGCATTTATTGCTGCTCCTTTGTATAGTTCTGATCGCTTTTCTATTTTGTATCCTATCACTGAAGAACATTTTTGAAAATCAATAATTAACATTTATTTTAACATTTTATTCCCAATTTGGAGAAAAAGGGGAAAAACTTAAATCCAAGTTTTTATAAGTATGTTTATTCCTTAGTTCCAATCAACAAGTTTCATTGGCAGTTCTCAGCTCTTCAGCTGCTTAACTAGAAACAAAATTACTTTCTAAACACAGCTGTTTCATTACTCCAAAGCCTCTTAGACACAAGATTCAGATGTGCAAAAGTTCATCACACAGTTTTGTGTAACAAATACTGGCTATTGAGCAATTAAATTAATTGCTATTTTTACCTTTTACTATTTTATTTACCCTTTTAGGAAAAGAAAAAAAATCACACATACTTTCCTGAAATTCTTAATAACTAAAATGGGTTTATTTTCTTAAAATATAACCTCAAATTGGTTTTTGGAACTATTATCTCCATTTTTAATACCTATTGCAATTTTCTATTTGAAGTTTTGTTTTGTGTGTCCTCTACTTACCTAAGAAGATTCTTACTCTTCCAGCTGAAATCAATGTTGGAAGAATATATCATGTGTTTGGCACTGTTACTTGGTCCCAATTTGTATCTTTAGTGTCATTAATTTTTCTCCAGTTATAATAATTCGATACTTTAAAAAACACTGCATTCATATGCAGTCTTTTTGCATATCACAATTTCTTCCATATATTCAAAGACAAAGGGAATCTACATATGCAAAATAGGTTAATGTGAAGACCAGTATATTTTTACATGTTCCTCACTTTTACCAACAGCTATTTTAATAAGCATCCAAAACCCCATCAAGCAAGCTGAAAGCTAAGGCAGAATTGTCACAGAAGACAGGGCAACTCCAAAGCAGGAAACACCCCTAACTACTCTCTTTGATACTCTCTATGTAGGATGAGAGGGATGGGTTGTTGTATCAGCTGCTGTTACTGTCACAGGGTTTTCATTTACAGATTAACTTACATGGCTGCTATCTGAACTTTGAAATCAATCCAGACTTAATTATTTTTTTAGAAAAAAAAAACCAAACAAACAAATCACAAAAGAAAAACCCAAGGCTACCCATCTTCTGAACCTAAATTCATTCCCTTACAAATACATGAATAAAAATCTGTCTTACAGTTTCATAGATAGTTGAAGATAATGAGAGTATGAAATATATTTTCTTTCTATAGCTAAAATAAGCATGACTGACTTTGTCCCACTTTTCAAGTGTCTTTCACTTGACAGTTTATACCACACCTAAAGCTTGTTTTCTAAGTATTCTAGGGACATAAATTTTCAGTCTGTTAAACGAGATTAACTTGTGAACCAGAACAGGATTAGAGTTGTTCTCATTGATTAGGAAAAATTCTGAAGAATTTCTTTAGGTATTACTTAAAGGCTTCATTGCTTCTAAGTTCACCCCTTGTAGACTTTTTTAACATCTCCTAAGTAATCTGTTAGATTCATTGGTCACAATTTCCCTTCAAATAGATATTTGCTTACTGCAGCTGCTTCATTTTCTAAATGCTGTGATTCTGAAGTTCTTTTAAATCAATAGTGTTATACAACAGACGCCTAGAGTAACTAGCGTTCCTCCACCTACATTTTTATTTGCCTAATTACAAAGAGCAGCAGTTTACAGATAAGAGATGCTACATTTTAAAATTCCTATGTTCATAGAACAGAATGACATGGATTTCAAAAGCTCCTGATTTCTTTTTGGAAAGGAACTGCGACTAGTGACAGAGAAGGAAAGGTCCATATTTCGTTTAAAGAATCCCAAAAATGCCAAATTGAAACAAAAGATATCTAATACAGACAGGACCAAGACTTTGAATAAGTTTATTGTTCAGTTATATGAAAAAAAACCCCAACAAACCACCTCATTGTCTTTCATGGCTCTTTCTAACCAATTATAGCCTTTTACAGTTCACATACAGTCAGCTCAAGTAGTCTGCAAATTCCTGAGAAAAGAACAAGGCTAAAGAAAACAGAACTTAAAGCTTTCCACTTCCTCCTGTACTCAACCAACAAGCTTTTCAGATGTAATGATTAAGTGTGTGTGTATAGAGTAGAATAGTGGTCTGACTGTGGAAAAGAATACATTCAATGTTTTGCTGATTAATCTTATCTTAAGCTGATATATATCACTTTTATACACTACAAAGTGTCTCTTGAGATCTACAATCTATTGAGATCCCTTTATGCAAAGCTGTTGCTTTTGGTCGCATCACACCATTATATAACAGAAGAGAATTAATTCAGTAATCACACAACTTGTTCTGATACACAATCTGAAATTCTGCAGAAATGAGATGGGTACACAAAAGCAGAGACACCCACTCAGATGATTAAGCAGAAATCAGCTAATACAATACAGGTCATTCTTCACTTTCTTCTTCTGATATGAACTGGCCAAAAATCTAGTGAATATCTGGAAGTGTTTTAAGCCACACTTTAGTAATGATTTGGAACAGAAATATAAATGTATCATTTGCTCTGTGTACAAAGGGATGACAGATTATTCTACCTCGGTGTATCCTTAAAGTACTCTAAATTGTCATCCATATGCAATTTCCTTCTACTGTACTCACTATCAGCTTCCATCTTATCTGAAGCTTTTATTAGAGACTTTACTGTAAAGAAAGAACAGAGTAACCCAGCAAAGAAAGAAAAGAGAAGAAGGAATCAATTTATTTATACGAAACACTGGCGATCTTTCAGCAGTGCTTTGTCTAGAGTATTCTGTACAGCATTGGTCAATCTATCCAGTCCATTTGAACACAAATAAGAGCCTAGAAAAGCCAGTAATACATGAATGGAGTTGCAGCAAGTTTTCATACAACTAACTAAAGGAGCTTAATATAATCAAGGTCAACAGGAAAACTATTGGTCTCAGAAATTCATCAAGTGCTACAGATTTGGTACATAAGAAAAGTATTTAAAGACAAAGATAGCTAAAGGTAGCTTTACAAATAGGTTAAAACCCTCCCAGTCTCTCACAAGTAGAATCTCCAACAGTTCCACATGGACAATTTCTGGCCAGAAGCCACAGTCCTTAAACAATGTCAGGTATCCCACCATAGCAGGACACTTTAAGTAATCCACTGGCTGGAGAAACCACTTGAACACCTACAAACAACATCTTAATGTTCTTGATTAAACCAAGATATTCCCATACATACCCAAACCCCCATCTAATTCAGACATGAACAGTGACTTCACACAGTTTTGGCCATGTGTTTAACTGTGCACGTTGCCACCCATTGCCCTGCTACTTGCCCATGTCAGTATAACAATGAAGCATTCTTTTCCTCAGCATCTCTTCCCTCTCTTGCTTCTGGCCTTGGTAGGCAGGCCTTGCTGCACCCTGTCTGAAACTGAAGCCAAACTCCTACCCTGACCTGAAGTGCATGAAGTGCACTGGGGTATCTGTGGGAGCTGGAGTCTGCCCAGTGTGGTTGGGGCAAGGGAGCCATCCCTGGGGTTGGCCACAATAGCCAGGGACACAGATCTTCACAGGTGAGAGAAAGTCACATGTTGCAACCATATTCAAAAAGGGCCAAAGCATCCATGAAACCTACAGGCTGATGAACCTCAGTTTTACCCTGGGAAAAATCACAAAGCAAGTACTTCGGGTCTGCAGCCCTTCTTCAGCCCTCCATACTGAGCCTTGGCAGCCTAAAGGGTAGGGCAAGACTGACAAGCACATCACAAAAAGGGGTAGATCCTTCAAAGTTTTGTATTTATCTCATTTTCACTGACTATACTGAACTGAACTACAAGTCTTAGCATTTTCGTAACTGGATCAATAATAATCTGCTTCTTAGACTAAAGCACTTGACAAGATTGTCTCTCAAATTGATGGGAATTCAAGCAAGCTAATATGAACTTGGATGCAACAAATTTGCAACAATTTTATACTTACCATTTTCACTTCCCACTCCACTGTCTTCTTTTAGAGATAAAAAATAATTAAACTAAGTAATAACATTAGGATGCTGAAATGTTTTATCTATATCTGATAACTCATCCTTTTGTCTTACATTGCTTTTCTATATCAATGCTATTCTAATGAAGACTCTTCTGATAAGCTAAGGACCTATTTGACTTGTGATAGCTTGAAATAAGAAAATTAATTTAAATACTTCTAAAATGTTGATCACTACTGTCTTATCATATAGTCACTCTGACGTATTTGTTCCAAAGCTGCTCCAACTGCTTAGGGAACTAAACATGTGCTTATACTGTGAGGTGGGGAAAGCCAGGATTTGGTTTCAAAACTGGCATGAACTCTTGACTTACACAGAGGAAGGATAATGCTAATAAGCT
Source organism: Tringa tobata (assembly GCA_033628505.1). Lineage (NCBI taxonomy): Eukaryota > Metazoa > Chordata > Aves > Charadriiformes > Scolopacidae > Tringa > Tringa tobata. The sequence continues at coordinate 1,884,776 of JAHREE010000508.1, forward strand.
GAATGGCAAAAGCTTGAAAACTGGGTGGGGGCATCCAAACACGGTTGAGTTCAGAAATCATCAGGACACGTGAAGCAAGAAATTCTCTGTGAGATGACTGGGACACTCTTGATGATAAGTTGTGGTCAGCTGGAGAAGCTGCCTTTGCTAAGGGTCAGAAAAGCTTCAGACAGGTCAGGATTAGGTTCTAGAGTACACCCCACCCCCAATTGATCATTACCAAATATTACAGTTCAAAAACTGCACATGGCTGCTCTTCAACATTTGCAGGAACTTTGAGAAGCAAGGCTTCCTGTTGAGTTCCAATAGCTATTTTGCTCACAGAAAGTAATCAAAAGACAGACAGACAGAATTTCAGACATGTTTAAAATTTAAAAAAACAAAACAAGCCAAACCAAATGAAAAACCTGGAAAAAAGGGATGATGTGGCCACAGTCCAAACACTCTCAGTATGTACGCATATACACTACATATACAGTCGTTTCGTTTTGTCTGTTGTTCTTATTATCTTTTAAAAAGAATAATGTCAATGTTCACTGAGGTCAAACTCTATCTCCCATCTAGTACATAATGCTTACTTTAGCTCACAACTGCACATAAGTACAAAATCTCTTCTCTTTTGCTTTCAGAAACAATTAGACTACTATTAAAAAGACAGTTTTTCTCTATAAATGCCAGCGTTTTCACTGGGGGAGATTCCTTTATCTTCACACTAATTAAAGAAAACCCAAAACCAACCCAGTAATGTCTAACAGCAAAAACACCAAAAGTACTGCTCAAATGAAATTATGAAAATGCTCATGAATATTCCAGACAAATTTCAATGTCAGGGGAAAAAAGTTCATAAAATTTCACAGCCTGAAGATGTGATTAACTTGTAGAAATAGCTCCCCTCTACTAAAACACAATAGATTAATTCAGTGCTGCAAAGTGAAAAGTTTTAATGTGAGAACTGGGCTGTTCAAATTACAGGACAGTACCCCTTTGAGATCTCTAACAAAAGTGGTTGAAGCCAAAGGATTTGTCATGTCACTGGTTAATCCTTCAGTAATGGTAATTATTACAAGGTCTTCCTGGGGATAAATGTTTTTCAGCCTCACTCCCCCTTTCTGTGGACAGAAACCCAGATGTTAAGGGGGTGTACATTCTTCTAAAACTGCATTTATAGTTAAAGATGGAAAATATTTAAGCAACAGTAAATCACCATGGCAAGCCAACACTATGCTTTAGGTTTGCAAGACAGTATTCCATGTTGTCTTCTTCACATAGAACTTAGAATGATCATGCCCATAGGAACAAGGACATAATGAAGTGGCTGCAACCTGCTCTTTGTGGTAGACTAACACTGCAGTCCCTTGAAATCATAACATGATAAGGAATTTTCTTTGTCTGCCATTAACTCGGAAAATCAGACTTTTTCATTGCATAATGAAAATTAATGGTTTGCTACGATGGATTTTTTTAAAAAAAAAAAAAAGTGAAAACCAACATTCTGCTCATATAGTCTAATCAATGAAACTCCATGAAACCAAACATCTTCAAAATTGGTGCCTCATAATCTGAATGCTTCTTGTTTTCCTTTGAGATTAGCCTCTCATTAGAAAGTTCAATAAATTTGCAACTAAAGGAATGCACAAATGCCCTTGAGAAGTTGCAACTCTTTCATATCTGTTGAACTAGGTAGTTTATTTTATTATATGTTCATGTAAGCAGGAGATTTAAAATCAGTCTGGGTTGCAATGTTGATTTTTTTTCCACCTATCCAAATAGAAATATATTTCTCCTTTTAAAAGGCATATGATTTCTTTCCTTCCTGAGCTAATCCTAAATCATGAAAAAACTTTGCAGTAGTTTTTGGCTGCAGCACGCCATAACATTTTTAGTTTTAACTGCATGTTCAGAACTCTTAGGAATATATGTGAATGTGCTAATGGAGATAGTTAGAAAAGAAAACTTGCACTTTTGCGAGTTCATCTTTAAATATCCTTTCCTGCCTGAAATGTCATCAGTAATAGGACACTTTTATGGCTAACAGTATTCTCATTACTCTTCGTTTATGGTTCCACAATAGTCATTTTCATTTTTTTTCTGTAATGGAAACAAGAGTGCTTATTGCGTTTTCTCTGCTCCAGTGAATAGCCCGTCTCTGATATTACTTAGTTCAGATGAAAGTTTTTTTCTTTATAGTTGCTTGACTTTAGGATAATTTAGTACTAAAATTATTATTTTTATTGAAGAATGTGCAATCAACAACTCTTTTTCACACTGAAATATAACTGGAGTAAAAAATACAAAGCACATGAAAGGAAGAAAAATCAAACTTAATTGATGAAAATAGCATCTGCAGAATTGGCAATCCAGACATTCAATGGGACATGTATGATGTTTTAATAAAATGGAAGCTGAAGGACAGCTGAGTTGTGCTGCTCTGTTTGGAAGAAGCTCCTTTTGCCTACATGCTGATTCACGTTCACCAAGAATTCCATTCCAATATGTACTTCCAGTATATATTACATGAAATCACAATCCTACTTACATTTCACTGAGTTTAAACTTTCTTTTTAACCTAGGCTAAGATGATTTTCATCCTAAATTGACAGGAAACCAAAGAACCTGATGAGAGGTGGACAAAATGTTTTTATTTTGCTGGTTATCAACTATTAATCCATCAGAACAATTATCTGCTGTATTTGATGGAATATTTTCAACATATTTTGAAAGTCATGTGAAGTTCTATATTACTTAAAAAAGATCTTGTCTTGACTGGTAAACCCCCTAAAATGTACTGTAGTAAAATTAATCTTTTATCTTTATTTGAACCACTTACTCAAGTGGTTTTCCATTTAAAAATGCAATAATTTGTCCTCAAACAATAAAATCGGGAATTATTCCAATGCTTTTCTGCTTTTGTTGCAATCTCTAACTACAATCACAATCTAACTAGAAGAAAAATTATGAAGATACATTCCAGTAATAGAAAACCCAGCGTTGATCTCTGAAACAGAGAGTAGTTAATTAACTCCGGCATGAGCCAGAGGTCCTAAACATTCTTTTGATAAATTATTCCCCTAACCGACTAGATGAAGTTTTGTGTTTTCCTTGTGTGAGTCTAGGCACTTCGCAAGAAGCTCTCAAAACTCTTTTTTTTCAGCTATTAAGATTTAGCATTGAAGAAAGAAGTTTGGGAGAAACCCCACAAATTATAACAGAAAGGCTAGGTAATAAAGCTGAGGTAATATTATATGTTTAGATGCCCCACCCCTGGAAGTGTTCAAGACCAGGCTGGATAGGGCTTTGAGTAACCTGGTCTAGCGGAATATGTCCCTGCCAATGGCAGGTGGGTCGTAACTAGGTGATCTTTAAGGTTCTTTTCAACCCAAACTATTCTATGATTCTATGCTTTGCTTGGAACTCGCAGGAGGATACTGTTACACCCACACACACTTTGTTCTTTTATGAAAATGTTCCCTTGTGCATTGGACAGGCTGAACTGCGCTTCTGGTAACACTGATGGCAAACATTTCAAGGATTAGGGTAGGTGTCCTGCTGTCCAGTGAAACTCACTGTGAAATAAAACTAACCACATCAGCAAGAGAGTGAATTTAACCTAAAATGCGTGTGCCAGACCCTTGGGGATGTGACCACATATTCCGTGTTTATTTACTCCCTGCAACAGCAAGTATACAGCATACAAGAGGAAAACAGAACTATTCATACCTGAGGGAACGCAATTACACAAGTTATCAGCTATGAGATAACGAAAAGTCCTTTTGCTTTTTCTCTTCAATATAAAACCTTGAATGAAATAAAATAGATGGATTCACTTTCATCTGGGTTACTTGCTTCTCTTTTTGCCAAAGCTTATTTTGAGATGCAAGACCTCCTTTTCAGCAGATTTATTTTCATTCAGTAACACCTTCCTAAGTATACCGTATGGGAGCTGTGCAAAACTCTACGAATCTTCCTCCCTTGTTTTATATTTATTAAATGTTCATTCCTTAGAAATATTTATCTAAAAGCAAAAGAGGAATGTAGATACAAATTTTCTCAGGTATTCATACAACTCAGATTTATGTCAAGAACTAGAAACTGCATTTTATGAGAACTAGGGCCTAAACTACACTAGTTATAAAACTATCCTCTTACTGTTTTAAATATTTTTCAACTTCAGAACATTATTTATTTATGCCTCTATTTTTTTAAGTATTAGGTCTTCCTAAATAATTCTGCCTTTACAACACATATGCTAAATTAAATTCTGGAATATATAAAATGGATTTGACAATCTCATGAGCACAGATCAGTCTCATACTGCATTTATCCTAATTTTATGAAGTTGCAACTGAAATCACTGAAACAATGAAGTTAATTCAGCAGATACAGGTTAAGCTTGAGATTGCTAAAATAAGCTTCATTGCCACAAAATGTTTTGAAGGCCAAAATTCAAATTCACGAGGGCAACACTGACAGTGACTACTAATATGACGGACCTTTTTCATAGAAATCCAGCAACGTATGGAGCACAGAAGTTGTGATAATGTATGAGGAAGATCCCTTTGTTCATGCTCTTTTCTTATATTCCTCCATAATCATTAGCTGCTTTTCACTGCTAGAGATACAGCAGTTGCCTATACATAATGTTAGCTTGACAGTGGCTGGTAGGTTATATGTTGTAATCCTTCTCCTGTGCTCATGTCATGTTGCTTTCTTACAGTCACTATTAGCAAAATCCTTGTTCTATGCACTCAGTCCATAGTCATAAAATCTGCCATTTCAGGAATACATTTTATTTTGAGTTTAAAAAGGGTATTTCCATGCCGAAGGAAGAGAGACAGCCCCACGTCATTTTAAAACCACAAATGGGAGTCCAGCATGGGGACACTTACATGTATGTAAACCAATTTAAGTCTTCCTCAGGCTAATATGTTTGCATGTCTCCAGTGCTTCAGAGATCTCTGAGACAAGCCCATCACATGAGAGAGACATGCCAAAACTATATTTTAACTTTGCAGAGGGACAGATTCACAGGGGATCAGACTATGATTTAGTCAAGAGATATGGTTGTGGGTTTTTTTCGAAAAACACTTTTTAATACTTTTCAACAACAATGAAAAGTTAGTCATAATTCAGCTCTATGAAAACGGGACTACTAGTTTCTAAAAACTGTCAACCTCAGATGTTCTGCGATTGGTAAGTGTCCTTGTTATTAAAGTAACCAAAGTTTCCACAAGAAATCCACAGCTTTTGCAAGCAACACAGAACAGTTAATGTTATTGCTGAAATACACAGTCTATATACAATACATATTCAATAATGCTTCTAAAATGTCCCATTATAGACAGAAATCACCAATATTATTTGCAGTTACCAGACTATACTGTCAGAGTTGTCAGCAGTTAAAATCAAATTAGATTTGACAATCAGGATCTGAACTGCAAACCGATCCTCGGTAATTAATGTAATTAACAGCCTGAAACACAGAGAACAATGTACTAGCTCCATGAACACATTGTTTGCTCAGATGAATCATTTTCACATTGCTATTTAATTGATGTGACTTTTGCTTCAGATACACTACAATTACCATGTCAAGTTACTGATAGAGTAGATAAAGTAAAATATTGGCTAAATTACTGTCTTTTTTTTTTAATGACAAAAGTTTAATTAACAGTTATAAAACCTCCCTTCTTAATAATGTGGAGAGTGATGCACAAATGCTGAATATTTATATCTAAAAGTCCCCTATTTCAACATGGAAATGCCAAAGCTTCATTATTGTTGCCAAAGAACATGCAGCATATACAGAATATCACCACCAGCCTACTTAGAAAGAGTAAAACCTCACAGAATTCGCAAGGCTAACCATCCTGTTGGAGAATGAATGAAGAAGAAATCTCATATACTTTTATAAGCTGTCCTGATTACAAGGACAGACTAAAAGCTGTTGCCATCTCATTGCCAGTCAGCATCAACTCCCTGCAAGAGGTGTGCTAACTTACAAATTTAATGGAACGTCTACAAAAAGTTTCCTTATCCCCATAAAACATTCTTCTTGTTTCCTGAAGAAAAGAACAACATGAAGTGCTGCCCTAATCATAAGAAGAACATAAGTAAGATTTGCTTCCACCAGGGTCTTTAGCAAATGTCTTTTAAAATACTGTGTTTGCCATCACAGCAACATTTCGTCCACAAACCATCACAAGGAATAAGTCAGTCACTGCCACAAAGCACTAAACCTTTATAGTTCAAACTGAAGGAGGTATCTCTGGAGAGCCAGGATTTTATCATGAGAAAAGACTAGGAGACAACATATCAAATGCAATTCATTAGTTCTAACTAAGATAGAGCTTTTTGCTAGGCAAAGGTCATGCACAAGAGTTGGCAGTCTGTCAGGAATTCAAATAACATCAAAGTGCCATTTTATTATACGCCTGTTATCACATTGACACGTGTAGTCCCTATAAACTCTTAACAGTACGTATCTCTATTCCACGAAACATTCCACAAGTTGTGCTTATAGTCCTTTGATAACTATCAAGGTCAGGACTTCAAATAAATGACAAGGGTGAGAAGGGAAACAACAAAAACCAAGCAACCAAAAAAACTCCTGTCCTGTCCTTATATTCTAGTTGTAAAAAAGAAAAAGGAAAATTGTACAACAGAAAGGAAAGTTCTTCTCCTGAAAGAACAGTCTCCAGTGTTCCTGCAAAACATAAACCCCTTTACAAAGCATGGATAAAAAGCAACATTTATGTCAAAAAAGTTACCTTTTGTACCTCCCCCCCTCTTTTTCTTCATTTACTTTAGATGTTGTAGAAAACATAGATGTTAGCAAAAAGCCAGCAAATGAAATGAAATAAATACATAAATATCTTTCCTGACCAGGATCTATGAACTCTCTAGGGATTTTTTGTTGACTTTCAGAGAATATACAAGTTTTTATTCCAAATCCAAGTACACTATGGAAAGTAAGAGTATTTCCAACCTGGATTACAGATGGATTTTTTCAGAAATTCAGAGATTTCTATTCCTTTGGAAGGGCACATATATGGTTCTGAGAGTCTAAATACATACCAAGCTGTGTCAACACTACCACAAGAGAAAACTGACATTTTTAATTAGGATAGTATTAATTTCATGAACCCCTGAATTCCACAATGTTTCTGTTTCTAGACATAATCCTACAGACTACTATAGCATACTATTACTCTATTTTGGGTCTTCTAGATGGCCTTCATTGGCTTCAAATTATATTACTATGAACAGGAAACTGAAATTAGTTCTACAAGCAGCTACCTTCTTACAGCTCTACATATGAAATGATGTTGTCCCCACAGCCAGTCTGTTCCCTCACAGAAACCGATGACTCAGTCCTCAGCATTGTACACAATTTATCCTTGTTTCATGCAGCAAGAACCCACACTTTGCTGGAGGCTGCACTGGAGCAACTTACAGAAGAATCTTAATTCCCTTGCAGTAGCCATTCCTTATCTCAGCCATCCATGCTACTAACCTGTTCCACTCAGTGCAGAGAGCCTTTCTGTGTGATCAGCTAGTGCCATGAGAGCAGGCTGAACATGAGCCAGCAGTGTGCCCAGGTGGCCAAGAAGGCCAACAGCATCCTGACCTGTATCAGGAACAGTGTGGTGAGTAGGACCCGAGAGGTGATCATCCCCCTGTACTCAGCACTGGTGAGGCCCCACCTTGAGTACTGTGTCCAGTTTTGGGCCCCTTTCCACAAAAAAGACATTGAGGTGCTGGTGCGGGTCCAGAAAAGGGCAACGAAGCTGGTGAGGGGTCTGGAGAGTAAGTCTTATGAGGAGAGGCTGAGGGAGCTGGGGTTATTCGGTCTAGAGAAGAGGAAGCTGAGGGGAGACCTTATCGCGCTCTATAACTACCTGAAGGGGAGGTGCAGAGAGGCGGGGGTTGTCCTGTCACAGGCGACAGGACAAGAGGAAATGGCCTCAAGTTGTGCCAGGGGAGGTTTAGATTGGATATTAGGAAACATTTCTTCACCAAAAGGGTTATCAAGCATTGGAATAGGCTGCCCAGGGAAGTGGTGGAGGCACCATCCCTGGAGGTGTTCAAAAGACGGGTAGACATGGTCCTCAGGAATATGGTTTAGTAATTTTTATTCCTATTTCTTATTTATTTTTTTGTCAGAGTTAGGTTGGTGGTTGGACTAGATGACCTTTAAGGTCCCTTCCAACCTAGGCGATTGCATGATTCTATGTATTGGCGATGATAAGTTTAACTGGCCAAGGATCCCTCCTGAGTCTCTGTTCTGATGGTAAATTTCATTTGGAGATGAAACATATTGCTGGTCTAAGTGAGCAGGTAAGAAAAGAGCACTTCAAAGCTACTTAAAACTACATGAATTAAAAAAGCAAGGAACAGTTCAGATGAGGCAGGACAGCAAGGCAGTGATGGTTGATAGCTGGAAGACAATTAGTTTTAGTAACTCTAGTCTGATCATGCATTCCAGAAAGCAAAAATTAAAACAAAACAAAACAAAAAAACAACTTAAATTAAATAGCTTAAAAACATCAACTACCAAGCTATTTTTTATTTTCCAGAAAGACTGGGGGTTTGCAGCAACAGCAAGATGAAATAACTTACAGAAATTGGAGACCCAAAATAGTAAATTGGCTTTCCTCAATGTTGTCAGAAACTGATTTTCATCTCTTCATTTTGCTGATAAAGAAAGGTTAGAAATGCCTATTGTTTTCCACCCACAGCTTGGAAAACAAGGCAATTTGAGACTCTGAACTCAGTGATTTTTCTTCCTATCACAAATGATCTATAAGTTTCATTACTCTATGATCTTTGATTCCTCAGGCAGAAGTTCTGTTATATAAAATAAGCCTCCTAGAAACTGAAAGAAAATCAGACATGCACAGAATTCCAAGCAAACAAAAGCATCTCAACACAAAGCCTTATTTCAGTTTATCTACTTCACTGTGCTCTGCCTGTAGAGCTACTCCCTATTGTCAACTTGCCAGCAGGTGCTATATTCATTCAGTTGGTTCATTCTTAAAAGCAAGTACTTTTCTTTAAAAAAAAAAAAGGCAAAAAAAACCCCCCAAACTCCTTACAATGAAGAACCAAGCAATCCAAACACCTGCCTCTGGCAGCATAAACCATTTTCTTTTCACTGGCTGCCATGCTGAAACCTAATTTTCATGCTCTTCCTATGTTTGTTTTCTTGCTACACTGGAGGACAGGCACAATGACATAACTTATTGAAGATGAAAGTAAAAAGAATTTCAATATTTTTCCAAAGAGAAATGCTGCAACATAAGGCTTCTGGATTATAATTTTTCTTAGCTTATGAAAAACAGATCTTATTACCCTTTTAAGAGATTAGCTCCACTGGAAAGTATTCCCTGTCCTCAATACTGAAGTGCTATCATGAAAAAATTGGAAATATTTAACAACTTAAGATAATCTGTTTATTAACAATTACTTTTAATTCACTGTGGCTCCATTCACAAGTTGCTGTCATGACTAGTAAAGTAGCTAATTTTATTTTCTTGTCAGCTATTGCTCTCTGGGGATAAATAAAAGAATTCAGTAGTTATAAATGTATAGATGGATAAGTATAGCAAGCTATCTAATGAACAGCAGCAACACAGGTAAGCAGTGATTGCTCCTAAACTGGTTTAGGTTTCTTAGCCTTCGTCAGGTATACTAACGAAGTCAAAGAGTTGCTTTTAAAGAAAAGCATGAAAGGTGAAAATATTGAGGAGGAAGGGTTCCTAGTTATTTAGATTATAACTCTAGACAACAGAAGAATTTTTATGTAGAAAAAGCAGTTTTGCTAGAACAGGAAGACAACTTGAAGTAGGCACATTACAGGTTGTTTTGGTTTGTTTTGTTTAAAGTACAGTATGTTAGAATGTAAGGCAGACCACGGCAACAGGAAACTACCAGTACATCATAGGACTGAGAAGAAACATATTGCCCATCTCCCGAAGTAGCTCCAATATCCAAGAATTTTGTTTCAAAAGGGAGAAGAAAACACAAAACAAAGAAAAATATTTGAGATTCTGAAGTTTATATTTGTAATAAGCAAAAAAAAATGAAACAACTTTGGAAACTAAGAGGGGTTGAAACAGTAAATTGTCCTGCAAGAGATTCTAATTTCAAACAGCTGTCTGCCTGTTTTGCCAATTTGAGCAGGCATTTCTGTACCTATGGGAATTACTCAATCAGTGGAACATTAAGTTTCTTCTTTTTCCTCATTGTTGCCCAGTATAATTATTAAAAATGCTATTAAAAATGAAAAAGCCAGAAACAAGAACAATTTGATGGAAAGGGAACACAATATGAAAATAAGAATATTAAAAATGAAATTGATGAAATGCTGAAAAAAAACCTAGGTTTGAATCCTCATTATTTCTGACTCAGAGTAGAAAACTTGAAACTATGTCTTTGAGATTCTTGCTTTGATTACTGAATGTTTTAGTGGGGTGGACGACTATCCATCTACAACCTAAAAAGACGTTTCCAAAAAAAACCCCATTTTTTGTCTCTCCTTCTTCATACTTCTTTTTCATACTTCTAAATACCTTTTTCCATTTACTTATTTTATCTGCCTTTTTTCCCCCAATCTGCTCACTCAATACAGGGTGAAAGGAGGATAAAGAATAAAAAAAACAACCCAACAAACAGGCGTAACCTAAAACAACAAAAGGTTTGGGGTTTTTTTAAAGACAAAATTTAAGCACAACTTCCTGTATTAAAACACAAGTGTTGATTCCAAATATTCAAGCAACCATCTGAAAAACAAAAAACGCCAAGTCAATGAAGTTTCAAATTACTAACTCTAACATTGCATTGAATTGAAACAGCAATATCTGCAGAAATACTAATCTAAAAACAAATGTTGTCACAGCTATTATTCTCATAAAATGCCATTTTAAGTGTTAGTGACCACAGGAAAGTATCTGATTGAATTTGAGACTATATATTTCCCATTACAAAACATGGCAGAAATATTTTATTAAAAAAAACCCACATGAAACAGTATATGCAATATGAAACCCTAATTAAACTGTTCTGTTTCTACAATAGTTTGTCATATAAATGATTCAGTGGACCTAGCTATCCTAGCATTTTTTCATGAAAGAAAAGTACTTAATGCACCTTTATAAAACTACTCTACTTAGCCTCACATTCAATAATGGAACTGTCAGAGGCTTAGTGTCATGGCCCTGAGGGCACTGCCAACCCTGACTGTCACTGCCTGTTCTTTTGAGTCTCCCCTCACCCTGCCCACAGCCCAGGACCCCATTTTAGTACTCAGGGCTGCTGTCAGTCCCTGACCCAGTGGTGCTGCAGGAGTGCCTGGTCCTGGTCCTGTCTCCTACGGACTGGCTCAACAATTGGATTTCCTGTAAAGACCCTGGACCTCCTCCAAGGACAGCTTTGTCTCCAGCCCTGATTCTGGCCTTGCTTCTTGCTGTTTCTGATCGAATCCTGGCTGTGGCTTATCACCTCACCTATCTGGGGCTGTTGACAGGTCCTGTCAGCATCCATAGTTCAGTCCTGTTTGGGCACTGCAGGACTGTACCCTGTCCATGATGGCCCTACTCAGTTCACTTGGTGCCCAGCTTGTCCTCCCTTGTGGAGCAACCCTGCTCTTGCAACTCCCAAGCACTCATTTCTCCTTAAGAATTTATTATTACATATTTACTTAAGCCTGACAGGAACAATGGACTGAAAAATAAAACTTCTTGGTCATTAAAAGCTGTTGATGTACCGGCTACTGATTTCTTTTAGCTCTCTCAAAATGCTAAGTATTTAGGAACAAAAGGACAAAGTTGAGTATATTACATTTTCTTTCAATTAACATATAGAAAAGAAAAAGAAACCTGGACACAGATTAAGTAAATTGGAATTCTGTCCCTGAATTCAGTTTGATCATGAATTCTTCACAGGACTTTATATCAAGCCTAGAGTTAGCTCCCAGTTTTAGCTGAAGCTGAAATCAACTGCATTTCTGTTTTAGTACTTATTTGAAGGTGGTAGTTCCCTGGTCCTCCTCTCAATCACTTGAGAAGTTTTCCTTTTAAACATATTATTATATTTTCAGGAGGCAGTAAAAATATCAATAATCAGTCAGAACAATATACAATTATGACACCAATTCCAACCCTCTAATTAAAAAATGAAATTCCTCTTGCTGTCTATCGAAAGCTTAACAATGACTTTATCCAGACTTGACATGTTCACTGTGAATATACTGCTCTCTTTATCTCTATACAGTAAGAATGGCCAGCAAAACCTTTTCATAATTTTACTTAAATACTAACATCACAAGATGGTTTTAAAGGCTTGCTTTCACCTTTTAAATTTTAATTATTTGATGCTCCGCATAAAATCCTTTGAAGTCTAATGAAGTAACCTCTCCTGGTGTTACCTTTTTTGAACAAAAGGATAGATAAATAGATACTTTACACCTTTTTGTTAAATTTAATAAAATGCAGTTATGCAAAGAAGATACTGGAATAATATTGCATTGCCATATTGTGAAGCATATGCATTATTCAACTTATATTTGGAAAATTAATTCAGAAGATATATGATAAATTAGTAAAGGTAACATTTCCAAAGGACAGCTTGCAATCTTACATGAACATTTTGTCACAGAAGTCAGTTATATACTCACACAAATGCAATCATTCTTGCAGAAAATTAAAGAATGCCCACTTCAAAATTTTACTTGAAGAAATGCAAAAATGCTACACTTCTCAAGCTACAAACAGGACATTTAAGTGGATTTCCTGAACACAAATAGATAGGACAGTTAAGCAATGGGCCAGCTGCTTACATAAAAGAAATGCAGGTACAGCTGAGATAGGGTGTTCCCTGTTTATTTAACCAATGATCATACGTATGAACACTATTCCTTGGGCAAATGGCTTGCATGTATGCCTGCTGCAAGCAGTTCATTGACTACAGTGTTAAAGTAATCCTTTGTAAAGTGAGAGCAGCTAACTGAGGAAGTAAGCAAAAACAAGTCCAACCACAGGCAGTAAGGCAGGGTAGTGCTGGTGAAGAGCAAATGCACAAGTTCAGCAAGAGACACTATAAGGCCATGTAAGTACATATCTAGCACTTTGAGGAAGAAGACAAATCTCACAGCAGTAGAAAACTGGGCTGTTGACAGAGCTGCTGCACTGGAAGACAGTCAGGTACATGTTGAACATGGAAGATAAACCTCCAGAGGTTACTTTTCTTCCTTTTTAAAAAGTAACTTCTTATTTGTCTACCACTCTTTATACTTAATGAAAGACAAAGACGAGAAAAAAAAGGTGAAGCCATACATGAAGTGGTGTCAAACACAGTGCTGAATCTGGAAAAAAATGGGAAAAAACTGGAAAAAATGGGAAAAAATAGGAAAAAACACCAAGCTGGGTGTGAGTGTTGATCTGCTTGAGGGTAGGAAGGATCTACAGAGGGATCTGGACAGGCTGGATCGATGGGCCGAGGCCAACGGTGTGTGATTTAACAAGGCCAAGTGCCGGATCCTGCACTTGGGTCACTACAACCCCATGCAGCGCTACAGGCTTGGGGAAGAGTGGCTGGAAAGCTGCCATTTATGTCTTCTTCAGTGCAACCTCTACCATTAAACAAAACTAACTAATCAGATGCCCTTTACATCCTTATGCTATATAAATTAATGATGGGAAAAAATATTTCCAAAACTAATTCATTACAGAGACAGATTTGGTAAATTTTTCTGCTGTGCTTTTAACCAAGTGCAAACCTCAAAATCACTGAGTTTCAATTTAATATTTGCAAGGTCATCCATTTTGCTAATTTACAACATGTCACAATGTAAATGCTGGATCTTTTTGAATGTAGGTATCTGACAATCTACAAAACAAGAATGATAATATGCTGTGGTATTCTTAACATAGAAAATATATCTTCCAATATTTGTCCTATGATTTTCCATCTTTAAACATATTGTGTTGAATTATCATTCCTAGGTTTTCTGTTGTGACCATCAACTTGTCATTTACAGAGCAAAAACCAGTTAATTCTCTTAAATCTATCAACATCTTTTGTATCTGTGTAAGACCATAGCAAGGAATAACTACCGTCAGTTGTGCATGGTCTGTTCTAGGGGTCATTTTTTATACCTTTTGTAAGAACTTCAATCTATTAATAAACCAACTGACCAAAACCCCATTTCATACAAGATACTATCTAGTTCACTCAGTACCAATTCTAACGCTTATTTCCGTAATTTCCATAAAAGCTGGGAAGTCAGACAAGCCATATAGGAAAGATCAATAACACACAAAGAGAAAATTAATAATACAGGATGGTTTCAGAAGGTAATGGTTGGGAGGAGCCCATAATGCATCCAACAGCCACACATAGTTCTACAGCTGAAATGTCTTCTAAATACTAGTCATGCATGAATTTATCATTCTCCATACAAAGAACTGGCAGAGCTTTTTTGTTTTAACTCATACACATGTTCTCATATAAATATAGTTAGAAATTTACTAGGTGTTATTGCCTGTGACAGTGACTCCCACAGACTGTTTTACATGTTGCATGAAGAAATATTTTCACTAACTTGAAATGTAATATACTTATTGGAAAGTATCCTATGTATAAAGTATGGAAAAGAGGGTTGTTGTACAACCTTTATTGAAACTCACAGTATTTAACATTTTAATAATAATTAGAAAGGTAAAATTTTCCTAATTTTAAAAGACAGCATAAAAAAAAGAGAAGACGATTACTCCACTGCCAATACAGTCTCTGGGCAAGTACCTTTTAATGAACAAATATAACTTCCAATATGTGCAATATATTTTAAAATCTTTTGAGCTGCAAAGTATAATCATCTTGTGGGGGCATGCTTCATTATTTCCTGGCATTTAATGCTAACAAAATGAAATATCTCCTGCAATTCTGAAACTGTTTTGGCAGGTGGCAAAAATGATTGAAAACTTTAGTTACACAACCTTCAAGATCAAATGATGAGTTATCTCTACGGTACTTTATTGCGCTGTACAGAAATTCAGCAATTAACTGTAAGCAAATACTCATTATAATTCACCAGTAATTTATATAGGGAGCAATTTCTCACAAAGTTAAACATATCAGTTTGATACTTTGATCGCAAATCTTATTTTTCATATTTTCTCTACGCTTTTACTGCTGTCTTGATTTTTTTTCAGGTATATTCCAACATAAAGTAGTCTCTAATATTTAGATACTTTTATTGGTAACATCAGTGACGTGAAAGAAAAATATGCTCTTTTTCAGCCAAATCTATCATCATTTTTGCAACTTAAAGAGAAACCAACGTGCTCCCACATCCACACCACAAGAAGGTATTTTTTTCACAGATACATGTCAGAAAAAAACTCAATTGTTTTGACATCTTAATCAAATAATCTGTTTCACTGATTGTGGATGGCACTATTATATGTCTTTATTCTGTCTACAGAAGATACTTATTTTCTGTATTTTCTCATTTCTTAGAAAAAATTCATCTTTCACCATTTTGCATCTTAATAGATACACCAGAATTATTTTGATTACCTAATTCCATCTTAGATTCTGTAATGCAGACTTATTCTAGACGAAGCACAGAACAAGCCTTACAGAAGTTATTGTTTTGTCCTTTTTCCAGTAATTTTTTTAAAAAACAAAAAACAACAAAAACCAAAACACAAACAAAACCCAAAAGCCAATTAACCAACTGAGCAACCAAAAAAAAAAAAAACCCACAAAAAACTCCAATGCAACCCAAACCAGGTCAAACCAAAACATCAAGTACAACAACAACAAAAAAAACACCAAATCCCTGAAGTTTCTTATTGTTTATTTTAGGGGATAAAAGAGAGGGAAGAGGGGGAAGACAGATGGAAAGGAAGATTAGAGAGGAATGGTTCATCTTGGAATGCAACTTAACCAAGTAAAACTGAGTAAGTTTTGGATTCAACTTTAGCTCAGGATCACAGTGCTGAACATCTTTTATGTAGTAAGATAATATAAAACATAGTGTGTGCCTGTGTTCCATCACACAAATACTTAGCTGTGCAAAACATGCAGTATAAAATAAAAAGCCTGATCATAAAAAGCAATCCTAATTACTATTCTACTAGACAGAATAAATATACTGGAAAACACACTTCAAATGAATTTTTCATTTCATTTAAGGGTTGAAAACACTTCTCCTTGAAGTTTCTGATGACACAAAGGAATCGTTGATTTTAAAGCTACTTTGTAAGCACTATTTGAGGTCGAGGACACACGATGATCTAAATCAGCAAGTGATTCTTGGGAAACAGCAAAGTAGCTCAGACTCATTTATTCAAAAGTCCTTCAGGACAGGTAAAAACTTGCAGTACCCTCCTCCATTATTCCCACGTCTTTGTATCACGAGCTAGCTTTTTCACTTTACAAGTAATGTGGCTAGTTTAGGGTATGCATCAATCTCCACCAATTTTGGAGAGAGTCCTCTAACTCATTCTTTGATACTTTCACCAAGTCCCTATCTTAAGTTCAAGGCAAGCTCACTTCTTTTCCCGGTTCTACGGTATGGCTTTAACCCCCTCCTTCTACATTCTCCTTAGTACCTGGAAAATATTCAGATCACGTAAGAGTGATACAGGGTAGCATCTTTCTTCATTGATATGCTGCTGAGCCTGAAAGAAAATTTGCAAAAAACTCTGATAAGACCTTCACCTAGAATCTTCCAGGGTCTGGTAGGAAGAGCTGACTTGCTACACACATTTAAAATTCCTCTCACACACACCCCACTTACTGAGCTTAGTGTCCTTATATAGGAAAGTATTTCTTGGTTACATATGTATTAATCTTCTAGAAGTTGCTTTCCTGGCATGCCATGTCCTTCCGAGGTAAAAAGTGCAAAATGAGGCAGTCGGAGGGGAAAAAATGCATTTTAGGAGAAAAAGAGTAAAACGTGAAGCCACTACCATAATTTTATTTCACATGTAAAAATTGTTTGGTTTTGGAAAAGCTAAATGAGAACATTCTCTCTTTTTTTTTTTTTTTTGGCCATTATACTTTGTGAATTTCTTGTTTTGTTAAAAATAAGTTACTTCAGACATAATTATATGCAGAAAACCTGTCTCAATCACCAATTACAGTGTTCACTGTCACTCTTCAAAGCTATACAGCTTTCCCTTATCTGTGTAATGGATGAATTAAATAAGGATTGTCTTCAAAAATAAAGGACACACAATAGAATAGAAGGATTTAATGACTATCTCGGGTACCACAGAGAAAAGTATTTTTCAGTAGATTTTGGGATGAAAGGAAAATGTCAGAATGCATTCCTTGATTTGCTAATAGAAGAAAACAAAAAATAAATCACTCAGCACTTCAACCATTCCATCTTCTTATATATAAATCTGGCATTCTCATTAAAAATATATCTAGTTAACAAGTTCCCACTTTTCCTTCCAAACTCTACCCTCCTATTGATGGTATTTAAAGAGTTCTATATCATTTCCCAGCTATATCTGATACTTACAACTCCTTTTGTGCTGTCAGTCTTGTCCAACACAAATGATTTCTTCCTTTCCAAAGGCCAACAGATCAGATATTCTCACCTCACTATGCTTTTTCTCATATATGTCTAGATTTTCTTGTTATTGATTTAGTATTCTTCTGTGTGAGGTGGGATTGTAACGGCTATTTTTTTTCAGAATATCTTTGCTCCTCAACAAGAACTGACAGCTAAATGAAATGCAACTCTTGCAGAGCTGAAATTATGGCAAGAGATTATTTTATGCTGCTTGTTAAAATCTGAAGAAATATGAATACAAAAGGAAAAACGTGGCCGTTTTTTTAAGGTGTTTACATTAATTTTAGTGTGAAAAATGTTTCAAAGACCTTTATCATATCGGTAGTGACACAGTTGCATATGACATTAGAACACAGTGTATGTACAGGGCAAGTCTGTTACGGAACTTTCTCTGTATGCAAACTGACTCTTTTCAAATACAGCAGAGTATAACATTTGTCACATTAAGAAAATTAAAGTTCTGTAACAGAAAATTAGGTAGTGAGACCAGATTACTTGGTAACAGTAAATATCTTTATATTATTCACATTAGCATTTAAAGCAATAGAAATTTTTAAAAAGTTGAATTTGCATGTTAAATAGCCATTAAGTAGCATTTAAAGTAATTATAAGTTGTGATACATCTCAGTTTAAGAAGTTGTGATACATCTTGTTTAAGAACTTCCTTCAGCCTTTGAATAAAGTATTTTCAACAAATAGGAATAAAAACACAAAGCAAGTCATTATTATTACTGTATTCCTTCTAGGAATAGAAGAAGTAGAGAATATAGTATCTCTATTCTCATTTTTCACTGGTGATAAACTCATCACCTTCAGGATTAGCTTCTGCCCTTCATGAAAATTAGTTTGAATTTATTTCTACTCAAGAAGCATTAGTTTAGCCATATTTCAGTCATATATTGTTGCTTGTTGCTTCTTATGTGAATGGCTGTTTGTTATATATAAAAGTCATTTCTAATAGTAGATTCCCATGTACTTTTTTTCAAGCAAAAGGCTGCATAGCTCATTCAGATAAATTAGCAAAGCCTGCAAAGGCTACAAGTGGCAAGTGGCAGCTGTCCATAGGAGTAGCACTGCTTCACTCAGCAGACTTTCCAGTGGCTCTCAATGGGTCACTCAGTGTACTTCCTCTAGAAAAAGCAACTTTGAACTTCACATGCTACTCCCAGGCAGCTGCACCTTAAAAGACTGGAAGAGTTAATCTACTCCATCATCATTAGTATTGACAAGGATTTAAGTGACTGGGCCTTCAGAGAAAAAGCTAACAGTGAGTGGAAAGAAATTCATTGTGCTTCCTTCAGATATTTAATAAACAAAGGAAACCAAACTCTGACCTTGATGGTACTTAAAGATACCACAGTGCCTAACATTTCTGTTTCTCCTGAATACTTAGATGTATGCAATATATATTACTGAGTTTAATTATATTTCAATGTATTGCCAAAGCTGGAAAATTCAATCAGATATTTTTCTGTCTTGATGACCTTGGTTGGCTGCTAGATGCTCACCCAGCTGCTTTCTCACTCCACCTCCTCAAGAAGACAGGGGAGAAAATAAGATTTAAAAAAAGTTTGTGGGTCAAGATAAATAGAGGGAGATCCCCTACCAACTACTGTGATGGGTGAAACAGACTGGACTTGAGGAAAAGCAATTTTAACTTACTGCCAATTAAAATACTGTAGGATGGTGACACACAGAGACAAAAAGCCAATATTCATTCCAACCCTCCCCGTTTTCTCCCTAGGCTCACCTTCCCTCCCAGCTCCCCTACTGCCTCTCCCTGAGCAGCGCAGGGGATGGGGAATGGGGGGCAGCACCGGCTGCCAGCACTTCGCATATAAAACCAATACATGACCAAATTTAAAAATGGAATGAAGCAGCATAATTCCTTCTAAATAACAATGTATTATTTGCATTTGAATTTTGTAGATGAAAAATAAAGTTCCAGTGGCAGAACAAAGCAATAACCGCCAGTGTGCTGAAAACTTCTGGAAATGGACATAACCTTTCTATGTACCTGGGTTATTTATCAGAGGGCAATAGTCAGACTAAGAACCAAAGAATAAATCATTAGCCTAAAGGTCTCCTTGTTATAAGAATAAATACAAGGCTTTGATTATGCTGCAACTTAATTAGTTGATTTAGTTGACCAAAAAAACCTCAACATAAACAAACCCCAAAACATCCAAAGAACCCTTGAATTACATAAATATGTTCCACGCTTTGATGTAATGGTGACTTCTTTCATGCATATAAAGCTTGAAACCAAATGTATATGGATGGGTTTATTCTGTTAATGGGAGATCTTTTAAAGGAAAATTAATTACTTTTTATGGTTGGATTTTTTTGGCATTAAGTAATTCCTGACATATGAAATTGCTTTAGGATTTTTGCATTAGGATTATTTTGTTTGACAGAAAAAAAAAGTTAAATATTTCTGTGCTTCATATAAAAAATATTCAGATTTTGAATGCTGAATCAGACACAGTTTTTTCCCGTTTTCAGAGAAAGCCACAAGACATCAGAATCCAGTGGGACACTCTCACAATCTTAAAAACATCCCAAGGGCTCTCAGGTTAGTGACCTAAAACACAGCACTTCCTCTTAAAACAGTATCTTGCTCTCCAACTACTTATTGATACTTTCTTTTCAACAAGCCTTCTATATTGTCTTGATATCAATAACATTTACTTTCAAAGTTTTCAAAGTATTTTTTAATACTGAAGGAAAGCAGGTTTAACATCTATTTACCTTCCTAGCTATGTATAATATTCTTATTACTGTGCTTCAAGACCTTATTTTTAAATGTGTCTACATGTCTCAAGATAAAAATAGGAATTAAATGTGTTTTCAAAAGAACAGTTCAGGTGACCAACCCAAAAGAGACGCAAAAGTTAGCAGAAGTGGCTGGAGAATTTCTGGTGTCTGCCCATATATTTAGATACCTTTGGTAAAAGGCAGTCCTCAGAATTACCTCCTGAAAAACAAACTCTCCCCACTGCTGTAATAATCAGATTACAAAGTGGTCACTGAAGTACTGAAAAACTTATAAACTTTAGGGGTTCTTTGGTTTTGATTATTTCTGTACATGCACCAGTACTCAAATCTATATACAGGGTCATACCTACTGTTCCTATACATGTATAGTGTATATACCTATATATAGTATATACCTACACGTAGTAGACCAAATACAGTGGATCTATGTCACTGCAAGTTGTGCATAAATTGCCTCCTAAAGAGATTTACAACAAAGTCTTTACATTTGAGACAGTATAATGATATTCTGCATCCATAATGAGAACTAGAAATTCTTCAAATCTCTTATAACAGATATCCTTTTCTCCTATAGTGACACTTAACTGAGAGAGTATTTTCCTAAATATACTGGAAGAAATCTATTAATAAACTTAAACATTGAATGTATGAATAAAATAGGATAAAACCAATGGGATAAAATCACACTGCTCGATTAAACTAGAAGTCATGAAAAGCGATATTTACTTAGCAGCACGGCAGGAAAAGGAATCTCTCTGGTCATGAATCACATTCTATTGATTATAAATCTACATTTTCAAACTAGTTGAGCTACTTTCCTTTATTTCTCCTATGTAAGTTGCTTTAGGATCTTACTCTTAATTTTAAACTTTAGTTAAGTCTTGTCCAATTCAGGCCTTTTGCTTACTGTATTTCTTATCTTCCCCTCAGGATATGAAAGGAGAGCAAATATTTTGCTCCTTTGCCATCATTTTTTTAGGCTGGGTAATTTAAGTGTCAACGGGAAAAGAAGACTTTCTATTCATCTGATTATCATCTTTACAACTACAGCTGTCCTGCCTATAGGACCAGTGACACCTTACGTAGACAGGCAGGTAAGTATTATCTTTCTCCACTTTTATCTACTCATAAAACTCTTTTCAAAATATGTCATTGTTTCTAATTCCAAAAGCAGTGAATTTTTTTCCCCTATTTCATTACACTTCAATTGTTTCAAGCCTTACAGTCATCACTTTTCAAATGATATCTTAAGCCATACTTCAACAATGTCTCAAAATCTCACATCTTCTTTTGGACACAAAGTCATTAAAATAGAATATTAATAAACTCTTAAATCAGTAACAATGATATTAACATCTTTTCAGACAAGCATTTCTGTTATAAACATAGCATATTGCCTGTTTAGCCACTTCTATCCATTTTATAACATGTATTTTCTACTACATTTCACTAACTGTTTCCTATGGTGCATCACTATTAAGTGCACCGCTGAAGCACAGAGCTCTAGATCTCTAGAATTTCCTTTTAGTTATCAGAAAAGAAGTCAACTTCATGTAAATCCTTGCTACATTTAACCTGAAATAGGACTTATACCAAGTTGCTCACCAAGATTTCATTTTATTGCTCCCAGTTGTAGCTGACATTTTTTTTTATATTCATATTTAGGGAAAATTAAAAAAAAATTAAACTTATGAATCAGGTCTTTCTGAACAGTTGTAACTGATATTTTGTTCCCATATTCTTTAAGCACTTCTAAATATAAATGAAAATATTTTCATATTGAATATCTGCTATTTGGAATAAGAATTTTCTAGAAGAGAGCTAGTTACTTTCAGTTCTTTCATAGTTGGATATAAACATCTTAGAAGGCCTTAAAAATATTTTCTTCTCATGAATGTGGTTGTTATGTAAATGAAATGATCAAATTCAAATCCAACTTAAAGGTAAAATGCTTAATGGCATACATTTATTTCAATCGTTAAGTTAATTTCTAAGTGTCACATAAAAGCATATTTGGGTTTGACTAGGGACCATTCAATAGTCATTATCAGACAGTAATTGAGTATTGCATTAAAGCTTGGCACAGCCACAAGAGACACAGAAAGAGTAAACATTCTGCAGTGTTAGTAGGTAATTTGTAGGACTATGTATCCATTTGGATTCTGTTAGAAGTTTCACAGTTGACGGTCAAACCACTGAGTTCAAAACAAAACCACTTAAATTGGAAGATGAAAGTAAACAAATATAAGCTGATGGATCAAAGTAAAGTGTTGTTTTCAGTCAGTTTTGCTTTTCATCCTTGCTATACTTTACAGATCTTGCTGAACAGCAAAAAGTATTCTCATTTTTTGTACGAGACAGCATTAAAATACCTTTCACTAGAATTAGAGCTAAGTAAATCTTTTCAAACAAAGCAAAATAAAATAAAATAGCCTGCATCCAAAAGTATTTACTTTCTAAAATATGCATGAAGTTTACTGATTTTTCTCAATTCTGGGCAAAGGCTTGAATAAGCTTTGGCATAATATTGAGTCAAGAAAATTAAGTTATTCCTCTATTAAAAAAATATAAAAATAACAAGGAACAGGTATGTTAACAATACTTTGTGAACACTGGTCACACCATTACCAGTGAAGCCCACAAAACAGATAGCTCCTTAAATTAGGAGAAAAGAGAACCCAAAAATTTCACTTCATTGCAGAGGAGGGGCTTACCCATTTATTTTTTATTTTAAACAATTCAGTTTAACAATCAAAATGTCTATACTCAGTTGCAAAGTGGCTTAGTAGAATGTCCAGAGCACAAAGAACTAAAATAACTTAGCAAAAGACAACTTGTAAAACACTTAAAACAGTATGTGGAGTTTTGCAATTGCTATCTTTTGCAACATATACTGAAAGTAACACAATGGGTTTAGATGGGGAGACATTTTTGCGTGTTTTCATCCCATAGTCTCACAAGTACTTGAAAGTCAAGAACTGAAGAAATCATTGGAGAACACCAGAGCCAGCAGACATATAGTATTGCCACTTAGAGAATGTATCATTCGCAGGACTGATACAGAAGACCCCAGAACAGCATTATAAATATTTCAGTTGAAAAACAGACTCAAAATTAAAACAAACAAACATAAACCCCTAATGAATAACCACTCGGAAAATCAGGCACTGAGTTTGCACCTGACAGTTTTCAGAGATGTTTAAAATAAGACCAAGATCTAATTTACCCTCAATTCTGCCAAAATGAACATCAACCAACTAAGATTTGAAAAAACTGTAATTACTTTAATCAATAATAGAGAAGTACAGCTAATCTCTGTCTGCCAGTGAAAAGCCCAAACTGTAAAATGATGTGAAAGCTAGAACAAAATAAATCCCATGCATATAATTCAAGTGCAAATGTTACTACTATTTGGAGTCACAAATCACTATAAAATACCACAAAAGGCATGAATTTTGAGTAAGTGAAGACAAATAC
Organism: Tringa tobata; assembly: GCA_033628505.1. Taxonomy (NCBI): domain Eukaryota; kingdom Metazoa; phylum Chordata; class Aves; order Charadriiformes; family Scolopacidae; genus Tringa; species Tringa tobata. The sequence continues at coordinate 1,908,621 of JAHREE010000508.1, forward strand.
TTGACTTGAATAAAATGAAATATGATATTCACCACCATTGTGTCCATGCAGCTTGAGAGTATGTAATTATTTCTTTATCATAATAAATTACCTTTCTAGTAGATAATTACAAGCTTGTTCATATAAATGAAACAATGAAAAATAATTTTTTAAAAAGTGCTAATACACAGAAATTCCATAAGCTGAAGCAATGGAGACTATAATAATACAACAAAGTTCATCTCTCTTAACTGACTACCTGTAGTATCTACAAAATAACATGTTCATGACGGAGAGATTTAACTACAGGAGAGACTCGCTTTTTTTCTGTCATGGACTTGGTATATCAAGAAAATCTTTGTATCTCACGCAGCTTCCAGAAATAAGGCACATCATCTGCCTTCACCCTTAAAATGGAACTGAACGTCTATCTCCAAATAACACCTGGAATCATGACCACCACAGTGATTGCAAAGGGTCTCAAATATTTATTACATATAGTCATCAAAATCTTCCTTAGTACTCCCAGTCTACACTTAGCTTTTTTTTCATATACCTGAAATTTCAGAATCATATTGAAAGATACACATGTGCCATAAGTAATGGGCATAATTCAGGTCTAGCAATGAACTAAAAGCAGAAATGACAGAATATAAAACTAAAAAGTAAAGGAGGAAAGAATCCCTGAAAGCAGAGATGTACCAAAAGCATATTTTATTTTTACTTTCCTCATTTTTCTCATTACAATTCTTTACAGAGAAAACTTTTACATATTAAAAAAAAAAAACCACACACAAACAAAAACCAACCAACCAAACAACCCCCCAAAAACCAACCCAAACCAAACAAACCCAAACAATATAACAGCCCTCCTAATAAAATTACAGTCAATCTGTGTAATTCTGGAATATGCACTCATTCATTTTTTTCCTAGATTTAGTAGATCTGGAATTTTCCAATGCATCCACATGATTCTCATCTACTGTCTCTTCACACCATATTGATATTGTTGGCTAATAACACACAACAAAAACTGAATTATGACGAAATCTTTTTTTTACTTCTAAAAATAGAGACTTCTAAAATAGTGTTGTGGTTGGGTTTTGGGAGCAGTGGTATTGGTTGTTGTGGGTTTTAGTTTGTTTTTAGCAAAGTGTATGTTTTTTATGGGCCAGATGCATCGCTACTATGTGGCAGAGATCAATCAATGCCTTACTTTCGACTGGCATCTTAAAGCATTTCTGAAGAAACAATCTCAATCTCATTGTAATTTATTCAGGAAGAAGGATAAAAGCAATATATCACTTTAACATGCTTTCATATAGTACACATGTATTCATACGCACGTTTCTTATTTTCTACCCAATTATTTCTTAATTAAACTTGGTGCTCTTTTTTGTAGAAATAGATCTTTAACTTTCTTCACAATTGGACCCTAAATGCTAGGGGTGATCAGCCTTTACACTGGATAAAATCCCTCCCCCCCCACCCCCGAAATCCCCATAGGAAGTTTTTTGGCTCTTTCAGAAATACACATAGAAGATTTCACAGTATCAAAGAACCTTGGTTGCACCACGGCATTTCTCAAGAGGTGTCACTACCAGGAATAGCATTAATATTTACGAGAGGGAACAAATGGTTAGATAAATAATTAAAGCAGGGACCTTTTAAGGCATAAAAGGGAAGTACTTTTTTCATACTGCACAGTGCTCCCTGTCCTAGAAAACAATCTTAATAAAAAAGAAAACAATGGGACAAGATTTTTGACATTTTTATGTAGTTCTTTGGAAAAAGTAACATGAACAAGACTAAAAAGCTACTTTGTGATGTTGATGCTAGCTGCTGATGCAACCTTTATGTAAGTGTGTATGCCATTTTAGCTGTGAAAAAAATTCTTTTGACTTCTTCTAAAAGAATGAATGACAACTTTCAGTTCAAAAATTTATCCTTAAGGGCTTTAATTATTCATCATATACAGCAAGAACGGAAGCAACCCATAAATGGGATTTCACTGATATGCAAGTGGTGTGTATTAAAAGAGGAAGACACTGACATTATTTTACAGTTTATTTCACCACTGTTTTTTCACGCCACTGAAGCAACCCATTCCACTTACGATAAATACATTTCTCTATAATATATCTGGTAACTGCACAAACCTCTCTAACAGTATGAATCAGTAGGAACAATCACTCGGCATTTTTATGCAAAAAAGAAAAAAAAAAAGAAAATCCACTATTAAAGTATCAGAATAACTTCATTCGGTCCATGTGAATACTACTACTCTAAGTTTATTGTGTCATTGAATCAGACCTACTGGAAGCTACTAATAAATATTTTATGTTCCACTTTTATGTTCTCTTATGTTTTGAAAACCTCTGTATTTAAATGGATCAGAACATACCAGATGCTTTATGCCACATAATACCTTTCAGGTCAATAGAAATTAATTAAAAACACCTCCTACATTAAATAAAATTCTATTGAATTTTGTCAGCAGAAAAAAATAATCTCTGGCAGATTGAAAAAAAAAAACTGACCAAGAAGACAATAAAAATTCTAGGGAGACATATCAGTGGGCAAAGTGAAGCTGAAATGCTCCAGTATGCATAATTATCACAGTATCTCACATGGTTCTGCAGTTTGCCACCTGATAGGTGCTAAATTATATGGTTTTACACAGTTGTGTAATAAACTGCATGGATGATTTGAAAAGCTCAAGCACCAAGAGAAAATCATTGAACAGACTGCTAGGTTTTGGAGTGGACTGCAGGACATTTTGAAAACTCTGAATTAATGAACTATTTAAACCAGGCTGACTTGATTTGTGACTTAGAGTCACGTTACAGACAGTAGAAAAAGGATGTAACTTTTCGTGCCCTTTTCCTCAGCTAAGTAGAGTTCAACTTAAAACACTGGACTGCTTCAAAAATCATCTGTCTCAAACCAGTATTACGTGTGGTTTCAGGTGCCTTATTGCAAGATAAGTTTATAAGGTAAGCATAGAATTTTGTTTTTGAAATTTTACAGATCTGCAAAAGACAAACAAGGTACAACATATGAGACTCTGGCAGCAGAAGTCTATCATGACATAATATGAAGAAAAAAAATGTTTTGATTAGTTACCTAAATGCAGATCTGACTTGAAGAGTTTTACATTTTTCTGCCTGTGAGACATAGACAGTGTCTGTAAAGGTGACATCTTGAGGGGGGGAAAATAGTCTAATATTTAAAATTATATTTAAAAAGAAAATACCCATATAACTAACACTGCTTGTAATCAATTAAAAAATTCAGTGGAACAGAGATAAGATGATACATTCATTAAATCTAAAAATATAGGACTGGAAGTGAATTTAGTAAGTCAACACACTTACCAAGTAAGGCAAGGGAGAACAAGTTTACCTACTTGGTAAAGTTTGATCTCCAGCAAAGAGGATTCCATCCAGCTTCTAGATAACATGAATGAATGTTCATTATTATCACACTTAGGAAGTTTTCCCTAATGTCAAAATAATTTTTTTTTCAGTGAAATTTCAGTTAATTGCTTATTGTTCTGTTACCAGTAAACACGGAGAACTACTGATCATTATTTCTTCTGCACCAGCAGTTCTCAGTGGGTTGCTATGCACCAACATGCTGTGACTACGAGCACACATACAGTCAGCCAGTCACACCAACAACAGAAGTACTAATTCCATCCCTACATTTCAAAACATCCTTATGATGTCCTACTTTCAGGTTTGGGTTTTTTTTTTTGCTCCAGACCAAACAAATGCAGTTCCTTCAAGTTTTTCTTAGCAGCTGATAGTTTGTAAACATCATTCTGACTGTGTTCATCTGTGTGGTCTCCAATTTGCTTTCAACTGAAGTATAATGCTCTAATTCATATAAATTTTATAGCCTAATTTGTCTGCATTCTCCACCAATTTGTTGCACTCTGACTTCTACAGTGTATGTGAGCCAAATAAATCTCTCTGTGTAAGGCAAGAATTTAATAGTAGTTGAACTGAAATCTTAACAGCCTGATCAACTAACTATTGCTAGCCCAGATTTAATTATTATAAAGAAAAGTCTTCTGTTATGTAAAAGCTCCCAAAATAATAGCACAGTTAAGCTTAATATAGAGGCACTTCCTTGTATTCTATAGCTTAGTCTCTGGTATTAAGCTCATCCTTCCCCTGGCTCTGTCTGGATTATATGAATGGGTTTATGGCTTCTTCCTCCTCACTGTAGGCCCTCTTGGCATTATTTTTGTATGACTTCTGACATGCTATACACCTCTATTTCTTCACTGATCCACAATTCTGTATTGCATCCAAATGTACGCTATAAAGCTCTTTTTACATACGCTCATTACTTGTTCTAGGTTCCCTTTCTGATTCCCAGAATTGTTTTTGCCAAGTCTGCATTCTAAAAACGATCAGTAATGGCCCACTGGTGAGCTAATCATAGCCTTGGGGACCCTGCTTTCACCCTGTGCCTTCTGCTACCATCTTACGTCTGTACTCCTTTATCCTGCATTTTGTATTTGCAGTTCATAGAAAGGACATCCTTCATGGAATAACTGCTTGTTACTAGATTATTAACAGTAGATTTTGCATCATGTGATCATGTAATGCTGAACTAAAACTGAAAAGATTACAGTTAACTGGTTATTAGACAATTGCTAACATTGTTAAACCAAGCTTCAGGCAAGCCTAAAGCAAGTCCAGGCAAAGAACACCTGCAAGTTCTAGTCTGGAGACCTTGCAGACTTAACAGAAAAGGCTGCAACCAGCTGTTATCAACAGTAATTCTTATTGTCTACATACTAATCCAACTGAAATATTACCAGAAATAAGAAGAGTCAAATAACCCTCTCTCAGCAATATTGTATAAGTCTGTCTTATTACATTTGAGAATACAACCATGTATTACCTATATTCATTGCTTATCACTTTTAAAATACAATTTGCCTCTAACAAAAACCAAATAAAGCCTACAGATTCTCTGTCTATAATCAGTTTATATTCTGAAACAGCTCCAAGAGTGTTTTAACCAGTAACAATTTAAATTATTTCCTCCAAAGTACACAACTCATCAGTCTTTAGAAAAGAATGACATTAGATTTAAGCAATATCTATGCTAGGAAAAATTGCAACCATGCTCTGACTGCAATGATTCTCTCATGCAAAAAGATCAAATGAAATTCCGGCACATCTTTCAATAAAGTAAGAATTTCTAGCAAAATACTTATATAATTGTCATTAAAAGCTCCTTTAAGTAGACATTAACATTGCGGTAATAAAACCCCAAACATTCCCCACCTCCTGCCAAAAAGCAAAAAACCCACCTGAGACTTTGTTACATGCTTGTCTATCTTCTCCTATATGCCAAAATATACAGAGATGTGCATTTCAGGTTATACTGTATCTGATCGTTAGATTGAAAACAAAAAGATGAGCACTGTAATATTCCTTTAAAGATACTAAATATTTAACTGCATTGATTGAGGTCCAAATTGTACTATCCACTTGCAAAATTTAAGGGTTAAATCCTTGGCTGTATTATTTAATTGCTGAATGGAATGTTGAACACAATATCCTGTTTTTTTTATTACACAAAGATGCTTGTTTGGTTGGGTTTTTTCAATCTGTAATGAATTTTACTCTCTATTGAGTCAATTTAGCTCCTAAAGGTATTTACACAAACAAACAAACAATCAAATAAACAGTGTTTGCTTGCTGCCGTTCCTCCAGAAGTTAAACATCAGATCTTACAATTAGAGGTTAGAAAGGAATTTATCTTTCAGATGCAGTTCACAGAGATGTGTGGATGATTTTTACCTTCTTTTGTATTTAACAAATCTTTTGGCAGTGAAAGATCTTAGTGCATCAGATACATTCATTAAGTCTTCAGCCCTTGCTGCTGCCTTTCTATAGCATGTAATAGCCATGACCTTTGATCTTTTACTATATTTTTTAAGTTTGTGAAAGAAATTCCACAATAATATCATTGAAGAAAGTTTTATGTTCTCTGATGTTGTGCAAGTGACCAAGCATCTTTTTAAATTAAACCTTCAGTATGTATCTGCTGACAATTGCACTGAAGTCCATTCTGTTGTTAACTTTTCATCACTTACAGCTACTTTTGGCATGACTTTTATTTACTCCAGGTCATTTTTTTCCCCCACCATAGTGGCCAGCATCCTTAAGGTGACTTAAACACCATTTCAAACCCACATGCATTACTATGTTAGTACAAGTGTGCTTTACGCAAGCATTCTTTTATGTTTATATGCTATCTTTAAATAAATAAATAAACTTAACAACTAACCCAACAACTACACAAGCATCACATACATAAATTAAATAAAAGCCAGCTTCAATTTGAAAATAAAACGTAAGACTTTAAAGTTTTTTGAAAGTATTAATAAAAATTATTTCAGAACAACTGAATGGTGAAATATCTGAATAATTATTACTCATTAATATTTATGGCTGTTATACTACCAAAGCTCATCTTGCTTTAGAGAAGTTTTTCAATTCTGTGCAAAGTGCAGACTAAAACCCAAGTACACCACTGAGTAAGAGCAACTCAATGACCAACTATGTTTAGCCAGAGTGGCAAATAAATAACCTGTCACCATTTTCATTACTGGAAAGAATTTGCTAACTTTAAGTACAGGAAAAAAAAATAAAAGATCTGCCATGCTTTTTTTTTTTTTGTGGGCTAACGTAAGTTTTATCCAATACTGCCAAATTATAATCAACCAGTACAGAATAGCAAGTTATTATATGAACAATCTGCATCCCCAAACATAGACTAACTGCTGTCTTCTCCACAGCAGCATTTTCTGCATACTCAGGAATATTTTTTTCTTTAATAACTTCCAAGACCTACTATTCCTTCATCTTTTTGACAGGAGTTCTAGGTAACTGCACATACTTAAGATGGTACTGCTTTACACTAAGTAAATTTTAAATATGTTAGCCTTTAGAAAATAAATATTTTATCTGTAATTGCTTTTTAAACAATGGGGCATTATGGGTCAAATTTACTTCATAGAATGCATGGAAACATTAGATTCTTTACTACTGTAGCACACAAAGTCTGGCTACTGACTATAATAGGCTGAAATATAAGCTTAAGTTCAAAAAAATAATATTGCTTTGGTACTTTGAGAGGGTCATACATAAAGGGACTAACTAATACAGCTGGGCTGCTGTTTACAGAAAGAGAGTTTGAATGCAAAAGCACCTTTAGAAGATAGTATGAAAATGATCCACTGAAAGGGAAAACTGTACTGGGTAAAGTGCTATTCTTATCCAAATAGAGCCAAAAGCAAATACTGTGGAGAAAAATTGTATTTCAGGAATAATCACAAACTAATTTCCCCAGGGGTCAAAAAAAAAAAACACTACACAGAAAAACCAGTCTAATCATTGATAGGAAGAAGGGTCATCCTTCCCCAAGCAATGGAGGCTTTGTGGAGGCACACATAGTCACAAGAGGTATACGTCCTTCAGACCTAACATGTGCTGTTAGTCAAACAGCTACAGAAACAGTGGGATGAAGTACTTTTGGAAAGCAGGATCAGAATTACAGCTCAGAAGGGATGATGTTACATGTGACCATTCATCGCGTGATACCAGCAAATTTGTTTGAAACTATTGAAATGGAAATCACACTGTGCAAATATTGTTCCTGTGATCTGCAGATACTGGAAGACAGCATATACATCAACAGCAAAAAAACTTCACTTTAATATAACCTTTATTTAAAATTAAACTGTTAAAAAAGCAATCTGGCAGATAGTAGTATTTTCTTTTCATCTTTATAACCCCCTCACAATTCTTGACTATCTATCAAGAATTTTTGTAAGAGACTTAAAAGTCCTAAGGCAATTCAGATCCATCATCTAAATGGGAAGCCATAAGCAAAATATGTAGGCTAATGCTAATATGATCTATGCTTCTGTGTTGTACGTGTGACCTTGTAAATGAATAAAAATTAATTTATTTAAAGAAAACCTATTATACTTCCAATGAACTCTTTCAGCTATATAGAAGATGTTTTATTTTGTTAAACCTATGTTATTTTCACTGTTTTTTTACTACAATACTTGACTCATCTGTTGCATGTAAATTGACTACCTCTGAATGGCACTTACTGTCCTCTGTATTAATTTTGCTAATTTTCAATGAATTAAAAAATGTGTTAATTAAAATTTACTAACGTTACTGACTAGACAACATAACCTGTTTACCACCTTCTCAGAAATTTAACTGAATTGCAGCATCTATTTCACTGAAAATAATTACTGTTTTCAACAGGGACAAAACATGCAGGAAATAAATACAAAATGATGAATGAAGCATATTTGTGATACAACAGTGTAATTACTTTACTTAGCAAAACATTACAAGAAGAAGATTTACTTTTTCCTCCTGAATTAAATGGCCAAATGAAGTTATATTTTACTCTAAGCACTTCATTAATTTTAGTAATTATTTCCTTTATTGAATTCCTTCAATATTCTTATTTGATTCTGAATGTTCAGTAGTGCTTGTTACTTCAACATCACAGTAGTAATAAATCTCAAAGGCCAGCTATGAACTAGAAACAATTAAGACTCTTGAGTGCATTATGCTTCGCATAGACCATAGAGCTCAGCATTATCTATGTTAGTTATGCTCAGCTAAACATATCCACATTCTGATTGCATTACTTTGACAGCTCCCAAAACCAAGCCTAGTCCAGATAATTGAAAAAGTGCCACAATAAATGAAGAGCCCTTAGCTTCACCCTCTAGCACATTTGTAGATCAAATCTCTCTCCTCCCTCAAATAATATTAATGATGAAGTAAGAGAAGGAGAAAGGCATATAAAACCTGGTTGCAATTCTACATTTATTAGAGTAGGCAGAGGAGAAAAAGGCATAGGGAAGGTTATTTCATTATTTATTTCTGAGATTATGCTCAAGAACACACTTTTTGATTGCTATAGAAAGATCCACAAGCTCCACAGTGTTAAGAAAAATCATGAATGCTCAATACTGTGCAAAATGTAGCAAATAGTAATAAGTTCTACTTTGAGTGGATGACTTACACTGTAAGACTCTAGACTACCAATATATAATTTTTCATAATGGTTTTTGTGTTACTCATACAAATTAAACATTACTGTTTCCAAACTTCACTGCTAGAAGCCAACAGATTATGAATATCTAGAAATTATTTTCATGTGTACCCATTAATATACAATATGAAACCATAAATGGTGGATGATATCATTTAACCACGAATATTTATGATTGGTGTGGAATTAATGATGAAAGTAGATGCTGTGTCAACCTACCCACTTTGATGAATCTAGTATGGCAACACACTGAAGAAGTATCAACAGCGTATTACAGATTTCCTCAAATCAAGCCTATTTTGCCTGTGATGGCAGTTGCTCAGTGATCTCCCTGTTTTTAATCTCTATCCACAGACTTTTCCATCTTCTTTTCTCACCTCACCCTGTTGAGGAAGGGGACTGAGAGAGCACCTGGGTGGCACCTGACAGCCAACAAGGTCAACCCACCACATGGGTAAACAATTGTTCTTGGAAAACAGTGGAGACTGATGATGCTAACAGGATATTCTAAGCCACCTGGCCTGCGAGATACAAGCACACAGTTTACGTCTCAGTACACAAACATGAAAAGTTATACCATGAAACACATCCAGAAAACTGGGACACAACTGTGAAAATCATTGCCTTTGAAAACAGCTCCAGGCTTGTATGAAGCTTTATCCAGAAGGTACAGTGTGATTGTATCGGATCTGTGAAGAAAGGAGTTCTTGTTGGAATGGTTGTTCTACCACTGCAATTAGTGCTGCTGCAACCTCTATGGTAATAAGGTCCAGTGAATAAATGTGAATGTAAATGCTAGTAAATCAATCAGGACAAAATTATTAAAGGACTGGAATGTATACCTCAAAGAGACAGAGAGGAAATTCAATCAGGGTCCCTGTGGCTCTGTTTAGTGGCCGTTTCTGATGGAAGTATAAAGTAGGAAAAGGTCACTTCTGAGTAAGCAGAGGTCATATTCAGACTTTCTAGAATGAATTTTATCTGCAGTTCAAACAAGATTTATGAAAAGAATGCCAAGTTGATATTCCAAAGTCTATTTAAAATTGGTGATTTAAACAAACAGTAATAGCAGCCATTTTATCTCTGAAAGCATCATTATTACTGTAGAAAATTCCTGAGATGCTTAAATGAACAAAGGTTTTATATATAGGCTTGTAACTGTATAATACTACCAGGAATCAGTAGTATCAGGAATTAGTAGATCAGAAATCAGTAATGAAGCCACATTTGTTAATAGCATAGCCAGTAATGTGACTTTTTCTACCCATTGAATTCAAATATTCCTCTAATAAATTATTGTCAATGAACACATGAACATGATTGCTGTACAATCCTTCCAGATCCTTGACCATATTTATGGCCTCTGACTGCAGTTTGTCACGCTGCCAGAATCATACCTAGTATGTGAGTTACTAATGAGAAGGAGGCTAGCTGGTGACTGCTTGTCTCTTGCTTAAAATCCTGTATCACTGCCCCATGTCTGTCACAACACTTCAAATGAGGGTGTGCTTCGTGCATTCTTGCTAGGTAGGTTAGGACACTTGAGTGAGGAGAGGACACACACTTCAGCATTATGTATGAACTCATAGCTACGCATTTCACAAGCCTACCTCATCATCTGCTTTCACAACGGGTCAGTGTCTCCCTATGGGTTAATTGTACAAAATTCTAGGTTGTCTCTATTTGCTGTTCATGCTTTTTCATGCAAAATTTCATGCTGAAATTTTGACTATTTACAATGTGTGAGGCAAAGACAGCACTCATTTTGTCCTCTTCTCATAGTATGTTTTTTTTAAAAAATTATACAAAGGTGGTGTGGTTTAACCCCAGCCAGCAACTAGGACCAAGCAGCCACTTGCTCACCCTCCTTCCTCCCCCAGGAAGGTCAGGGAGAAGAGAGAGAAAAGGAGAGGAAAGGAGAAAAAAAACAGCTCGTGGGTTCAGATAAAGACATTTTAATGGAACTCTATCAGAAAAGAAAAATAACAATAATAACAACAATGACACAAGTCACTCTCCCAGCCTGGTGAAACATCCTGAGCAGTGACTGCAAGAAGCCACCCCAGCTAACCTCATTTATATACTGAGCATGATTTCTATGGTACAGAAATGATGCTTCTGTAAAACATTATTATTATCAAATTCATAAAATGCCTAAACCATATAAACAATTTTTAATGCATACAACGTCAACTTTTGAGCAACCTATATAGGGTATACCTGAATTTGTATGTATGACTAATTATTACAGTTTTGGGGCAGCTGAATTTAGGTAGCCAAGTCAGAAGCACAGTTTAAGACTCAACATTACTAACCTATATGATTTTTGAACCAATAAGTGAAGGATTATATTACTGTATTAATGATTGTAATGAAAATGCTTCTGAAATCTGATTCATATTTAAGGGTATTAAACTGACAGCAGTAAAGCCTGGGGTTTATCGCAATATTATCTGCTAATATTTTCTTCAACACAAAAGAAAACTGGAATGCCTGCTGAAGGCTGGTAGTTCCTGACTGCCAATATAATGAATACTACAGGGACATGAATGGACAGCTTCACAATCAATCTTTTATTTTTCTGTGAAAGAAAAGAATGGGGAATTCTGCCCTATTAGGAATAGCAGGAAAATTTAACTCTGTCCTACTCATATCAAAGAACAGTACCTCTCCAGTCCCATCAAGAGAACCTGACCTCTTCATCAAGAAAACTGCATAAAGATTTTTTAAAACTGCCCATTGGGTGCAAGACCCTTAGAGGGAATCTGACTACTCCTCTGTATCCATTGGTCTAGCAAGCTCTCTGCTTTTTGAGTTCTTAAGTGTCGCCAGTGCAGAGGGCACTGTGCCAGCAGGAACAAACAAAACCTTCTGAACATCAAAAACCTATGAAAGTTTAAATCGCATAAACATCAACAACGAAAACATACTTGGACTTGAATACTTAAAAATTACCACTGCATCTTGATATTCTATCTACTAGTAAAAACCAGCATGAGGAGTGTTATGAAGATTTCCAGCACACAGTCTCTCCACCATACATATTTTTTTTCCATGTAGTAGGTATACAGGAGCTAATCACGCACTTGGAAATTTCATCTCAGGAAGAAAAAAAATTACAGCAGGTTCAGACAGCAGACCCCATGGACATCTGTAACAAGAATCAGGGCACTTACTGACGTTTTAGGAAACCACAGCTCCTGGGAACAGCACAATTACTGAGAGCTAAGTTAAGTGTGGGATGCTGTTGAGCTAGTCTCCTCCACCTCCTTCCCCAGTCACTGCCAAATTTAAAGATCAGCATTCAGGAATGGCAGTTCCCTCATTGAGCTGTACAGTGGCAGTAGTGCTGATCAGGAAGGAGGCAGAAAAACAGATGAGAGCAGGGAACTTCCCCTTTTAGCAGCAGCCTGTATTTATCTTGGCTTAAAGTGAAACTAGACTTAAAAACTAACTGAAGATAGTTTATTCGTAGGCAGTTAAAAGATATTCAAATTCTGTTTTATCTAGGATGTCTATATTGATTGTTCATCGCTGTTATCTTTACACTTGTCTGGGAAATAACAACATGAGAAACAAGTGTGTAGAAATTTGTGAAAGAGAGATCAGGGAAATGAATTAAAGAAAATTTTAGACGAACACTCTTCATCGATCCTGGTTGATTAATGAGAAATGTGCATTCCAGAAAGGATTCAAAATGATTTTAGAAGTTACCTTTGCAGGACATACATGATATGTTTACAGTTCCTCGGCAGTTCCTTTGATTTCTTGAAACTGTTATTATTTTATAACAAAAAAAACCCCACATATTTTTTGCAAAAAATCTTCTACAATTTCTTGTTATATTTTAATTCATTTCAGTATATAATTCATAATTCAATTCAGTATTCAATACTGAAAATTGCAAATATTCATAAATTAAAGGAGAAATCACAAGCTTTAATTTAAAATATGAGATTTTAAGCAAACTTGTCTTCTTTCTCTTGAACCATTCTGACAACAGAATAGTAATTACATGTTGTATGGTACATAACCAGAATCATAAAACACAGTACATTTAACCATTCTCCTGTGGTTGGAACAAGGAATATCCACTTGTGATAACAAAGGTAATTTTTATATCTTCTTAACTTCTTGACATCTGCACACAACAACAGATTTTAATTAGTTGGTGCTACAGTATGTTTTTTGCATTGGGAAGGACTTTTCTTCATTTGCATTTTGACTTACGTTAATGGCAGTAATTGTGTATTGTTTTAGCACTGAATTTAGGACTGTAAGGTCTGTTCAGGATTTATTTTACCTTAAAAAGAACACTTAGCACTTGCTCTGTAATAAAGCTGTTTCAGAAACCATTTCCAAGATGTATCATTCTATATTGTAAATACAAATATCACCACATACCATAAATAAACAAGCCAGAAACAAAAATTTGAGATTTGTGAAAATGCACAGCAAAGTGCGAAATTCTGCTGAGAAGACTAAGCTAGTTACCTGGGGTAATTAAGACAAGCATTGACAGTAGAGAAGTGCAGAAAGACTGTACAAAACCCCATTGAAACTGATGTAAAATTTAAGTACAAGAAAACTATCCCAGCTTCACAAATAAAATAGCGCATCCTGAGTTGTCCATTAAGAATTGACTAAGTTCTTACATTGTTCATGGAGTTTTCCAGGACAAAAGTTAACTTCATTTTTAACAGTAATCTCAAAAGCTAAGATATACTAGAATGGATAGGATGGATAAAGGGGGGTGAGGGGGGATCTGGTGGGGAGGGGGAGAAAAAGAGAGAGAACAATATGAAAGGGTCATGGGAATTCTGGATTTTGTATAACTACAGTATTCAGTTCTGTTCCCCGATCTTAAAAAGCATGTACTAGAACAACACAGAAAAATTATGGTGATTATCAAAGTTATATAAAACTTTACACTTGAAGAATGATATGTTCAGAGAAAAGTCAAATGAGTAAGGACAGATACATCATACTACGTGCAAATAGAGGATGGACAAGGACTGATTACTCACGACCTTCTAATAATGAAGGATTACGAAACTAGGCTTGTAGGCTTATGGGAAATGCAGCAGCATAACAAATACTTCTATGCATTTTACTATTTATCCAAGGTTTAAAATAATGACAGATGGAAGGATGTGTGCCTCCTGGTGTTTCACTGGATATATACAGTAACTATTAGACAAATGAATGTCAGTAATTCTTTCACTCTCCTTCTTGCAGAAAAGCAAATTCTTTACTCTATGGTGGGCCTACATGCATACGTATAAACACTGTTGCTGAATCTGCTTAATCTGATAACAGACTTTAATCAAGCTGATATAATCATATATAGGGGTACAACTGTCATTTGCCAGACTAATAATATGAAACATGTCTATTGTATTACTGTGAGTTTTTTCATTGAAATATGAAAACTTTATCAAATTGTAAACTGGAAGTGGAGTACATAATCATAAATGGAAAAAAGTTATTGTTGAAAGGTAGATATAGAAAGGCTGCAGTTGGCAATCTGTTTGTTTCCATCCTGTTTCAGATGGAAACAAGTCGCCATGGTGCTTAAACTATACAACACAAAACTGAACATATTAATGCATGAATACATTGCATGAATATATTAAGGGTTTGGACAGTGTAAAAGAACAACTAACTGGTGGAAAAGTCAGAACCACAGATGTGTTATCACTGATCAAAGACAGTGGAAAGGAACACTTGAATGTAACTTTGACAGCAAAACACCAGCCCCATTCATACAGCATGAGACCTCATGCATCTTGGCATCCAAAGTATCCTGGCTGCATGGTGTCGTAGCTCTGGCCAGAGCAGTTGCAATGCAAGTAATCATTCTTCCTCTGTCCTATTTACATGTTCCATTCCACTTACAATTCTGGTTTTGGGTAGAGTAGAAGTCTGTTAAGGGTAACTGTCACACATAAAAATAATAAAATACTAATATATAATTAGAAAGTTAATATGTAATTAGAACATAGAATTAATACCTGTGTTACTGAGGTACAAGCACTGGCATCTTTAGAGATATTGTTCCACTGTGTGTGATCAGGGAAAATTATTTTCTTCATACTTGCTTGCATATCATACACATGCTTTTCATCTGCAGAGACTTACAGAGGTTGTTTCTCAGGAAGAGCCATATTTTTCAAGATAGTGGTGCCTGTCCCGTTCTGAGACTCCCACCACAACATGTAAGTGGTCCATTTGACACATCTCCACCAACCCCTCCCATCTGGCAGGCAAAGGATACAGCATTAAGCTGTGACTGAGCTAGCTGTATTTGGAAGACCCCTTCCTCTTCTGTACACACACACACCCCCCCCTCATCTGACCCAGCACAGCTAGAAGAGACTTTCAAGGAGCATGTAATGCCAATTTCTTGTTAACATATTACCTGTTCTTCACATGTTTTATTCCATGAGCCAATACATGGGAAGCTCTCCCTGGGAGAACGGAAATCAGAGACTGGAATCACACAGACCAGGAACATTAAGATACCACTTTCTAAAACTCCTTGTTCATCCCTACTTTTCACTGTGTCAAGGCATTATATCACAAGCCATTTTCTGGTAGCAATCAGCAAAAAATTTCTCTCATCAGGTTTTCATTAGCAGAAGGTGATGATTGAACAATATTGGTTTGGTTATTCTTCTGTCTCAGAGGATACGTTAAGAAATTTTCATTATAACTTTTTCCAAAAAAGCAATTTTCGGAACTACACTCCTTAAACTCATTTTCATAAATAAGACCAGTATGATACTTTTTTTTTTTCCATAACCTAGACTTAGAAGTTGAAGTGTTCATAAAATATGTGTTCCTTTTGCACAGAGAAACTGCAATGCAACATTGATGAAATAAAATGAATCTCAAATTTAGAAATATTTTTGCATTCTTAATATTTAAAATAACACTCTTCTATGCACAGCAACAATCTTTCTCATTTGCTAACATTACATTGAATGAGCAGAAAGCATTTTATTGCCATTCCTCCCTTTTTGCTTATATAGTTCTTTACATGAATCACTTGAATATAGCAATGGATAGTCACACAGAGTTTTTAAATTTTAGTAAACGACAAGTCAGAGAAAGTTATGAGAGATATTAGTACATATATTTGTGTAAAACAACATTGGTTTTCATAGTCTGCATTGTGGAGATAAGCTTAAATTTTAATTTGAAACCCACAGCCATTTACATATAGAAACTTTATTTGCTACAGAGAAACATTTTGCTAGTTTTCATAGGCAAGTATATTTTTGAAGATAAATATATTTAGTCTGGAAATCTGTATAGAAATCAAAGCCTATTTACTGCAAATTATTTATGAAATTTTAAAATAGAGGAAAATATACATCCTTGGCAGATACAGTTAATGCAAGCGGGACAAACAAACTAATTTACCTAATTTTTTAATCTGCTCAAACCCCATCTATCTTCCAAACATAGCTTTTTCTCCTTGTAAGACTTCTCACACTTTATAACAACCATTTGAAACTAAATCAGACATCCAAGGTTTTAATTAACACTAAATACTATATCACAAAGTACTTCAGAAGAAAAAGAGGTTATTTTATGAATTTATAAACCTTAATTTTCTACAAATTTGTGCTCCACACCTCCACAATTCCCTCCCTTCCCAGGTCTCCCCCTGCATCCCTCAATTCATGGTTCTCTGGCTCCCTTCAGACTCCCCTTTCTCATGGCTCCCCTTAGGAGGTAAGCAGTGTAAGTGCTAGGGCAAGGTGGCAGCTCTGTGCCGGCTAATGAGCTGGGTGATTACACAGGTGACAAAGCAATCCAGCATAAGGCTGACCAGGAATTATAGAATCATAAAATCATAGAATGGTTAGGGTTGGAAGGGACCTTAAAGATCATCCAGTTCCAACCCCCCCGCCATGGGCAGGGACATCTTCAAGGAGACCACGAGGTGAGACTGACCGGCTTGTAGTTTCCCCAGGTCTTCCTTTTTCCCCTTTGTTAAAAATGGGGGTTATGTTTCCTCTTTTTCAGTCAGTGAAACATTAAAACAGTTATGTTCACGCTGCTCACCCTCGCTCATCTGGTCTCATGACAGACTACCACAAAACATTCAATAACATAATAATTCCCTGACTGCACACACCTAAATAGACCAATGGGCTTCACATTATTTGTGGGGTTTGTCTTTCACATTAGGGTTTTTGGGCAGCAGGTAGAAAAGTGGGGAGAATAGTCTGAAAATCAGTATCAATACAATCACAAAGTATTTTTAGAAAGTTTAGGCAAAATGAAACTGTACTGTAGAATTCAGAAAGAAAAGAAAACAAAAATTACAAAATTACACCTATGAAACCATAATGGTAAATTTTGCACCAGTAATTTTTGTTAAGTTTATGAATCAACACATACATAAAAAAAATTGACTGTGAAGAAAATACACGTGGGCAGCCATCTGAAATAGTCAGATTGCCTTTTTAGTTTCGGATGTACATGAAATCTGTATGAATTAGGATTATAAAGAATCAGTGAAAACCTGAACATTCTTAGTTTAATTGTACAGTAATTTATCTAGGTTTGAGGAGTAACAAGTGAATAATATCAAGTAACAGGACTCATTTATGTTAATGGATACTAAATCAGATGCCAATTATGATACTTAAAATGTCAACATCATTAATCTTGTTAATTCTTTCACTGTCAAAGGAAGGGTAAAAGAAAGTATGTATCATACTAAAAAGAATCACACAAACTACTCTTGCAGACTGGTCCCGAAGGAGAGCTTTTACAGTAGATGGTAAGGCTGAAGAGGCAGGGACATAATTTTAATCAACGCAATACTTAATTTTCAAACACTTAGAAAATATTCCTACTGCAATGAAAGTTCAAATAAATTTGTGTCTAGAATTCTCTCAGATCTAATTAGAAATCTTACCAATTAATCTCTCCATTATAGGGGAAGGAAAAAAAAAAAAGAATGAGTGGTTAAAGGAGAGAGAAAGACAAGCAGACGCAGTCAAGAAAAATTCTGTTTGTTCCAAGGAGTTCAAGATTTCTCCTTGACTAAATTACCCCTGTAAGTTCATCAACACCATCTCACTATACGCACGCACAGGCACACTCTTTTCAGTTGCGCCCAATGACAGGACAAGAGGTAACAGGCACAAACAGAACAGGAAATTCTATCTAAACTTATGAAAACACTTTTTTGCTGTGAGGGAGGTCAAACACTGGAACAGGTTCCCCGGAGTGTCTGTGGAGTCTGCATCCTTGGAGGTATGCAAATCCCAGCTGGCTGTGGTCCTGGGCAACCTGGACCTGACCAGGTTTGTCAACCAACCCTGTTTGAGTAGGGGAGGTTGCCTGAGGCAATCTCCTAAGGTCCTCTCAAAGCACAGTCATTCTCTGTTACTGTAAAAGTAGTCAAAGAGAAAAAAGCACATTACCTCTTACCTGAATGAAATCAACTTCAGAACTGTTGAAATGAGAATAAAAAAAAAAGGATCATTCTGTCTACAGGCAATCCAGAAATAGTAACCATGACTTTTTAGTGAAGACTTTCAGCCAAATAAGTTGCCATACTAAATGTAAGATTGGAAAAGAAGAAAAACAAATAATTTCAGTATAAACAAGTGGAGTTAACATTAAGTTTGGTTTTAAATTGTAATATTTCTAGAAGTCTATATTTTGTATGAAAGTATCCAGACCACTATTGTACCTTATTCTATCACTAAACTGAAGAGTCAGTAAAAAGATACCTACTTATGCTAATACTGAATTTGTCTTGAATCGAAAAGACAAATAGAAACAAAGTCAACAGATATTTTTTTTTTTAAAGATGTTTCAAATTGCATCCCAAAATGTTTGGGAGGAGACTAGAGCTGTTTGAGAGTGCAGCTGTAAAGATCAATCCTCTGTAACACAAGTGGAGAACACAGACCTACATGTGTCTTTGAATCTAGAACAGCAGAACTAGTTAAGATACAATGTGAAAACAGAAAAGTCTTGAATGACTACAAAAGATAGAATGAAATGATCCCTAGCCTCTCCACAGACAGAACAGTTGATGTGCTGTTGTATTTCCAAGTAAAAGTTGTTTTAAAGTTTTTGCAAGTTACAGCCTGGAAAGAGATACCTTTTGTTCTTTGAAGAATAAAGAATGAGAATCCATATATTTCACAAGGGAAAGACAGGAAACTATTCACTGTTCTTCATTGTCAGAAAAAAATAATATTTTGAAGCCTTACAAAGTTTGCAACACAACACAATACATATCTATCACCTCTGTACTCTGAGCCCACTAATTATCGCTGGGTTTCCCAACAGGAAGAAACCAAAGTAAAGATCACATCACTAACCTCTCAGGATGTTCAAATCCACTATTACTAAACACAGGTTTAAAAACAAACAAACAAACAAAAGAAGCCCACAACACCCAGAGAACCACACATACTGTGTCACAGTGCAACTTCTTTCATTTATTTGTAGATATGGGATTATTCTTGAGGTCAGATATATTATAGTCACAACTATAGATATAAAAGTTCTTAAGAGTGCTGCAAAAATAAACTAATAAATACGTGTTTGTCTGTGATTGCAAGCTGCCTGATTCTGTGCCAACGTGCAGAAGTATTTTTCCATGAGCAATCTTTAGTGCCAAGAAGAATCAATGATTTAGCTTACGTCTCTCAGGAAAAAAATATTTCATGTATGAATTCCAGAATTACTAGCTAGAAATATTGTATTTAAGAAAAATCTTGAGTTGTAAATTTACTATTCTGAGCAGATCCAGAAAATATCTAGGACTCCAACTAAATCACAATTGACTCATTTTCCAGAAAAAGCAACCAAACAAAAAAATACAAACAGGTGATAGGTCAGATGACGATTCTATGAATTTCAAAAGAAACAAACACGGTAATTGGACTGCAATTATTATATAAATCAGTAAAATAAACAGAATTACAGAAAGACAATCTTACCAGATTCCTCAAATCCATGGAGGGAATTCTACATGAACATATAGTTTAGGTTAACATCGAGGAAAATATGTATAAACATGCACAAAACAGTTATTTGAGAGTTTGCTATTCATAATGCTCACTTCTCTGTATAGTTCTACACTTCATAGCCTGCATAACTATAATTAATTAAACTTGAATGCACAGAAAAAGAAGAGATAGCATCTGTTCATTCATCATCACCTGTGTGTCATGTTGGAGAACCTGAATATCAAGCTAATGTCAGATCAAGGGGGAAAGGATTTGTATTCATCACCTTACAAACGATCTTTGTCTGCATTATTGGCACTTCTTAAACTAATGGTTCATCATACTGTGAGAATCCTGCCTTCTTCTTCATCCAGTGACAATAACCAGCAGGAGGCTTTCAAAACTCTAGCCAGCACTGAACACACTGTTTGTTAAAGTGGTGAAATAATTAAAGCATTTACTTCTCATTACTGTTTGGGTGTCATTCAATTTTATTTTTCCCTGCATGTCATTTCCACGTTTGTTTAAAAAATCTTGGATCATTACAAAGTGCATAATTAGTCAAGAGTTTTTTAGTCAAAACATTTAAAAGTTGCAAATCCTGAAATGTAGTTCCGGACATATTGTCTGGAAAATCACTCTTATCAGCTGAAACTCAATGTGCATCACACTCAAGATGATCCAAACAACTTACAAATAAAGCAGTCCTTCCAACAGGAACTTTTGAGGGGTTGTAGTCTTATTTTGTAGAAAAACAGAGCAATTCATCTTAAAAATCCAAAGATTTAAATTAACCAAAGCGTTTGATTAACATTCTTTGACTTAATCAAGTAGTACTTGTTTGCTGTCAGAGAGAAACATCCCAGCTATCAAGAAAAACAAAGTGGAAAGAATCAACTGAAGAAATGAAAGAGTGAAATGAAAAGATCTTAAGGTTATTTTCCATCTACCGTAAGAATTTCTGAGAATAATACAATTCCAATGCAATAATCTGTTCTACTTAGAGAAAAACCCTTCCTCTTACACTTTAGGTTTTCAGACTGCTTCCATTGCTGAAACATGGGATCACCAGAATTTGACTGGATGAACTCAGGAACTTAAATATATGAGTATTAATTGCATGAAAGTAGACAAGGGTTAGCAGCAATCCATACTGTGCATCTTCACCCCATTGAAATCTTACAGATTTTAAAATAGGTATGCCAAACAGGATTCCTCTTTGAGGAAAGAATTAAAAATGAAGGAAAGAGAAAGGAAAGAACCAGAAGATAAATATCAGGACAATCATTCACTGAATTTATTTATCAGACTTTTTAAAAAAAATTAGTTGACATATATTTAGAAAACTTAATTCCACACTAAACATTCTTATTGAGTAATTTTACTTTGTTTATAATGCACACCAGATTTAACTGACAGATGTTAAGTTTTGTTTAGTTCCTTTTTAATACATATATGTGCATTAAATCCTAATGGCTTTTAATCAGAAGTGATTAAAATTAGGAAGGGAAGGACTACTTTGTATAACTGGACTAAATGAAAAAAATATTGAAAAATGATATGGAAGGATATTGACTTCAGTGAGTTTGGGAGTAGCTACTTAATGTCTTGTGTGTTTTGGAACTAATATGAATAGAAAATGGAAATTAAAAAAAAATAAAAATACAATGTGCCCTAACCAAAAATTATAATGCTCATTTGAAGGGACAATGTTTTTTTTTTTTTTTTTCTTTTCCCTTTGGGAAGAGATGAATAAAAGTAAGACTGACAGATCATAGAATAGTTTGAGCTGAAAGGGACATTTAACCGTCATCTTGTCCAAGCCCCCTGCAATGACCAAGGAAATCTTCAAGCAGATCAGGTTGCTCAGAGCCCTATCCCAACCCCACCTTGAAAGTTTCCAGGGATGGGGCATCTACCACCTCTCTGGCCTATATCTTTCAGTGTTTCAGCATTCTCTTTGTAAAAAATTAATTCCTTATATCTAGTCTAAATCTACCCTCTTTCAGTTTAAAACCATTAACCCTTGTCTTACCACAACAGGTCCTACCAAAAAGTCCGTCCCCATCTTTCTTATAAGCCCTTTTTAAGGCCGTAATAAGGTCTCCCTGGAGCCTTCTCTTCTCCAGGCTGAACAACCCCAACTCTCTCAGACTGTCTGCACAGGAGAGGTCCTCCAGCCCTGTGATCCTATTTATGGCCCACCTCTGGACCTGTTTCAACAGCTTTGCCTTAATTACTGTGATATAAACTCATAGTAAAAAAAATGCACTAACAAAATTTTCCAGAAAGCCTCACTAAAGTATACAATTAAAATATAAAAAATTAAGAAAAGAAAAGAAAAGAAAAAGAAAGATTTGGCAGAATATATCTGTTACATTACTGAAATTTCAAATATACTCTATTTAAAGATGCGAATGACTTAAACTGCTGAGTAAGTCACACAGATGAACTATTAATATGTGACACCTGTTCCAACTTACAGATTTTAGCTGGATGAACCACTTCATTGTGATTACAGTCAACAGAAAGCTAACTTTTTGCGTTTTTCTCTATCTACAAAATAGCTTGTTAGCTCTCACTAGATCCTTCTATATGCCGACGTCATAAAGGTAGAATGGCCGGTGCCATCAAAATAAGCTAAGGTTAAAAGAAAAACCTCCTCATTTAGGAATAACAGCATTATGCATGGAGTTAATCAGAGATATTTAATCAGCAAAAACTCTGTATGTAGTCAAGCCCTTAAAATTTGATTATCTGGTCTACTGGAATTTATTTGATCACAGTCTAATGCTGCTACTAATTTATGTAACTCCTATTTGATTTAAATTGTTTCCCTTAGATTTGCTATTATATGGTATTAATTTTATGTTTGCTCACTCAACTGGTATTTTCCAGTTTTTATGCTAACATTCATACCTATCTTGAAAATTTTCAGGTGGTTAAATTGCTTGACCTCTCCTATATCAACACCAATTTATGAAAGTTACTAACTTTGGCTGTGCATTATAAACATAATATAATTTGGAAACCATCAAAATCATTAAAACATAGAAACAATTCATATACAATATAATGCCAACATACCTAAGAAAACAACTTTGAAGAATCTAAATGGTAAACAATATAGTCAGATAAATATAAGTTATAGAAACAAAGTGTAATAGCAAAACACGGGAGAAGAGGCAAAAGAGTCAAGGGAGCTAGCTAAACAAAAAAGTAGAAAGAAACTTGAGTAAGATGTTGCAGTTTTCCCAAACTAAATTTACAGAAAACTAAATTCCCCTTAATCTGATCCATGTCATAGTTGGATACTCAGTCTTTGGCTGCTAGGAAAAAATGCTAATATCTATTCTATGCAATGACTCAATCTTCCGCCTTTGTCAAATCAACAACTTTACAGCCACAGCTGTTCTCAGGAACAATGAATGTCATGATCATAAGTGGTCTAAATTAACGACTACATATCCTAATATTCAGCTTTGCTAATGGTGTGATTGCTTCTGCTCCCAAATAAGTTTAATTCTAGTGGTACATTCTTAACGCAGATGACTGGCCAGGTGATACTCCAACAAGGCAGGAAGCACTGGACACTACATCTGTAATTACCCATAGGAGGAGAACCTATAGCCTTATGTAGGTTAAGTGCATCATTTGTTATAGTTTAGTTAAATATAAAGGTGTCTGTGAAATCATGATTTGTGGTATGCATTACACCTATTCACTGTTGAGCATTTCAACTTAATGTAGTATGACCTTCCAGCTCTTATTAGCACCATGTTCAAAATTCAAGAAATCTTTTCAATCAAAATGAGAATGGCATGAATCTAAGCCCTCACAATACTTCTGCTGGACCTCATTACTTCACATACAGCATCAGTTCTCAATCTCCTTGGCAAAGTGGCAAGACAATATGTGTTCCTGCAGTGCTTCTCATGTCTCCACAGATGAAGGTTTATTCTGATGCTGCAGCACCTAGCTGGAACCACCCACATATTGCTAACTATTTTACACAGGCACATGCTTCTTTCTCTATGTTTCCTCTGCTATGGCCAACTAGAAGCCAAACTATGTCCAAATTATCCTACTGTTGGGTATGATCACAGAATCACAGAATTGTAGGGGTTGGAAAGGACCTTGGACTAGAAATCAACTAGTCCAAACCTCCGCCAAAGCAGGTTCACCTAGAGCAGGTTGCACAGGAATGCATTCAGGCAGCTTTTGAATATCTCCAGA
This sequence comes from Tringa tobata, assembly GCA_033628505.1. Classification (NCBI taxonomy): domain Eukaryota; kingdom Metazoa; phylum Chordata; class Aves; order Charadriiformes; family Scolopacidae; genus Tringa; species Tringa tobata. Next base: position 1,932,953 of record JAHREE010000508.1, read on the forward strand.
GATGGAGACTCCACCACATCTCTGAGCACTCTGTTCCAGTTCTCTATCACCCTAAATTTAAGAAGGTTTTCCTCACATTGAGCAGAACTTTCCATGTTCCAGCTTGTGTTCATTGCCCCTTGTCCTGTCACCAGGCACCACTGAAAAGAGTCTGACCCCATTTTCTTGACACCAACCCTCTAGATATTTATAAGCATTGATGAGGTCCCCTCTCAGTCTTCTCTTCTCCAGGCTAAACAGATCCAGGTCTCTTGCCCTTTCCTCATAAAAGAGGTGCTCCATACCCTTGATCATCTTTGTAGCCCTCTGCTGGACTCTCCAGCAGTTCCCCGTCCTTCTTGAACTGGGGGCCCAGAACTGGACACAGTACTCCAGTACTCACCAGGGCAGAGTAGAGGGGGAGGATAACCTGCTCGACCTGTTGGCTATGTTCTTTTTAATGCAACCCAGGAGACCATTGGCCTTCCTGGCCATAAGGGTACATTGCTGGCTCGTGGTCATCTTGCTCTCCAACAGGACTCCAAGGTATCTCTCTACAGAGCTGATTTTCAGCAGGTCAGCCCCCACCCAACCTGTACCGGTATGTGGGATTATTCCTCCCTAGGTGCAGGATCCTGCACTTGCCCTTGCTGAATTTCATCAGGGTCCTCACTGCCCAACTTTCCAGCCTGTCTAGGTCTCGTTGAATGGCAGCACAACCTTCTGGTGTGTCAGCCACTCATCTCAGTTTTGTATCATCAGCAAACTAGCTGAGGGTACACTCTGTCTCCTCATCCAGGTTGTTGAGTAATATATTGAACAAGAGTGGACCCAGTACCGACCCCTGGGGGACACCACTACTTACAGGCTGCCAACTGGACTCTGCATCGCTGATCACAACCCTCAGAGTTCTTCCATTCAGCCAGTTCTTAATCCACCTCACTGTCCACTCATGTAACCCACACTTCTTAAGCTTACAATGATGCATGTCTATGATGCATAGATAAACTGAGGTTAGTCAAAATATAAAAATGAAAGTTTCTTTAGTTTCTTGTAGCCCAAACTGTCTGCCATATACAGGGTATGTTGTTACTGGTGTCCTTTCATACCCTCATAACCAGGAGTTACAGAGCCATTCACATCTACAAGATACTGTTCCTGTGCCTGTGGAAATAACAGTGTCTACAATTCCCCCAGTAAAATCCAACTGGCACTACAGCTTAAGAGTGGGAGAGTTACTAAAAACAAAGCTGCCGAAGATGTGTGGTTTGCAAACATGCAGGCTGCTGGAAAAGGACAGTCTCCCCTAAGAAGACTGTTTACACTTTGGAGTGAGGAAAACAATACAATATATGGTTTAAAATTATCTGAGAAAAGATTTTGCTATCATAGATTTTAAATCCGCCACCATACATACTTTGTTATTTCTACTAATTTCTAGCCAAATACCTATTGCTAAGATAGCTTAGTGGCATAAAGGTCTTAATAGTGAAAATCATTTCTACCAGTGACTGAAAAAAGCTGAACCAGAAAATTTCTTGCGTAGACGTGATTACAACACAAACATTTCCACTGACAAATCAAAATAATCAAAGTATTAAAAACAATTTCCTTTTTTATACAGTTCTGGTACTGCAGAATCATGGAATGGTTGAGGTCAGAAGGACCCTCCGGGGTCATCTACTCCAACTCCCTGCTCAAGCTGACTCACCTGGAGCAGGTTGATCAGCACCATGTCCAGTCAGCTTTTGAATATTTCCAAGGATGGAGAGTCTACAAGCTCTCTGGGCAACCTGTGCTTGGTCACCCTCATGGTAAGGAAGTTATTCCTTGTGTTCAGACAGAATCTCCAGTGAACAGAAAAATAATGATATGGTAATATATTTGCTTAGATCAACTTGACTTATTTGCTCAAAAAATAAAAAAGACACTGGAAATTAAATTAACTTACAAATTACCAAACATTAGAGAATTTTCCCCTGGAGATCCGAACATGATGGCTAGAGCAGATGATAATCCATGCTTATGGTATTCACAAAAGCTTCCTTGTCTGTGTTCTAAAATCATGAAATCTAATTAAATAGACACAAACCAAAGTTTACTTAACATTTAAATGAAACAGAATTAATCTTTTGTTCAGTGATTTCTTTCTAGTAAAATTCCCAAACCAAGCTCAGACTATCCCATCACATCCATGCATTAAATTGTAAGAGCCACTAAAGCGGCTTGTAAGGGCTCACCTTACAAGCACGTGAGCATGTGGCACGTGAGCAGCTGAGGACTGATCCCAAATAATAGCACTAAGTAAAATTCAGAAACATAGACTGTTTTGGCAGACATCAGGCTTTTCTTTTGAGATTAATAGAACTATGCAGAATGTAGCACACATTGTCCCAGGATGGATCTTCCCTTCACTTTTTCATTTGTTATACGGACAGTTACTATTTAAGTTTCATGTTTGCTTAAATTGAATGCTAAAAGAATTGCATTCTTACTAAAGATATCTCTTCTAATGCCTTAACCCCACACATGCAACAGGAAAAGGCATTCTTTCTGATCAGAAACAGCATAAGTCACTTTTTTCTTCTAGTTCTAGCAGTGAGGCCTAACTGAGAAGAAAAGTTATCTTGATCCTTTCACATCTAAAAAAAATGGAGATATGTAGATGAAGGTTCCTGGAATATTATCTGAGCTTATCACTCCATTTAAAAAGTAAAAAAAGAAAGGAGTATTGATCTACTACTGTACCTATAACAGTCATGGCATATTTCTCCTTGACACAAAACAAAGCTCTGTAAAAAAAAAAAAAAAAGTGTACATAAAGTATGCTTGGCAAAGCTGTAGAATGGACAACAGTAAAGGTGAGATAAAATGTAGTTACCTTATGAACAGTGACAACTGGCAGTTTTGCAGACCGAAATATGTAAACCATACAATCCATGAGAGTTCTTCCATTGAGTGCACCGTAGGCTTCGTGAACACTAGTAACATGAATAAACACTTTGGAATTTGTGTTACTTGCTAAGGAGTCAATATGTCTCCAAAAGAAAAGCTATTCACTAGAATATTCACACTAGTAAGAACACATGAGCCTACGCTTAATGTCTGTATGCCTGTATTTCATAGGACAATTTACATATTTCAAGGACACCCATTCCATATCCAATAATCCTGATTAGGAGAACTAAGGTTGTTTGAAAGTGTAGTACAAAAGAAGTCCCACCCTATTAATTACATCAAAAATGACCTTGGTATTACAGATATATTCACTATCCTCTGTGACATTCAGATAAACTTGACTGCACTGTATATCTCCGTGATACTCTGAAGTGTGGAGTCATAAATCTATACTTGTTTATGTATTTACTGACTCATATGCTAGACAAAACCAAGTGCTTATTGCTTCCAACAACGCTATGCATAAACACACTCTGACGGGAATGCATTTATGGTGAATTGCATCTAGTCGGTGAGAAATCCCAAAGGAGAAATAAAAGAGTGCCAGAAATCATTTTGACTGCTATACAGGACCCAAAGGTCATTTTCTTGTGGACAACACTTAACAGCATCTTCAAGAGACTTTATATTCCCCTATAAATTCTTTCACCAAGAAAAACTAGTATTTTATATGCAGGATTTGAAAGTCATTCTGGGAAAAAAAAAACAACAAACCAACAGCAAAAAAACCAAACAAACCCACACAGAATTATGATACAACAATATAATTCTAAAGGTTTTTTTAAATCTGTATTAAAAGGTTTTCAGTTCCCACTGAATTCTTCAAAGACAGAGGCAGAAACAACTCAGGAAAAGAAAGACAAGGAGACAAGGCATCCACCAGCAGGACAGTTAAGACAACAGCAAAGGTAAAAGAAGATTATGATCTTAAGAAAACGGAGCAGACATTACACAAAGTTCTGAAAGGCAATATATTTAACAGAAAACTCATATACAACCAATAATGTAATACTTGAAAGTTATGACTCACATCTGCATGGCGGAATTATTTCTTTGTATTAACTTACAATATGTGATTGAACTGAAGAAACATCTAAGACTGGAAAGAGCTGTTTGGTCTTCCAGTCTGCACCTTAATTTGTTTTAGCATTATACCAAAGTCTTTTCCAAAAGCTGATTGAAGTTAACCTTAAACTACATAGAACTTGTTTCCCTCATTATTCTAAAACCAAAATCAAAGTAAGGACACAGCAGAGAAAAGCAAATTAATGAAATACAATCATGGCAAATAAACAAATGTGTACAATTAAAAAAAAATCAATATATATTTGTTAAAAAGTTGAACATTTGAAGCAGATTTGGACCTACAGCCAACTCTCCAAATACATCCATACACATACATACGTGTGTATATATATGCACATACACACACAGAAGCACCCACACAGGGTATATACATATACTGATAATGTGGAGCTATCCTTTTCTACTATCTGAAACAACCAGTTTTCAGGAAGCAACCTGGTTTGTACCCTGTATCCTACTTCTCAAATGTAACCCATAGGCCTGTTTTCTGGCTATGCTCAGCTACCATTCATCATAAGAAAAAAAGCTCTTGTTACATAAATTTGCACCTTTCTTCATGTATGTATGAATATTTTGTCCTGTGTTCTACTTCTTTAATTTGCCTGAAGCTCATCTGTTTTTTCTGTTGTTATGTGCTATGTTACTATATGCTAGAGGTTGCTCTGCCTTTTCCTTTCTCATACCATTGTGATCATTCTTTTCTTTCTTTCTCCTCACCAGTTCTTCATTTCCACATAGCTTCTTGGGCAATGTTAAGGAATAATGCAACTTTTTCAGCCATTTACATTTAATTTTTCATTGTTTCCAGTCAATGACCACTAACATATTATCTTACTTTCTATCTTTAGAAACAGTAAAATGTCCCCCTCTCTTTCTTCCTCTTGCCTTTCCTCTTTAACAGGCTCAAATGTAAATTCTTCTCCTTTCTTCTTTGGATTTTCCAGGTGTTTCTCTTTGCCTTTTTAAGGCTTTGGCCTATGTCAGGCCTGACACTTCTAACTGACAGTAGTAAACAAAATCAGTCAATATTTCTTGTGCCTTCAGCAATAGTACTTCTGCCAACTTCTATCATAGAAAACCTGTACTAAACTTTTAAGATACCACCAAGCTGAATGTGGTCAAAGTCACTCCTGGAGAGAAAATACTTGCTGCTAATCCCTCAAGAGCAAAGTCCTGACACCTGCAGTTCAGAAATTACTGTGCTAATTAATCAAGATTATCTGCATATACGTGGCCACCAAATAATAAGAATAAAAAACAAACAGAAAGCGTGCAAGAAATTGTTACAACACTGCATGCTGGCTTGTCAGCCATTTATTGCATCCACATGGGAAGCAGAGATAATTCTTCCTCCGCTAGCTTGGATGATGATTTTTTTTAATGATCAGCCTTGTTCTCTGGGTGTATACTAAATAGAAAACTCGGATTTGATCATCTCTGTAAGCAGGGAAGCCCAAAGAGGGAAGTCCAAAGCTTAACTTAACATCAGAGTTTTACTGATTTTACTAAGGTTTGGTACAAGATTATTTATATTTGTAGCAATCTATTAGAATAGTAGAATCATTCAGGTTGGAAAAGACCCTTAAGAGCACCAAGTCCAACTGTTATGTTAACACTACCAATCCAGTGTTACAGCTTACTTTTTCCTGCATTATAGACAAATTATACAAAAATAAAAACAACCAAACCATGTTCTTCTCTTCTTGCTGTACTTGTAAGATATAAGCCTGGCAACTGTTAGGTAATTTTGTTCCTTGCCTTACAGTAAATTATAGCCTCCTCTTGCAGCTGAGTTGCCTGCCCCATGCAATGTGGATGACGATTCTGTTTACTATTATAATGTACAATGTAGGGAAGCATTGACAGAAATCTTAGGAAACACAATTTCTTTTTCAACAAAGTTTATGGCATTTGTTATTGTGGCTGAAAACAGACAGAAATCGGATTTTTGCAAGTGTTGAAAAGACTGATGTAGCAAATATCTGAGATGCCAGCAGTAACAAAAACTCCAATTTACAGTAAACACACAGGAGGAGATAGGCTGGGATTTTGGGCCACTTCAACAATGTGATTATTACAACCTGTTGGAAGAACAGTTCATTTACTGGCCAGCAACTTCACTCTTTCTTTACAACTACCACAAGACAGTATCACACACATATCCATACAAGCAACACTGGAAAGATAATACAGCAGGAAGGTCAGGTTATTTCCCCTGACATTGTAGTTTTTCAGCAGAAGTATTTCTTAAGTATTTCTTTTCCTTACAAGGAACATGGACCCCTCCCAAAACATGAAAACCAGCTTTCCTATATATGTATTGTTTCCTACTAATTATGAACTTAGTAAAAAATACACATATAATGTTATCTAAACACATATTTTGGAAAAAAAAACCCTCAATGTGAAATAAGGATATGATCGCTTTAAAGTATCTCTGAAAGGAATGTCTGGGAGAATTTCTCTACGAGGTGACTATGGCAGATCACCTAATTTGCATCTTCTCCCAACTAAATATTTTATTATAATCCTTTCTAATCACAACAGAAGTCAAAGAAAGGAAACTGAAAAATTAGTAGATTGAAACTGCAATCCCTTTAACTAAACTCTCGACATCTTCAGTGGAAAGAAGAATTACTCTGTCATTTCTACACCTGCTTTCATCTTCTCTCTGGGGTTCTTCCTGCTGTGAACACCCTAAGGGCTATTTCTCCTCTGAGTACGAAGATCCCATTTTAAGCTGCCATCATCTTAAACACGTCACATTCTGTGCACTTGAGTGCACTTATCATCTGCTTTTTGCTGCAGCTATAAATAATATTAAGAGAATGTCAGTGTCTAGATGCCTTAGCCACACATATGCAAAGGAATCAGCAGGTTTTACAAAACATTTATCAACATAACATTTGGAGTTTTCACTCTGCTTTCCTTTGGAAAAGCAAGTGCTGCTACAAATGGTTTTCTCTAGACAAAGTGCTGTTCAATTATTGAAATTACTTTAGGCTATAGTACTTGTACTAAGCACTGTTCATTTTATTAAAATAATGTTGAAAGCTGTTAACACGTTTAATAGAGATATTTTCATTCACTGCTTAGATAAAGATTTGTGAGTAAATGTAACAAAGTAAGCAAGCAGATACATTTAATGTATGAAAAACAAGCAAAAACTATACATAGCTCGCTAAACTGATAAAATCTTACTTGAATCTAAATAATTCTATTGTAGCCCAGACTCGACATTATAGAATGTAATCAGATGTTAATGATTAATTTAAATCAAACAAAAGAAAACCCAAACAAATAAACAAAAAAAGAGGAACTCTGCTATTGTTTTGAAACCATAGAATGTAAAAATGCAGAACATGTTGCTTGCTATGGAGCAACTGAACACAGAATCATCTGCCAGACCCTTTCAGAACAAGCATTTTCTGCAGGGGATAGGAGGATGGAATCAGTCTACAGTGTATATTTGCCAAAAACAGAAGAAGGAAATAAATTTTAAAATTAAACTGGAAATACTTGGTCCTATATCCTGCCTAAAATAGAACTGCTAGTTACCTGAAACCACATCCCTCCCACCTCTCGAGACACCATATACTATTGTGCAATATTCAAATGATAAACATGTTTTTCAATACTGCAGTTCAAATAAGGTTATGGAAACCTCTGTCTTAAAACAAACAATGCATTCCTTAAGTTACTCTAACCTATTTAGGTAGAAGATTTTGCCATCTTTACTCAGGTCCTAGTACCTTATATATAGGGACCTGCCTTCTGAAGTCAACCAATCTCTGCTGATTCTCTGTAACAGACTCAGAAAACATACTTTTAACTAAATATTCAGCCCAGTGGAATATTTGCAGAAATTCCTGTAATCTAGAACAAAACCAGTCTGCAGTTGAATGGGGTTTCAAAAAATACCTCCCACACATTACCTTCATTTACACAACAAAGTAATGTCCTCCTGGCAAGAACCAAGCCTTTTGGAGTCTCAGTATTGCTACTTGACTATTTTGCAAATAATACAAGACCTGAAGAAGCAATGAGATTTCCATTTTCCCCAAAAAAGACATTCTCAGCAGTATAAAAGAGTGAAAATCGATAATGTTGAGTATATGGGAAAACAGCTGACACTGCCTCCTCTCCCCAAAGGAATAAATGAGCATAATATTTGCATCTTTTTTTTTCAGACTTCAGTCCATCAAACAGAGGTTTATAGCCTTCAATATCTACTCTTCTGAATAACAACAATAATTATGTTTAAGTATATACTTTAAACTTGCAACAGCCCAAGTTGAAAAAGTTCTAAAATACAGAAAAGGTGAATAGTAAAAATCATGTTGTATCACTTATTTCTATTATACTGATGTTAATAGTAAAAGTGTTTTCAATAATGCGTTCAATACAGCTGTCATTCAAATAGAATAGCTTTGACCCAGTAATAATCTGATAATAAATTTCAGTTAATCATGCTAGCTGTATTTTTCATGTAGTTAAAAGTATAAGGACACCAGTTCTACTCATATTTAAAAAACAAATATAATATTCTGTACTCACTGAAACAATGTACTCAGTTTCTATCATTTTTTTTTTCACTTAAAGTTCTTTAGGCCACCTATTGATTATTTCACTTTACCAAGATTGCTAAAAAGATTTAATATCTGTATTTATTTCAAATTATATATACACATGTAGCTGTTAGGAAAAATTTACTTGTTGTTAGTCTTATTTAAAATTCCCACATAAGAATTTTAAAAATAAATTTAATATAACTTTGTTAATCAGATTGGCAATAAAACAAAAAAAGTGTTTTATCTCACAGTTTTTAAAACACAAGTGTTTTATCATAGAATACTTTTTATGCAGATAAGAAAAACGTTAGTATTTCTCAAAGTTAGACTTCTTTAGAAGATGACTAATGGTAGCATATCCTCTCATTATTGGCACAAAAATTGCAGATATATGAAATTTTAGCCTGGGAAGTCTGCCCTCAGTAAATACATTTAGCGCACAGACACAGTCTTCTGTATGCTTACACTCATAACCATCTGCTATGCGGGCACTGTTCCCATTGACAAGTTGATTGGACATTTCCTTAGAGTATTCGTGCAAAGCAACAAGAACAGTAAGCCAAGGCTTTTCCCTTCTACCAGAATCCCTTTTTTTTTTTTTTTTTTTTTATAAACTACTGGCAGAAATACTTCAGTTAGCACAATGATAAAGTATCTTTCAGAAAAAAATACCAGAAGTAGAAAAACATGTAATGGGAAATAAAAGTCCTGCTACCAGTGAGTTTTGTCGTAGTGAGTACTGCAGGGAATAACAATAACCACTTTTGGTAAGAAGTGATATAAATAAGAAAGTATCAATATGATAAGGCACTCCCTGCAAGTAAAAACCTATGGCAGAAAATAGCACTAGATAATAAACTTTATTCTAGAGACAAGGGATATTCTCCAGAGAAAACATCTGAATACCAGTGTTTCCATATGTGAATTTGCTATTCTGAATTCCATCATATCTGTGTAATCAACCTGAGATCGGCAAACAGATTCCCAAACATTTTAGAAAAGCAAGGTGTCAAAATAAACTATGCAAAGTAAAACTGAGGAAACCAAAATAAGCAGGAATCTGCTTGTGAACTTGGTGGTTACAATGTGCACAAACTAATAGGTCTGAGTTTACCACTGAAGTTACGTGGAGGGAAGTTATAGTTTCAGTGAGTATACAGTAAAAAAAAAAGTTTGTGGGGTAATTTACCTTTCTTCCTTATTTATAAAATTTCTATTTGCATTAATAATGTAGATTGTTTATTTCTGTAAGAGTATGATGTTGACTAGTTCCACCACTTCTGTCTTCGCATCTTCCAAACAAAACCAGGCAATGAACTGCATTAGTGTAACTGTGTTTAACCTATGAGAAGGAAAATACTGAGTCTTCTCTTTTTGGAAAGAATACAAAGATAGGTCAAATTACCTCTTGAGAATGAATGTGTACATAATTGAGAAAAAAAAAAAAATTAAGGGCATAATTCTGGCTAAGAAAAAACATGAATAAACCCAATAAAATGTTTTTAGGGGAATCTGCTCTCTAACCATTATCTGCTGACAAACTATTTTCATTACCTAAAAATTCATACTGCCATTCAATACAGTTCCTACTTTGTTGCATTTTATATTCAAAAGCCAAGCAACTTAATTCTCAGAGCGTTGAGGAAGAAAGCATTACTAATGTTAATACTGTGACAGCTTATATAAATCACTTTCTGCTCCTGGGAGTCGAAACAGGGGCTTGTCAGTGCTGGAGAACATCGATATTTGCCAAATAACTCTACAGCACACAGCACTTCAGGAAGTGAACTACATCCATACAAATGGAAAACAAAAGGCTATCATTCTGAATTAGTGCAGCTTTACTCTGGTTCATTATGGAATAAATGTCTAAACAAGACTAAGGTAGCACAGAATCCAGTCTTTAAAATTCATGGTTGCATTTTGGTTAGTAGCAAGAATGGAAGCGTGTAGAAGCAGTGTGGGCTGCTTGCCTTACATGGCTTACAGAGGAAAACTAAAAGGACCACTGACTTTATCTGGTAATCTGTTTAAAATAATGTATGATAAATAATGACAAAGAGCCAAGTACTCACATTTGTGACTTTCTCAAGTCCTACTGTTCAGATCAACTTATTACCATAGAGTATCTAACATGCATTTGGGAGAAACTAAGTATAGAGGACTGCTGAAAATATTCTATGCTTGAAATTAGGTCACATCTTTAAAGCTATATGTTGCCTTCAGAAGGCAATCTCTGCAGAGAAAGAGAATCTAGACTCTGAAGAAAAGCAGATATCCAATGAGTTGTCAAAGGGAACTCCAGTTAGGAAATCTTAAACGTGCAACGCGGGTTGAGTGTCTCTCTTAGTAGATCTCATCCTGTTTAAAAATATTTTGCATGAGGTATGCATCTGTAACTAAAAAGCATGTAAAAATAATGAAATAATCCTGGTACTTCTATCCAACCACTCTCTGTCCTATAATTGAAAGCTCACTTTCTGAGAACCAGAGCACTTCATATTTTTACTCAGAAAAGTAAGTACACTAGGCATAAGTTTTAATTACTGTCCGCAGAGCAATAGCAGATTATTTCTTCAAATCTGCAGCCGGTATTTAAACATTGGATGGTGCCAATTTACTTTATGAAAGCATAATATCTTTAATACGTACACGACTAAGCATTAATTATTTTCTTTTCACAATGTTTAGACAAGGTTAAGCACATATCACAGTAAGTATTATGAAACAATCTCTCAAAAATATTTTCCACAATTATCATAACTAGGTATAATTCAGGAGTACATCAAGGGATATTTAATTGTTTATAAATAATGAGTTAATCATAAAGTCTGCACATAATTAATAATGAACAAAATCTGCAACTAGTCAATTGTGTCCCATTAGCCTGCACCTCATCTTTATCGCTTGGTTATGCAAAAATAGTGTGGAAAGCCTTAGAAAGTTACAGAATTTTTCAATAATTCCTTGTGCTATGTACTCCTTTAGTAGCAATAAATGTTGCAAAAAAATCCAGAAAAGTCTCACTCTCTCACTCTTTCTACTCTGACAGAAAAAGTAGTAAAATGTTAAAATAAGAACAAAGAACACTTTAAACAATTAACTAAGCTGATTCATGAGATCAAGTTGCAGAGAAAAAAAATAGAAGCCACCCCTTCCCTTGCATTTTTAAGATATGATGATGGCAATGGGATACTTCCCATTCAGTAGTAGGTCAATGATTTGTGCAGTCAGTTAGAATGAGAGCAACCTGGCTCAGTTCCATTCTTTTCAGCTGACTCCTCCTGATGTCCCAAGAGACCCAATCCTGGATCAGCAGTTGCACCTTGTGCCAGGAGGGGAAATTGTGGCCCCTCTTTGCCTTTCTGTTAAATTCTGCCCAGAACACAAAGTTTCACAGGGCCAGAGAGAGCCCTGAAAAAAATGGAATTTATCTCTCTGCGAATTCTTAAAAAAAACTTGTTTTCCAAGTATTAGGGAAAAGTGGGAGCACAAGGGACAGCCTAAGAAACTTTAAAAAACTACAGTAACAGATTTTGTACCATATTCAGTTACTTGGCTGGTCTATTTTTCTAACTGCTGTTATTTCTCTGAAATTCACACAGCCCTTATATGGACTTATGGGAAACACAAGAAGGATAGGCTTATCTTAACAAGCTTTCAGACACACTTACCTAAGATTTTTACACACACACACACACAAAAAACAACCCTCCAAAAAACCCCAAAACACGACACACCACAAATAGTGCAGAAAACGCCCTCATATTCCTCTTCTCTTGAACATGCATTCCAATAGGAGCATTCAAAAACCAACAAAAAAAACAGAAATCTGCCTGCTGCTCTCTTACTGAAAAGACACTATAGTTATCAACCTTTGATAAGCACATAGATTCCTGCTAAGCCATTTCTAACAATCCTTCAAATATACAGAAGATTCTTCACAGTCCTGTAGGAATACACAGTTCTAGAAAGACTTTCTGTCAGCAAAAATAGAAGGAATATTTTAAATAATTAAAGGCAAGCTTTGTCTGAAATGCATCGTTTTCCCACTCCTAACACACATTACAAATCAATATTCATTCTGTGTGTTTTTCCTAGCACATCCTCTGCATAGCGTTCAAACAGCTTTTAATGAATCCTGTGCTCTGTACTTATTCACTATGGCTTTCTTTGTATTTCCAGAAAGGGCCACAAGAAAGAAAATTACAGCAGACAAAAATATAAGGTGTGTTAGGATGAGATAAGTTACTTTCAGAAAAGTCATTTCAATTATTACTAACAGTCTGTGCCAATGTCGCTCTGTAGGCTTCAAAGAGTACTTGTAAAAGCAAAGACAACGTTTTTCCCAATGTCAGCAACTGTAGTTGTGCAGGAATTAGCTGATATGAACCACCACAGAGAGAAAATTACATTTATACTGTCTGCGCAAAAGACAAGGAGATGATCTGTTACCTAAATTACTTGAATTAAATTTTCATTGGCCTCACTGAATATTAATCATCCATGCAGTTTGTCTTCATATTGCAACCAAAATCTTCTCCAGTCCTCATAGCATGTCTACCTCAAACACCTTTCTTTTTATGTCTATTTAGAATTGTATAACCTGAATTGAGATGTTTAATTCTAAACACATAAGTCATTCCAAAGGAAAAAGGAATGATTTGCCAACATTAAGAGTATACTATAGCATTTATCATCGTAATTTACCATTCAAACATTCCTTTCACTTTAAATTTCAACAGGAAAATTTAAACTCCAAGCATAAAAGCATCTTCCTAAATACAAAGCTTTTATTTTTTCTGGCTAACGTAAAAAAGCACGTAACACTAAACAAGCAAGCTAACCCTTTAAGCTAAACAGCTCCTCCTTAGTGGTCAAATCTAAAGTTTGCAATGCTTGAAGAGTGAATGTACCTTACCACTGGGAACATCAATGAAGTTTACATTTTCTTTAGCAATTTACAAATGGTGAAATACAATTTCACTGTGCAATTTTGTTTTTTATTTCTATAGGTTTATAAGTGGTAGAAATTATTTTTCAGTCCTTCTACAAAATGGTTATTTGAAAAAAGCCAAAATTTTACTTAACTATTTCTCAGCATGATTCTTAGAAAAGTGGTAAAACTTAATAGACTGCAAGCATAAGAGATGTTATCTATCACTCCTGCAGAAGAGACAACATCTGAAAAGCAGAGCATTGGCCCAAATGCTGATCAGAGAGTATGCTCTGTAAAGACCATTTTTTTTCAACAGATTAAAAAAGATGTTAGCTGGGTGTATTTCTTCAAAGTTAGAATACATTTCCACAAGCTACTTTTTTTAATAAGCTCATTTACTGAACATATTCTGTAAAATCAACTGATCGGGTTTGGAACGTATCTGGATCTTCAAGAATATCATCAGAAAGTAACATAACAGAAAATCTCATCTGCCTGCACCACTTAAAGCTAACTGGTTTTCTAGTCTGGGTAGGAATTAATTATCTTCTATCACTGTTATATTTAAATGACATATACTTATGCTTTCCTAACCTTTAATCACAATTTAGTCAATTCTGTCTTACCATATCACTGTGCTTTAAAGCTCCTACATTCTTAAAGATACATATTCATTTCTAGGCATATGCCCCTCTACCTCATTTGTTTTCAGATATAACAAGGTTCCAGTTTCTAATCTAGCTCTCTGTTATGCTCCTGTAACAAATCTAATTGAAAACCCATGTTACAAGTGCTTCCACATATTTGCAATTTGCACTTATTATTTATTTAGTACCTTTTGCATTTTAGTCTTTTCTTCAGGGTGCAGCAGAGCTGCTGGGCTACACCCCGGTCCACATCAATTCATCTTAGGGAATCTTAAACTGTTCTGAATCAGGAGGTAATCACTCCCTGACAGAGAGATGCCTTCCTATAAGATAAAGCCAATATGGCTGGCCCAGGACTGACTCACCCTTCCTGTTCAGGGCATGTCCTTCAAACAAAGGTGACGGAACATTTGTTACAATCATAACAACTCCTCTGATCATATTAGAAGGCAACACCGTAGAAACATGTCTTCAGTTCCTCCATGGTCCAGTTGGCTCTCAAACTAAAATGACTATATGCTGGCCAACAGCTAATTTTCCTTTAAGCTCAGGAGCTTCAAGTCCTGATCTAGTACAGCTGATGGTTTATTCTCTCAGACTTTAGTACAACACACAACTACTTGTCAGTATAATCTTTTACTTATATGCAAGACTGCTTTCACTGAAACAGCAAGTATTTGTGAGGGATGGATTAATTTTTTTTTTCTTTTTGCTAAAGTCACATATGACGGGTATTTACCAAGCATGTACAGTCCACTCTCAGTTTACTACACACTACCAGGTCCAGAGAATTCAGTCCTAAATCTAATAATGTCAATCAAAATTTTAACACCAACTCAGAAGTAGTTTGTTCCTTTTGTAACTAGTAACAAAGTATGTGAAAGTCAGCTAAATCTTATCACAGCAAAGCATGTCTCCTGCTGACATAAAAGGGAGCTGTACAGCTAAAGCTTTTCAAAGGCTTTGAAAATGTACACCATTGTAATAGTCCTCAAAAAGATCATGAATTTTTGAATGTGTCATCTGATGAGTCCTTTACAAATGAATGTCTTTATTCCACCTCTCCGAGTTACACTTTCACCTACACAATGATACCGTGCACAGTGTCACACCACTCAAGCAGTGATGTCTTTAGCTGTGGCTCACTGACATCAATCGCTCTTTTGCTTTTATAGGACACCAGAACAGAAACCTGGCTTTGTTCCCTATAAGAGCTTTTTTGCTTTTATATTAATGTGATAAAAGAAAATACAGAAGCAAACCAAAATTATTCAAGAGTTAGAAGTGTTGAAAAAATTCACGACATTCAATGACATTGAAAAAACACCTGTAGCATTCCCATGCTTTAAATATCCTTCTCCTCTACGTCAGTCATATGTACCTGACACAATGCACACTGCAGTTACTTAGATGTAGTACCAACAAAAAACCCACTCATATGATTTGTTAGCTTTCTCAGGGTAAGAGCAGGTGCATAATTGAATACGTTCCCTTCTTGTATATGTTTGAAGACAGGGCACATGTAATCATTTCACCTAATCTTATGAATAACAGAGATGTGCACTCTTGTGTAGTAATTTCTGCACTTGCAAATTTCATTAACTTGCTATGAAACTAGAAAAAAATACTTTATCTCATAAAGCTATACATTCTGACTGCATTTAAAGGCTTGGAGAGATAAAAAAATCCCAAACATCCCAAATTTCTACAGCTACTCTCACCCTGGGTTAGATAGATCATCTGATAAAATAAACTTCATTTTTCTTTCTTTGATTTCTAATACTTGGTTCCTGTTTTATTTTTCACTGAGTTTAAGTCTCATTTTGCTTTCCAGCTTTCAGTTGGATACTGCCACCTTCTATGAGAGTACACTGAATTAATCATTTGAATTTCACTATCCTCCCTGCCAATTCAATCAGTTCAATCAACATCTATTTTTACTGGGTTAAAATTAATATAACAACATTAAAAATGAGAACATAATTCACTGTTATTTTGTAAGTTAAGCAGTAATAAATGGTATGATCAAGTTGAGCTATCAAGTTCTGAAACAAATAATCTTGGCACTTGTTCCCTACAGAGAAATACATCTTTATTTTTGATATACCTAAGTGGTGAGTTTAAATTATATTACCGGACTGACTCATTAGAAAAGATTTTGGCCACTACAATTTTAATTTCTATTTCACCAAATAGTAAATTAATAAAAAGTATTGCTAGTTTCCATAGACTATGACTGTTTAAGAACAGATTAAGATTTTGTAAACAGATCCAAATGCATATTTTTGAGACCAGTTCAAATATGCCAACTCAGACTGATGCAATTGTCAAATAACTAGGTTTTTGTTTGTTTGTTTGTTTTTTGGTGTTTTTTTTTTACTAAAAGTTAGAATAACATTTATATATTTTTGGGGGGGAAAAACCCAAATCACTATGTTTTGATGAGAAGTGATGAGAAGTGCATCAATCTCCACCAGCAACATTTTTAAAAGGTTACCAGAATTTTCTAAGTACCATCAAATGGTGCAGCTACTTTCCCCTCATTTGGCAGTTTTACAGTCTGGGGTTTTTCTTCTATAATTTTGCTACTTCAAATCTTAAACTTCTTGCTCTCCCATCAGCCCAGTTTTCTTCTTTAGGTTTAGAAACAAAGCACAAGAATAAGAAAGCAAAAAATGATTATGCTGGACAATGGGTATAGCAAGACCACTGGAGCATCTGCTAAAATGATTGGCTTGCAATTTTCCTAAAGAAATTAAAAGAATTAAGAATGATATTGGTATGAAGAAAAAAGTATGTAAAATAGTAAGAAAACAGGTGGGTAATAATAGAACCCAGCTGTTCAGGTACTATTTAACTGGATTTACCAACTCTAGAAATTAATTGATAGATACCATTCTTGACCACTTCTGTCAGGCTAAAGGAGCAACATGTTTTTTCTTTGCAGACAATACACTGAGTTCTTATTTCTATTTATGCTTCACACTCTGGGAGTAATACAGGTCACTGAGCAGCACTCTGATAGATGCTGAACAGAAGTACTAAGAAAATACTCCTTTTTTTGCTAAAGTACTTATAATCACTGACTTAAACGTGTCTTTAAAGGAGACCAGACACTAGAGAAAAATGCTTTTATAGAAAAGAAAGGGAAAGTAATGGTGAACTAATTTTAAAAACTGTTATTTACCTGAGACAACCCAAACACTTCACTGAAGGTGAATGAAAAGTATGAGACTACAAGAAGCTACTTACTAGGTGATGACTAACCAAGAGCTTAGAAAGATGTTTTCTGTCAAATAGTCTTGTGAGTCTCCACTGAAGACATCAGAAGCTGGACAATTCAGCAGCTTTCACTAAAACAAAGCAACAAAGTTTTGAAAATGGTCAGATAATAATATTTTTCTTTGCATGATACTTAAGTAAGAAGACAACAGCATAGGTATTGCACTGTCCCTTGCAGCAGGACATGAAGATGTTAAGATCTATAAAGTCAGTACTACAGTAACGTATGAATTTTTATTTTTAAGCAGTCATTAAAGATTGGAATTCTAATTGAAATAATTAAATGTACAGCAATGGTATTTTCAAGACTTGTAACTAGCTTGGAAGCAATTCTTGATTTCATACCTCATGCTAAGTTTAGGAAAATGAGCTAATTTGAAAACCTTTTTGGTTTAGAACAATGATGAATTACTGCCATAGAGAATTAAGAAAGTATTGATTCTGGAAGAAAGTGTTCAGAACACACAAAAAATACTCAAAACAACAACAAAATTATTCCTAATCTTGCACAAATTTAGAATTAAATGTATTTTAGAGAATAGTTTTCTTCATTTATATACATTAATTACTTACCAGCTGTTCTCAAATACATGTTCTAATGACATCGTCTCATGAAAAGTTTTGACTTTTCATAGGTATCGTCACCTAACTAATCTCAGGGTTAATGATCCTAATAAATTTAAGTCAACTATTAAAAGTTAAATAAAGATATATTAAGACCACTAAAAAATACTTTTTGCATTATTTCTGTATGCACCCTATCAGAAAATCCAATGACACATATGCAGATTTTTACCTATTTGATATTTTTTTACTTGACCAGCTTTAATGTCTATAGATCTATGAGACTGGAAGAATATGCCATATATGGAAGACTAATGAGTTTTGAAAAAGCATATGAGGTAAAGCATCACTCACTGTCCTGTAAATTCTACCAGTAAAACATAGTTGCATTTGAACTTCATTTACAGAGAAGCTTTTTAAACTTTCTTAAAATGCACTGTTTGCTTTATACTCATGAATCATTCATTATAAGAAACTTGAAACCATAAGCAAGCCTAGCCCTCTGTTCCACAGTTGGGTGCTTTGTTTTTCCCCACAACAAGACATAGTCTCCCAAGTCAAGAAACCATCTTGCTTTTGACAGGAAAGCTCTCAAATATACCCTAAAGTCCTTGAACAAGTGTTTGGGTCAAGGTAGTAGCAGGAGTTGCAGAAATGCCTCCACAATGATATAATTCCTATGGCTCCCCCTTTGCCTCTTTATATTATAACTGGCAAGTACCAGAGATCTCCAGTCTCCCCAGAGGAACTACAACCAGTAACAGCTAGATTTTACCAAAAACAACAATAAAAAGCCAGTGCTACCCATTCATCAACTGCTCCAGCACTAGGCTGCTGATTCTTAGTTAGTATCAGGGATCTATCATCAAAGACCTGACTTTTTGCACACATAGTCCTGTAACTCTTCCCTACAATAGAAACAGAATCAGATTGTGGAGTTCACCCTTTAAAAATATTATAAATTCTCTGGTTTCATCTTTGCTAGCTTTTTCTGGGTCACTTCCTACTTCCTACAGTCACAGAGCAAGAGGATAGATTTGCTCTCAATATCCCACTGGGATAATTGGTCTTTGGTTAGTCTTAGAGAAACTGTGATTGATAGCTTTATGAATTAAACTTTCAGTAGGAATGACAGCAGTGTTCTTCGCATGCATGATCCTGATGTGGTTCACCATAGTATTAAATTTTGGATATATACACTGAGACATGTGGAAGTCTTTATTATTATTATTATTAGTAGTAGTATTACTACTACTACTACTGCTATAGCCATACTAATACCCAATTGCTGCTGCTGTTAATTCATTCTCTCACCTTTTCTGCTTCTGGTTTCAGACCTTGTTTCCTCGAAGCTATAGGATTTGCATTCAGTGGAACACAAAACAATAAATTAAGCCACTGTGTTTTTCGTATTATTTATTTCTGTTAGTGTATTTTCTTAAGATCTCAAGTTTGCCCAGGAGATTTTCTTACTCCTATACACTATTTCTTGGAAATCCAAGATCCAATTTTCTTCTCAAAGAGATGTGCAATTAATTACCTGATATTAGACTGGTTGTGATCTGTTAGAGCCCAAATTTTTCTGGCCTTGCAAGCGATCAGTGTAATTGCATAAAAAACAAGCCCAACATGGATAATAAATTCAAACAAGTATAATAACAGAGAAAAGCTGTCAGTACATGAGAAATTAGAACTTTGTTGAAAGGGCAAATAGACATTAGTGATCAGCCACCACTTCTTTTAGACCGACATTCAGAGACAGGAAAAGTTGTGGGGGAGATTGGCTAAATATAGGTATCTAAAGACTTCTAAATGGGACAGTCAGATATAACACTGGATTCTACAGTAGACATTTTGAAGCAGTCTTCCGGCCATGGGTAAATATCCCAGCACATCTAACATGTTATTAAGGCTGCTAAATCCCACTCAACTATGCTGTTGATATTTTCAAACTATGTTTGTGTCCAGGCAGCTAAAACATGAAAATCTTTCAGTAACATGAATCAGTCCAGATTAGTTCCGAGTATGCTAATATTAGTGAAATGAGATCACAAGAAGAGATTCTGTCCTCTTCAGGGGATGGCTCTAGAAGGTGAAGTATCACCAGACTGACTAGATGAGATACAGAAATGTCAATGAAATATTTGAGCAGAAGAACTTCCTTGAAAAAAAAATAAAATCAAAAAAAGCCAAGGGCTATCAGTGTCACAAGCTTGCCTTCGCAGATTGATCTCCTTAATTGCTCATCTGAGTAATATGCTCAGCCCTACAGCCAGCTCTGTGCTCCACCTGTCCAACTTCCCACCCTGGCAAAAAATGCAGATCTCTAACTTTAGGATGAGCTGCACTTGCCCTTTAAAGAGCATGGCACAGAACAAGATTATCTTAGATTTATCAGAGTTGAATAAAATACACAAAACAACTGATGGCCTGAGAGGACGTATGCGATCATAGACTTTGTAGCTACTCCCTCTTCATTTACTTTGAAGCAATACATGTTTGAAGACATTTTTGCTGCTGGAGTTCTTAATCTTAAAGGGAGTACCTAACTGTGGAGAAGACAGCTTAATTACAGAGAACCCACATTCTAGGATTATTAAACATTATTCACAAGGTAACTGAGATTAACTGTACAGGACACAAAAGAGAATTTTTTTGTTCTGCAAAATACCTACCAGACTTTCAAGGAAAAAGTACCTCAAATCTTACCTCTCTCAGGCAAAGCAACTCTCACCATCTTGCAAACTTACTCATCAAGCAACGCAACATGATGCATTCCAAAATTGCTTGTTAGCCAAGGTCAGAAGCAAATGATACTATTTGTGGCAACAAATTCCAATTACACATTTCTGCCCATAAACTTTACCTTTAGTGAGGTTCATCTCTAAGCGCTTGGCTCAGAGCTGCCATTGCTATTAACAAGCCATAACCACTTCATAGAGACTGTGCAGTCTCCATCCCTAAAAGTTTTCAAGACTCAAATCTTGAAAGCCCTTCAGTCATCTGCTGTCAACCAAATGTTTTGAGAAAGCTTACCTAAAAAAGCCGCTAAATAAATAAATAAAAGGAGAATTTTGGTGGAATTCCAGTACTTTGTAGAAAAATGAGGCATTCAATATAATAAAAAAATGAAATATCACCTAGGGAAGAATATCTAAAATTCATCAACTAACAGAAAGCAACCACCAAAAGAGGACTTTTCCAGACACAGATTCCACCCGAGACTAAGGCAGGTATGAGTAGTAAGAACTTTAAATCAGCAAATATAGATAAAAATTTTGCCAGGGTCTGAAATGATCTGAATATCTGGTTTTAATCACTAGAAGAAGAAAGGCAATTTAACAAACTTAATGGGAAAATTAATGGATCTAGAACCGTATTAATTGCCAGCACTGGGAAAGAAAGTACTAATATTGAAAGAAGGATTTAGGTCACGCATACACTTAGGAAAAATATGGGAGTTAATCTCTATGAGAAAAAAGATACTTTCAAGAGAAGTAACTAAAGGGTTGTTTATACCAGCAGCTTAGACAATAAAATTTAGGGGCTTGACATACTAGTGCAGGACACACATAAGGGGGAAAAAAGGGAGGGGGGAAAAAAAAAAGGAAGACTAACAATAAAATCCATGGTGAAACGGTAATGTTACTACAGCATAGTTACTGAATGATAAGTACCTTAAGGAAAGGAAGATCAAAGGTAAATAATGATTATAAAAATAAGAACAGATTATATGGATTATAAAAATTGGAACATGTCATTCGAACAAGAGTCCAAGTGAGTCCAAATAACTTCAGAAGAGGGAAAGAAAAAAAAAAAGGAAAAAAGGACACTTTACTGACAGCTGAATTGTTGAAGCCCTCCCTAGCAAACTTTTGCGTTGCATCAATGAGTGGTCTCCCCACGCCTCCCTCCTGCGTGGCACAGGAGGTAGTGCAGCTCCACACAGATGCATCCACCTGTTCTGGAGGCTGGAACAGACACACAATGCAATCTTGCCAAAGAAAGTAGGGCTGGATCCCACGGAAATTTGCTCACCGGTATAGCTCTAGGCTCAACTGTAGCAACACATGCATTTGAAATGTTTCTAATAAGTGAATATTAACCTTTCCCAGGAAATGTCATTTCCTGAAGTACATCACTGCCAAAATGATAATTTAATAAATGAAGACCCTTTGTCTCTGAAAACATCAGCTAACATTTTATTCACCTGGAAGTCACTGAATTGACAGGAAAATATTTCATAAATGGTTTTGATGAGGACACTAAAGGCAACTTGATTATGGAAAATAATTCCACAACTGTCTTGAGAGTTTGAAGAGCCTAACATAATTGAGTCTATGTCAGAGACATAGACTCAATCTCTAAGTCAAGCAACCTGACATCACAAGCAACAACTAGGTATTTGCAGAGAAAAACACTACATGAATTTAAGCTTAACTGCATAATTAATCTAAAAAAAAGTACATTTCTGGCATCAGAAACCATAGGTCTAACATAAACATTATGTTATTAAACCATCCCCTGAACGTGTTTAAGAGCCATTTAGATGCGGTGTTGGGGGATATGGTGTAGAGAGAACTTTGTAGAATAGGGTAGATGGTTGGACTCGATGATCCCAAAGGTCTTTTCCAACCTGAATGATTCTATGATTATCAAAAATAGATAAATTTTTCAACAAAAATAAAAAATAATGTTTTTTATCCACAAAAATTCAGAGATAAAACTTTAGGCTCATCAATAAGGACAGCAGAGTAGAAATTAAAAGCCTTCTTTGTGTCCCCAAAACTAGATTGCACCTCATCAATTTGAAGGCAATTAATAAAGTAGAAATAGGGCAACATGAGTAACAGGAATTAGCAGGAACTACAATTTTCATGATAAGAAGAATATTGAAATTATCAAGACTATCTTATTCCATCCCAGAATTCTGAAATGAATAGTATACTAATATATAAAAAGTAGATTGTGTTATTTTATCCTTTTATCTTTGATAAGCCTTTTATTTTTTTAAGTGGAATAAAATGCAGTTAGTCTCACCTATCTAGATTTACAGGATTTATCTGGATTCAGGGATTTACGCAATATAATATGGCATTAGAAATTGTTACTTAAATGGGACAATACGTAAGTGCAAGAATTTTAAAATATGTAAAGAACTGGTAAAAGAGAATAATGGGCTAGTGATGAAAATTACAGTTGGAGAAAAATTCCTACTAGAGCACTTCAAGGACTTATATTGGAATTTGTATTTTTCATTAACCTTGCCTCCAAATGCAGGACTGTTTTAATGAAAAGTGAAAATGACATATTTAGGAGTACTGTCAGAGGACTGGAATATCATACCAGGAGAACTAAACAATCTTGAAAAACATATTATACTGTTGTCTACTACAAACTTTCTAGTTTCTTTCACTCTTCAGCTTGACATTTCTGCATGAGAACAAGAAAAAAAAAAAACCAAACCAAAATCAACTGCCTTACAATGCCTCTACAAATCCTATCTCCATTTTTGCCATATATCCCCAAGAGACTACTTGCATTTCAAAGTATCTTCATATCAGAATCCATGCTGTTCTTTATCCAGCAATGAAATTTCTCCAGAATTATGACACTTAAGCCACAATGCTGCACAGACTACACAGGTACCTAAGTAGGTAATGTGACAGGTAGATCTTGGGCAGATCTGTGAACAGCATTGTTCTCTTCATTTGGCATGCCCTTGCAACACAAAGTGAACTTGAAAAAAAACCCTTCAAAACGGATGTTACACAAGCATGACATCACTGTTTTATTAAATATATTTTGTTGTTGCAGTATTAAGTTATTTGGGACAACAAAATATTCGGTCACTCTTGATGCTTTTATTTCAATATAGCAGTGAAATGTTTCTGCTAAAACTGGCAGTTATTCATAACAGCAAAGCAAGCTTATGATTAATTTTCATTACCATATTATCTAGCGGCATGCTGCAAAAAATTTTTCTTAATTTTATATCCAAAATCAATATTCATCTCAACTAGAAAGGAACAGCAGTAAACACCTCCAGCACTTACTCAAGGACAAATGAGGCAAATGTTGAACACAGTGAACATTTTCCTATCAAACTTATTTCTTTTAAAATGTTTCAGACTCAAAATTGTATCAGAAAGCAGTATCAGGATATCTTACTAGCGAAGAAACTCCAGGAGCAAGTACAGAAGTGCACCTTAAAAATCTAACAACATTAGTATGGTTTACAGTTCTTGGTCATAGTCACTGAAACTGTAATACAACTTCAGGTAGCCAACAAATGTGCATGATCTAAGTTACAAAATATATTCTCTTTACATATGTTTTACATAACCTGAATCTACCTATTTCCATGTACACACAAAACTTCATTTTTAGAATTACTAGGAAGAAGAGTATCAAAAAAAAAAAAAAAAATCTGGCCTCCTTACTAAAAACAAAACCAAAAACTCACAAACAAACCCCACACCACAAAGTTTCTGAACAATCCGGTAGCTTTATTTCTTTTTCCTTTTATTCTGAAGCCTAGAAAAATTTTCCCCATGAAAAGCTCTTGGATGACAAAACAAAGAATCTCAGGAATTAACAGAGATTAAACAGAAGGATAAAAATAGCTGAAAATGTGATGAGCGTTAGTGTTATCCAAAAACAAAAGCACTGTTCTCCAAGAATATTTTTCATTGTGTACCTAAATTATAACTGACTAAATAGTAACATACAAGAGAGTAAGCGCTAACTCATGCTGTTAGTTTACAGAGACAGAGTATTAATATTGATTCCTACATGTAATACCAGTTTATTTCAGAAGACTGTTTTTCTCTTGCTCCCTCTCTCAGTTTCTCCTGTCTTGGTGTTGCGAACACTGTATATTTGTATGAAAAAATGAACCGAAATTAAGTTGATCTAGTTACCAGAAATTCCTGCTTTTGAAAGGTACCATGTGGGTATGTCTGCACTAGTGAACTAAACAGGGCCAGTGCCAGGGCTGGCCAATGCTACACAACTGCCTACACTGTTTTATGACAGAATCACAAAATCCCACAACCACTGGCACCCCTCTCAGCATATCTTTAATTCATGCCCGCTAGGTCCCTCCTTGACATTGAATGTCCGAGTTCTCAGCAGCAGCCGTTTCCAATAGGCAAGTGGATAAACCACCACCTTGTCCTCAGAGGGATACAGTTGTACAGACACAAGCTGTGCTATGCTGCTTGCCCAGAGAATGAAGAAAACTAACCTTGACTTTTTTCTCCACTAATGAACCATCGCCTTCTCAGAAAGCTTATAGTTCAGTTTAGCCCTGCCCTGGCTTTAGTCAGCACAGCCAAGGAAGCTGATAGGAGAATAAGAATGGACCAGCAACTCCCAAAGAACGGACCAGCCTTTTACAATGACAAAATCAAAGCAGTTCTTTCCTAATATGATAAAAAAAGTAAATGAACAACCCTTCTAGTTTATTCCCATACACCTGCAAGCTGTTTTAATCCACAGCTGATATAAGGATGATAGCAGCACATTGTCAGCAAAATACTGCCATGTTTTTTGAGAGCCACTGAGGATTTACCCTAATGCATAAAATGTATGAAGGCCCATGAAACAGCCTTGTTCATACCCATAAAGCCAAACTTTCCCCCTCTTGCACAATGTTAGAGGGACTGGCAGTTGGGAATGGTCTCTGACCCATGTTATTCCCTGGCCATTTCCAGACACTCTCTTGGTACAATTGTCTCAGAAATACACTAATTATTAAAACATTGTGAAAACCATCTGCTACTACTAAAGCCCAGTTCTTGTTTTGGTAAGTACTACAGACACATTTATTTTGAGTTACTAAACCTGCCTGTTTTCTGGCAGTGTTTCAATTCACTTGCTGAATTTGCTACCTGCCATCTCTATCCTTCGTTAAAAATCACTTCCAATACGACTGGAAGAGTGAAGTCTGTTTATTATTTACAGTCTATTTATTATCTGTAAAGAACTGTGATTATGGTACTTTCTTGTAGCATCTACGGACTGTTTTCTTCCATGAGAACATAATTGTAAAAATAGACTAACTCAGGTTGGAGGACAGCTAAGGTGCAACTTACTAAAAATAACACATTTCACTTCACTGGAAACAAGCAAGTAACAGTCACTGTTATGTCACTGTTACAGTCACTGCAATGGAGAGGTGAAAGAAACAATGGTATCACTTCACGGTGGTCAAAATGCACAGGTACCTACCAACAAAAGTTAAGAATTCTAAGGCTGTATTTTCTGGGATACCATAGTTCAATAAGTTTCTGTAAGGGTTTCCTGATGCAGAGAAACAACATACTGTGCTCATTTTGCAAGGAGGAAACCAAAGTAATGAGAGTCTGACTGAACAACCCTTGCTCACATAATGCTCGTATTAACGCTAATGATAACAGGCTGTGAGAAATTAAGAGATTAATTTGAGCAGGCAAGTGGCTTGAGTCCCTCATGAATAAATTTCTTATGTAATTCACCCATATAGGTTACTAACTAAAGTAACCTAAATTGCTAAAGACTGTTGAAGCTTATAGTGATCTTATTGGAAAAGGAATGATATTTTCTTTAATTTGCCATGCAAGAAAAATAATTTTGTGCCTGTGATTTGAAAAAACAGCAACTGGTTGCCCTCTACATTTTAATATACAATATAGTGTTTGCTGACTGAACAATTGCCAGTTGTTAAAAAAACAGAGACATTTTAAATAAATTTACCAACATGTATCTGTGCACAGTGTTAAGAAAAACACATTTATTTTTAAGAAAATTTCAAGTTTGTTCTATATTATAAAAACATGGCTTCATTTTCATTTCCCTACAGTGTTAACTGCAACCATTTACTTTAAACTTTATAGTTGTTTACAAGTTCCTTGTAGCACCAAAAGGAATTGTCATAAATTCATTAAAATATTAGGCAAAGCAAGTCATTAGAATGAAAAAGAAAAATAAAATGGAAAAGAATGGAAAAGAAAATAAAACAAAACAAAACAAAACCAAAACCAGATGAAGAAGTGCTAATATATTGTACATAGATACACACGTAATCCTCAAAGAAGAAAATGGAGAAGTGTTCCCTCCTTAAATGCCTATCCATATATTATTTAAGTTGTAATATGCAAACCTGATTAGGTAAATCAAAAGTAGTATTGATTACATGTCAGGACTCAGTAAACTAAAATGACTTTTAAAATATTATTGACAAGCAACTCACTGCAGAAAACACCATGAGTGATCCTACACTAAAGTCATGTAAGATATAAAGAGAAGAAACCTCACTATTATTTTCCAACTCGCCTCCTCCTCTCTGTCCCAAAGAGGGAGCTGATTACCTTGTTTTTAACACAATAAAATAGACAGGTATTTCTTAACTGGTGTTGATAAGGGAAAAGAAAAAGCTCATGCCCTGAGTCTTTTCTGCCTTTGAGGACTCATGTTTACACAGAAACAAAAGGAACTCCTCTTCTGTTAGCCACTTCTATCTTCATAAAAGTATATGATAAAAAAAGACATGATTTCAAAATAGAAACCCTTTAGGTAAAATCACAAATATATAACTAATTAATATCTATCAAATGGTCACTTAATAATACAGTGTTTCATTTGAACTACACCTCAAGTAAAAAGAGCTCTTGCTTTTCCTCATTCCTTGCTACCGTGCTTATGACAATTGCTTTCAGGAGCTTCAGGTCAAGTATATTTCTAACTGGATTTTTAAAATTTTATTTTAACAAGCATACTTCCCTTGTAATTTCTGAATTTCTTTCCCTCTTAATTGATAAGATTTCAATGACCTTTCCTTGCCTTAGTTTGCAAATGAAAAATTCACAGCCTTTTCACATAGCAAGGAGACAAGCCCATCAGCATAGAGAGTATAAACAAAAAAAAAAAAAGGCTAAAATGTAGCTCTCAAAATTATTAGAAGACGAGACCAGAAGGCTCTCCCACAATACTGGTACTGCCCTGATGTCAGAAACTGAAGTTGACTTTACTGGGGCTGCCATCGCTCAGCTCCACTTAAAATTAGGCAGGCTAAATTTTAATATGGTATCAATTGTAATACAATTCATTCTATGATACTTCAGAAAACATGTGTTACACCTTCTTCACAGAGAAAAATGCTAACACATCCTCCTTAGCACCTGAAGAGCCATCTGGAACATCCCGCTCACCCTGTAAGCATGCACATCTACTGGCTGCTCTTTCCTTATATAGATCTGCAGCTGCTTCACGTCTGCTGAGGCAGCAGCTTCAGCGGCTTATGTAGGGTCCCCAGAGGTCTTCACCTGGTCTAATCTTTGCGGGTTTTTATTTTAAAGCCTAGGGAGAGTGCTGTCTGGCAGTAAAGTCTATGTTATCACACAGTGTTCCCTTCAGACTGTCTTGGCTTGTGCTTTCCGTTATGGCCCTGAGGATGGACAACCTCTTTGTCCTTTCCAGTATGAAGCCACAGAGAAGCCTATTGATTGATGGTGCTGTAAGCTGTTCATAACGAGCCCTATGATCTGCTAGCAGTCCTCAGGAAATTGTGTTGTTCTCCTCTGTATCTGCATGAACTCTAAAATATGAATATCTGAGTGCCTGTGCCAAAGTAACAAGATCCAAAACAAAAAAAAGGAGAAGTAAAGCAAAATCTATTTATTAACCTACACAAATATAGAGGATAGGTTTTAATGTACATGGTGGCTTCAATTCCTACATATCACAACAGGAAACATTCCATGCCTTCAGTTTATTCCTCACACAGTGTTTATTTACCTGAGGAGACCATTTTTCACATGTGGCACTCCCAACAAATGTTGCTAGTGGGAGGTTCAAGTCTGAAACAGGTGGTCAACTGAAGTCACATCAGAAAACTTCCTAAATATGAGGATGTTCACAGGTAATCGATTGCTTCCCAGAATTAACAATTTCACTTCATAAAGTTAAACTGACAGCCTGGGCACCTCTAGTACATTTCTTGGTTTTCTCTTCCAGAAATTAGTATAAAGAAGCCCTTTTCAAAATAATTCTCATTCTTTAATGAAAGAAATACTGCAACGGCTAAAGCCCCTGTATTTATAATGACTAATTTCTTCCGAATACATGACACTGTCATCCACCATCCAACACCCTGTTGACTCCTCTCCATCCTCAAAACCAGCTTTCTCATTCTTTTTTCGCCTGGGGTGCTTCATACAGCTCAGCCGACAATATATACTGAATTTTTCTAAAACTGTTCTGAGATGAACTTTGTATTTACTGGCTGTGGTCTCTTCAACTGTCATACTAACGTGAAATGAAATAACGTCTAAGTTTATATGATGTATGTGTTTCTAAACTGGATACTAAAAGGTCTGTCTGTATTGTGCAATTTCTTATTATGTAGGTGCTGTGAGGGCACTGGACATTCTACACTTCTCTTTCAAGTAGCCATTATTTCACCTTACAGTAAACAATTGAATACCAACATTAGTGTTTGGATTAAAATCTCTTCAGAACAAAGAGATTACACTTTCAATTGGACATGAAAATTATAATCAATTTCTGATGTGTTATCTCTTACTATATTACTAATTGGTTTAACAAATTACATGATATTATTTTTCCTCTGCTTTACTGCGTTTTATTACAGGGAGCAGGTAATACCTTTATGTGACAGTTTTGGAATCCTTTGATAGGTAACCTGCTACTTAAAGATACGTAATAACCTGAAATTGTTGGAATCTATTTCAATATAACCATCCAATCAGTTTAAACTGATATTAATCAGCACAGCTGCCCTTCCCTCCTCCTCTCTTGGTCTGAACTCTTCTACCCTTGGAGTGCTCCCTCATTTAAGATGATGTAAGTTGGTGTGATAAACACAATGAACTAGACTTGGTCTAAAATTAACGTGGCAACCTTTTCTCTAATCTCCCTAATCAACTAAGAAGAAAAAAGTTTGTCTTAAATCCCAACAGTCAATCCCAATTTAGTTCACTGAGCAGTCATGTGACAGCTTAAATTGGTTCAAGAGAAAGAGAAAAAAGTACTAAACCACCAGGATAGGTTAGCGAATGGGAATGTCTCATGGTATCATCACTGGATTAAAGGGAGGGATCAGAATGACAGTTCAGTCTTGAATGTAAATTAAAAATTTCAAAGATTCATAATGAGCAAGATTATCCCAATTTTCCCCTAGAAAAGGACAGAATGGATGATGAATTGAATTATCAGGTTGCTTTCCTGATTTAATACTATAAAACCTGACTTGACTTAAAAAAAAATATATTTAAAACTTTAAAGTTTAGGCAAAACATTAATACAGAAGGGAGAATAGTGAACCCTAGTCACGAATAAAAGAGACAATCAATGGTCAGAAAAACTAAATGTAATTAAAATTTTAGCTATATTTTAAACATGTATATAGAAAAATAAAGAAAATGCATTACTATAGTGAAACAAAAAGAGGAAAAAATCTAAAGAAAAAATAACTGTAGATAGGTGCAGATAATATCATTTGAAGAGGAGAGTATCAAAGACTGCACTATACTGATGTTAAATTACCATAAAAAAGTTTTCATACGTGAAAATTGAGCACTGAAGTCCTAATTCTTATAACAGTTTTTTGAATAAGAATTAAAGTTTTATAGTATACTAATACCCACAGAGTTTTGAGGAACATCAAGTCTTGGTCGGCTATAAATATGCCTTACCTAAAAAGAAAAGCAACAAAAATCACAGAATCACAGAATCTTAGTGGTTGGAAGGGACCTCTGAGATCATCAAGTCCAACCACATAAAAAAAAAAAAAAAAAAACAAACAAAAAACAAACAACAAACCCAAAAACACCACCCCACCAACTAAACTCCACATCCACAACCCCACACACAACACCCCACCACAAACCAATAATCTTGGGCACTAGAGCATGCCCTGAAGAGCCATGTCTAAACGTTTCTTAAATACCTCCAGGGATGGTGACTCCACCACCTCCCTGCGCAGGCTGTTGCAGTGCCTGACCACTCCTACAGTAAAGTAATTCTTCCTAATATCGAATCTGAATCTCCCTTGCCGCAGCTTCAGACCATTTCCTCTGGTCCTGTCATTATTCCTTTGGGAGAAGAGGCCGACATCCGCCTCTCTACAGTCTCCTTTCAGGAGAGGGCAATGAGGTCTCCCCTCAGCCTCCTCTTCTCCAAACTAAACATGCCCAGTTCCCTCAGCCTCTCCTCATAGGACTTGTTCTCCAGACCCCTCACCAGCTTGGTGGCTCTCCTCTGGACATGCTCCAGCACTTCAATGTCTTTCCTGTAGTGAGGGGCCCAAAACTGAACACAGTACTCGAGGTGAGGCCTCACCAGTGCTGAGTACAAAGGCACAATGACTTCCCTACTCCTGCTGGCCACGCTATTCCTGATACAGGCCAGGATGCCATTGGCCCTCTTGGCCACCTCGGCACACTTCTGGCTCATGTTAAGCCGGCTGTCCACTAACACTCCCAGGTCCTTTTCTGCCAGGCAGCTTTCCAGCCACTCTTCCCCATGTAATGTAAACTTGTATAATTTACTAACTGTTCAAGCATGTATTCTCTGCTCTTTTATATTAGAGCTGTAACTGACGTAAGTAAGGTAAAATTATTGAAGGTTTTTTGGTCATTTTTTCATCTTCAGATTCTTGTTTTCAAAGACTTTTGTTTGTGTGTTGGGTTTTTTTTATTATTATTATTCCTGAAAATGTAAGCAGCAGCCAAGTATGGCTACATATAATAAACATAGTCAGGAAATCCAGAAAATTTAACTATCATATATCCATATCCCACAACTTCTCATATTACTGTAATTATCTGTTAGACTATTCAGTGTACAGATGTCTCCATACACAAAACTAGACAAAAATTTGAATGATCTGCCAAAATATATTTTTAAAAAATTTTAGTCTTACAAATTAGACTTACAACAAAATGCATGCTGTCTTGCTAACATTGCATCTTCCCCATGCTTGTATAGTTTTACCTAAGAGCTCCAAGAGAAGTATAGTTACATTAGAAAAAACCAAAGCATATCCTATTCTTTCTTTCTTTCACACACACACAGAAAAAAACACAGAGAGAGCTTTTTTTGGATCATCTTACACAATGAGGGAAGATGTCTTCAGTATGCAGAAGAAAAGAGAACTGGAAATACTCCTGCAACTTCAGATGATATGGTGGGCAGATCTCTGAAAAGAGTCTGAATATTACAGTGATCACTGGTGTTCTCAAATCTGAAAATATTCCCCATCAATAAAACCCGAGTCCACAGGATATCAGCAATTCATCTTGGTAATCTATGACTTTATCAGCTACAATTAACATGACATGAAATCCACAATGAAGATAATGAGAAATAATTTCTGGAGCAAAATGCAGGTATATCCAGTTCTTAAAACTACACCAAATGTAACCAATCTCAGAGACGTAGCCAAGACTCCCTTCTTTGAGTTGGCAAAAACAAAAGGCAGTTCTGTCAGCTACAATTCTTAACTGCTGCACTGAACACCAGCAGCCACCCAGCATCCAGCCTCCCCATTAAACCTATATACTACCAAAAAAGTGTTACAAGATTCTTCCAGAATCTAAAAAGCACCTGGTTTTACAACACAACAAACAACAAAAACTATGGCACCAATTAACCATGCGAACAACAGTCTCTTTTTCTCTTTTCCTGCAGCCTCCTTTCCTGGTCTACCTTTGAGCCGAGGAGACCTGCCTGGCACAGCTCAGGCCTGTCTGAAAGACTATTTTCTTCACTGCTCTCAGCATTGAGACCAGCTAAACAGTTGATAGTCTGAAGTGTCAAGTTTGAAATATTGCAGGGTATTTGCGCTGTAAAGTCCTTAACTATGCTTTTTCTTGACAGCACGAATTAGTCCCAGTCACTATCCTTTTTATCCATTTATTACCTCTTATTCTGCAGCATGTGGCTAATCCTGACATGATAATTCTTGTAGAGATTTGAAATAAGATACAAGGTTCAAGAACAGTACACTTAATTACAAGCATAGTGAACAAGAAAAATTTGAACCATGAGATTGTACATGGGAACCAAAAAGAAGCATCACAAATATCCCTGGATGAATAAAGAGGACCAAAGGGAAAAAAAAAAAAGGCAGTCTATGAAAGCAGTTGAAGCACTAAAATAAATAAGGCAATAAAATTATTAGGAGGACAAGTTAGCATAGAGACAATTCTCTCTTGCTGTTAATCATTTACAAGAAAGTTAAAACTAGGCAAGGTGAAGTAAAAGGCAGAAGAAGATCAATTTCATTTCATTTCCAGAAAGCGAAGCAACATTTCAAATTGCCATAAAATATTTGTTGTTAATTGCCATTATTGATCACTTCCAGATCTCCTCTGTTACTCCACTGTGTTGTAAACTGAGACATGCTTTGATTCATGAATTCTTAAATTAAAACCGAGCCCCAAATTTTCAATATCTATGTATTTTGTCTACCCCACAGCTCAGGCCTTCTTAGCCCAGCTACTCAGCTTTTCTTCACCCATCTTGACCAAATATTGCTATTTCTATTTAGAATAACACACCAGTAAAAATAAAAGGAAAGCATTCTCTCCTTCCTGTCTCCAGGACACTGTGAAGCACCCTGAAGACTGATGCCTACAGCAAAACTAGCTGACAAGTCAGTAATGACTTTCATTTATGAATGTTATTCTTGATGGAAAATTGCTTTAAATTTTTTGAATGATTTCACTTACTACTAAACAGTGACTGAACTGGAAGACTGTAATGCATTTTTTCTACTTGACTCCTAGAAACAAGATAGACTCGGAGATGTCAGAAATACTGCACAGTCAAGGACTTTCTGAATCTGTTAACACACAACTCAGGCAGAGCTTGAGAGTTTCGAGATCTTTAAGAGATCATTGTGACAAACAAGAAGTTACTGAGTTGAAATTTAGATATGTATCCTCAGCCAAAACCTCCAACAGACATGCAGCAAAGCAAATAGAACTTACAGTACTCTTATAATTGAAATCAAATTCACACAAAATATGTTATCATTATGCAGAACATATTTGTGCAAACAAAGCACATTGCAGTGTCAGTTATGAAGACATTTAAATACATACTGAACTTCTTGAACAGAAATCCATTCTTGAATTGCAGGCAAAAAGCAGAGCAAAACCTACAAAAAGAAGGAAGTCCCTGGGCGAGGTGCACATCCCACTGGTAACCTACCACAGGTACAGAGAAAACGCCTAATGTTTAGAACAAATTCTGCAAAATAAGACAATGCCACTTGATCTAGTACTCAAGACCCCAAAGGCTGATTATTTTTTCCTATGCAGAAGTTAAAAAGAATTAAAAATTATTTGGGTGGTGAGGCTGAAAACACAAAGGAAATCAGAAAACCCAAAAGAATATGTTTTATAAATCCCATAAAAATACTCAGAATTAGGCTGCACACCAATTCTAGTAAATTATAGCCATCCGTAACAGTGAAAAACTTGTGTTTACTTTTCAAATATTTGAGTAAAAATTGTCTCATATTTCTCTAAAGTACAAGAATACATGCACAGGTTAAATAAATTTAAGCACACAGATGCTAACCTTCGTTATCTAAGGGTAGGATGACTTCAGGGCAAAGTCAGGTAAGGTTTTGGTATATCTTTCCAGAATAATTAAAAACATTATTACCCTTGGAAACGTGTTCTCTCCTAAAAGTTCTCCTTAACTAAATGCTGACTGGCATGTCACATGGTTGTTGCACACTTGAATCTGTCTCCATTAGCAGGCAAAGAAAGACTCCAGATTAGCACCGATGTGCTGGGGTACAAGCATAGCTTCTACTTCATGGCTTTACTGGATGGAAGGCAAGTCATCAAGCTGAAGTGGTGGTAAATTTAAATTGGATATTTCATGCCAAAATCCTCAAAGTTGCTTTTGCCATGAATATATGTATATACCTAAGAGACCAACGTATTTTTTTCCAGTCTAATCTTAAACATATCAGAACTGCAGAATTTCAGCTTGTGGTTCCATAAGTAACAAGAAATGTTTAGAATGTCACACTCTGAAAAGAGGGAATCAAAGCATGAAACACACAACACAGTGATATCCCATCTCTTCAGTAAAGTTAGGATTTCACGCAGAGGACTTCATCAGGAATAGATTAACCTACCCATTCTTTGTTAAAGTGTCATACTGTATATGTATGGAAAGCATCCTGTTCCATAAAGGTTATTTGGCTTTGTCAATTTTAACTCACTATCGAAACAATTAAAAATTGAGTATAGACTTTAAACTTTAAATGTAAATGAATGAAGGTTGCGTACAAAAACGTGAATCCCAATTTAAATAATTCTGCTCAAGTCATACAATGAAACATTTCTTTTTTACTTTTATTCTTTTAACATCAAAGCATGAGTGTGTGTTTAGGTTTCTTCATAAAAAATATGCAGACCATGGTCCTTATTAAATAACTTGGCCCTAGGCTAACATTTACTCTTCTGCTTTTACCATGTCACATAGAAAGCAGTATATGCAATGCACAGACACACAGCAAATCAAGCATCATTAAACCCAGACGGTATTTTAATGCAGAAATGCATTCCATAGACTGAATGACTGCAGATGTCCCCTCAAAGTCTTCACTGTTTGTTGCTGTCTAATTCACAAACACTTATTTTTATATTTTGCCAGCATAAGAATAAAATCTATCTCCATATTTGCTTTTCAAGAGTAAAGGGAAATGTTGCTATATTACCAATAGAACCGAGTACTTGTGACAAAAGAGAACTGGTGACACAACTACGAAGAAACAATTTACATGCAAAAAAATGTGCAGTCTGGAAGCATGGCAGTGCCAAACTGACTTTTAAATTTAGTCATTTAAATCCAGTGTTCCTTTAGTATGTGGATATATAAGAAATTTATGTTTCACAAGTAACAGTAAGTTTCACAGCTTGTGTTTCAAGAGGTAGGTCTTTTTTAAAATACATCAAGAAACCCCAATCTCCTGTTTTTATTTTTATTCATGCTTCATGAATAAGAATTTTTTCAATGTTTTCTTTTTAATGGGGACATATCAATTACCAGACTTAGAGCTGTAATCCATGTACTGAATTTCTCCCTAGCTCTTAAAAAGAATGAGAAATATAAAATGTTTCCTGTTTTCCTTCTGAACTGCAAGTTATCTTCAGAGCTGTTCTGTAACATGGAAGAACAAGGTTAAATTCCTCATTAAAAATTAATTCAAGATTTAGCTCCTGAATAAAATAATTCTGGATTCTTTAACAAATTTGTACAGTGCCCCTGAGGTACCACAGCACATTTAAACTAAAACTAGCACTAATACTTTATGTACACGTCTGCATATCTATATTAATACTTTTGGGTCAAATTACAGTATATCAAGTGCTGTTAGTAATTAATTGTGGTCCTGATCCAGCTCCCACTGAAGTCAATGCAAGTTTTTACTCATTTAACCATGAAGTAGACTGAACTAGAAAGTTTAGGATGGATGTGTAAAGATGTAATAGGGATTGAAAATAAAGAAAAGACAAAATAAAGACTGAAAAACCATTCCTGTATCCCTTCATTGTAGTTCCTGACTTAATACACATTTTTTCCTAAAACGCCTTATTATTCAGATACAGATTATAATTTTTATTTTCAAATTAAGTACCAGAACTGTCAAATCAGAACTATCAACCATGCTACAATTATGACTCCCTGTTATATTTATATATATACACCTTTATACCTGTTTAGTTTTCTTAGCTGTAGCTGATAACACAATATAAAGACAATCTCCATGAACATCCTTATTTAAATCGTCCTGTTCTCTGTGGGTTTGAGACCATCCAAATTATGTGACCCATATGGTGCATTATAAAGCTGAAATGTTCACACTGACTTTTAGACATAAAGACTGGGATGAAAAAATGTCAAAGAATAATATATACATGCATCTGTTCCCTGTCTAGAGAGAGAACTGATGAAGTTTGTGGATATTGTTTTCAATCAGGGTGGCTTTAAATGTTCTGAAGTTGTCTTTCTTTCCTCCCTACGTGATCCTACAGAAACAAATATCAATCTGATTTTTATAAATACTACACACACACACTCCATTAAAAGAGGATAAGAAAGAAAAAACATTGTTACTGATAGACTAAAGAGAATAAGTCTTCATTGAAAAGGCGCAGAAACCACCTGCTCATAAAAATAAATTAAATAAATTAAACCAAATGTTTATATGAAAAAGTTGCTGCCCATCTATCTAGGTATCTGTTTTTCCTTTTGTCCTTCTAATCCTGTAAACTGATACACAGTGTCTCTTAAGACAGAAGAGAAAGCGAAAGATACACTCTAATTCTTACAAGACAGTATAAGACCTTATTGTTTAACATACATAACTTCAAGACAATGATTTCTTACCTGTGTTTAAACAGGTAACAGTAAATTCCATCGATTCAGTTGTGTAAATATCACTCACTGCTTTTCTAGTAGTGACGCTTTATAACACCTAGAAAACTGTCTCATATGTACACCTGTGGGTGTACTAAATGCAATTGATGTGTTGTAAATGTACTAAGCACTGTCTCACTAGATCACAAACAACAGCAGACAAATACGAATGCAGCTTGGCACTGTCCTTGTATCACATATCAGCAGTTCCTACCTCTCTTTTGGCAATGAACACACTGTTAAGCCAAAACAACACCTGAAGCCTACATCCAGGCAGTGTCTAAAATTAGTGCTGTAGTAAACTCAGACATATTCTTTCACAATTACACTTTCTACCCATTATTTCTCTATATCCATTTTTTTACATCTTTTTGCATTGCCAACTGCATCCTGGACTGCATCAAAAGAAGCATGGCCAGCAGGTCGACGGAAGTGATTGTGCCTCTCTACTTCACTCTGGTGACATCCCACCTGGAGTACTTCATCCAGCTCTGGGGCCCCCCATACAATAAGGACATGGACCTATGTCCAGAGGAGGGCCACAAAGATGATCAGAGGGCTGGAGCACCTCTCCTGTGAGGACAGGTTGAGAGAGTCAGGGTTGTTC
This sequence comes from Tringa tobata, assembly GCA_033628505.1. Lineage (NCBI taxonomy): Eukaryota > Metazoa > Chordata > Aves > Charadriiformes > Scolopacidae > Tringa > Tringa tobata. The sequence continues at coordinate 1,971,038 of JAHREE010000508.1, forward strand.
AGCCTGGAGAAGTGAAGGCTCCAGGGAGACCTCATTACAGCATTCCAGTACTTAAGGGGGGCCTACAGGAAAGATGGGGAGGGACTCTTTATCAAGGAGTGTAGTGACAGGACGAGGGGTAATGGTTTTAAACTGTAAGAGGGTAGATTTGAATTAGACATTAGGAAGACACAGGAAAAGGTTTCCCAGACAAAACTGTGGATGCCCCGTCCCTGGAGGTGGTCAAGACCAGGTTTGAGTAACCTGGTCTAGTGGGACATGGCCCTGCCCACTTCAGAGGGGTTGGAGCTAGATGATCTTTAAGGTCCTTTCCAACTCTAACCATTCTATGATGATGTGATGTCTGCGAACACAATACCATCGCAGCACACAAAAAGGGGGATCGTGTCAGACAGCTTCACAGCCATCCCAGAAAAAACAGCACACTTTGCCTGCTTTTCTAACTTTAAAACCAGCACAGTCTGAAGTCTTCAGCAACTTGAAATTAATTTGACGTCAGTAAGACGGAGCAAGACTGTGCACTATATTTTCATTACTAACCATACTGAGCAATCCTGTGTTTCCAACCTTTACATATTGCTAGAACTGCAAAGATTCTGATTCTTAATATAGGAAGCTTTCAAATTCTATTAGGAATTTTAATGGGTTTACATTAAAAAGTCAAATCTGAAAGGTATGATGAAGATAAAGAAAAATGAGCTTTCTAACCCCAAAGCCTTTTCCAGCAGATGATTTTTTTTTGTGATTTTAAAGTTTTAAAAGAAAAAAGGAAAGAAAAAGAAAGTAGTAAAATGAAGTGGCAGATACAAGCCACCAGTACCAACAGTACTGTCACTGATCATTTGCTAAACAGCGGTTCACTACTAACAAAGTTACTCTTCATTACTAACAAGTCAGATAAACTTCTTCATGTTCTTGAAGAGAACTGAATTTATATCTCAGACTATCATGCTCTAACCAGCTTACTACAAGTTATTTCAGGGCCACCAGATTAAAAGATTTCATGAGGAATCTACTCTTGCTTTGCATTACGTCTTTGTATACCATAACAAAGGAGTAGAGATGCATTGTGTGCGTGCAGATGCAAAACCATGAGTTTGTGGTACAAGCAATACCCTACAATTTTATAGCTTGCATTGTGCACAATCCCATGTACAGAAAGAGATGGCTGAATATTAGATTAACTACGGACCCATGGCCACGAGGTGCCGATCTGATTCTAACACCTTCTCTGGGTCCTAAGGGAACAAGACAGAGAGGACAAGCAGATACAGCATCTAAATTGGGGGGGTTAAAGTCCATCAGGGAGAAAAAAAAATTAGAGTTTTCCACAGTTCACTGAGATTCTAAATCCTAAAATTAAATTAAAAGTGAAAACAAAATACCTTCCTTCCTAGTTTCACAAGTAATGTACAAACATAACTATTCATTCTATTTTCTTTCAATACAAATCCTAAATTGGAAATGCAAAAATTCATTTCAGCTTTCTTTAGTTTCAATTCTGTGAATATGACAAATAAGAAAAGTAACTGGCTTGCTCTGAGTTGAAACACATTTTGTTCTTAAAATAGACCTAGTTATTACTCATATTGAGTAAAGAAGTATAATTAAGCTCATGTTAATACAAGAGGCTGAAAGTTAATTCAATATATACTATGAAACAACTTTTCTTTTTATCTGCTATCAAATTGGCTACAGATGTGATTTTTTATTAATGTCTTCTTTTTGCAAGTAAGTTCTTTACTAAAACTTGGTTTTGAGCACTGACTTCTCTGAATGAATGACAGTAACTCTGAGATTTGCAATTCTGATGTGATGACTCCAGTTTAAAAATGATAAATTGATTTGTGGGGAAAAGTCTGAATAATTTTTCTGTATTCACTGTGGGTTTTTTTAAAAAAAAACCCAAACCTTAAAAAACAACAAAATCCCACCAGTTTTTAATGGCATGTAATTTAGGTCAAGGAAAGGTTATTCAATACTACTATTTTGGAGGAAAGGAATCACAGGCATCTTAGTGAGGTACTTTCTGTTATACAGTACCTTGAATACCTCTATGGATTTTTTCAAGAATTAGATTTAATTTAAAAATTAAATTAAAATTATTTTCTTTTTTTTGAAAAAATGTACCTGGAATATATACTGTTTCCTATTCTGTTTATTTAGTTTTTCCTGGTGTCTGCAGCTTCAGAATACCTTGGGAATAAATTTCAGTTGGATGCAAACAATCAATAATTTATTAAGTTTCCTCAGCACTACATTATAAATGCTTCAAATCCAAAGCAATGCTGCTTTTTCTTAAAAAAAAAAAAAAAGGTAGTGTAAATATTAGACCCTTGCTAAATAATTTGCAATAAGAAACTTATTCAACAAATTATACTTTCTCTGTTTATCAACTGTCTGCACACAGACTATAAATTTTAAGAGCTATTGTTCATCTGTAGGCTGCATGTTGTTCTCAAAATGCAGTTATCAAAGTTCACAATGAACATCATATGTATCCACATCTGCGTAACCCAATAAAACTTTAGTTGAACTGATCCTACAAAGGATGTAGTGCTAATAAGCAGTTAACATATTGAGTTAAAATCTTACACAGCAAAAGCACATGGATATTGGTAGACAGGAATCATGAAAGAGAAAAGAAAGAATGTGGTTTCAATTAATTTTCAAAGACCACTAAGTTAAAAAACTATTCCCATATCTCTCAAACAGATCAGCTACACTTAGGAGACAATTTAAATTAGGTATACAATTTTTCCCTTAGTTCTCAGTTGAATTAACACATTGTACAGATTTTCTTACACATTTCTAAATTATTCATGGGGGAAGGACTGATTCTGCTCAGCTGTGCTGCTTACCATCATTGCAACTGATACCTTCCTAAGGGTTTCCTTACACAATACACAAAGAAAAAAAGCGTTCAATGAGTTAGAGTTCTTCTAGGTGCTACATAAGTGAGCCTTTCTTTTATGACAAGGTAGAAGATGGGAAAAAAAATATCGATTTGTACTGTATAAAATGAAGACATATGTCTACAGTTTCTTCTTAGATCACTGGGTCTCATCTCTCCAAAATGGTGAGCAGATTTTCTAAATGGCAGCATAAAATGAGAGAACTAGTTGACTTTCTTGTACTGCCTTCTCCTCCTTTGTCAAGAAAACATATCAGACACACTTTTTTTTGACTGCTCCTGTGTTGCAGAATTGTCTCCATTTTGTTATAATTGGCCCTACCTACACATTAACATTTCAGCCTTATTAACTACTGACCAAACTCATGTAATACAGATATTCTACCTCAGGGCGCTGCTCATTAAAAATTAAAAGCATTGTCTTGGGGTAATACCAGCTAAACTTTATAATCAGAATTAAAATTTGTTTATGCTATACAGTATGCTGAAATAAAAGGTCCTTACTAACAAATGAGTAGATCATCCACTCACAGTGGAAAAAAAATAAATATCTTATTATCAATTTGTAAGAGAACGTGTAAACAAATTAAAGATTCTTTCATATGTTTAGGCTTTTTTAAATATGTTTATATACTAAATACATCAGAGCTTTATATAGTCAAGGTAAGACATAGGCATCTCCTGAAAGCAATTAATATAGGAATGGATATATTACTGTAATGAATACAGGATAATTACCTCATAAATGACTATAGCAGTAATGGTGATCCCTGCACAGCAGTATCAACTTTGGCAGTGACATAGATTTGGAGTGGCACAAACAGTAATAAATTACAGTGTCCTTAAGTCATTTTGGCACCAGTGACCAAAAAGATTAGCCACTGCTGGCCTTAGGATAAAGGAGATGAATATGGGCCTATCTGTTTTGATACCACACAGGTCTGTTTCTCTGAAATCAAATGTTACTTCTAGGTCATTCTGTACCATCCAAAGTCATTGAATCTAGTAATGCAATTCTTGCAAAATGCTATTTTATGTGAAAATGCATTTATTTTTTAAAGTTACTTGAAATCGAGGACAGCATAATTCTTTGTTTGTAATGGTATTGATTCCTGTATTTCAGAAGAAAATAATCTGGAAATGTTTGTCTAAAACACTTAAAGCAGATCTTACTCTGAAAACTGTTTTGCTTAGCTGAGATTTTCCAGCCAGATCAAGTCATCAACACTGAACAATGAGTGCTGCAGGAGAATATTTTGATAATCATTGTCGTATATTACCATTCCTAGTAATGACCAGTAACTTAACTGTGCTGAATTAGAGGATGATGATACCATGATATCTAACAACAGGGTAAGATGTACTTGTGTAAAAGAACTAGAGATCTATTGTGTGTATAATGTCATATACATTAATATAGCAAAGAGAACATATTGCCTAGCAGAAAACTATATGAAGACATGGAAATGTCTTATCATTATCAGTGTTTCATGGGGGCACATCTGGTGTGTGCTTTTAAAGAATGGAAGCCAAAGGGAAATTTTACTCAGCATCTCTTACTGCACCTTACACTATGCTTAATTGCATTTGTATGTATTGCTTTATTAATCATGATAATCACAGTCATAGTGTTGCATAAGAAGCTTATGCTCACAAGTAAATGTAATGATAGGTTGCCCAGGGAGGTGGTTGAGGCCCCATCCCTGGAGATATTCAAGGCAAGGCTCGACGAGGCCCTGGGCAACCTGGTCTAGTTGGGGGTGTCCCTGCTGACTGCGGGGAGGTCGGACTAGATGACCTTTGGAGGTCCCTTCCAGCCTGGACAACACTATGACACTATTATAGAGCTAAAGAAGTGAGATCATGTAAATTGAAAATACTGTAAAATGAACTTTGATAAAGATGGGCGGAGTGGTGATGCAAAAAGACCTCATTGGTGTGATTTTCCTATGAATAGGTTCCTGTGTTTTTGGATGGAAGAGCCTTGCTAGGAAAAAATACATTCTAAGAATTTAGTTCATGAAAGTTTCCAAAGTACTGATAAATTCTGTGGAGTGGCAGACCTGTTGATTCTGCACGTACCCATAATCTGAGGACACTAAGTACCTGCTGAATCCCTGCAGGGCCACACCACACCTAGTAGCAACAACAGGTTCTGTAGCTCAGACCACATTCAAGAGGGTGGTGACTTCTATATGCATATAAAGACTACAGGATTATTTATACATTTTATGAAATGAAGGACTGACATAAGGACTTCATGAACACCTACCCCAGAAGCCACTGGTGGCTTCTAGGTCCAATCTAGCCCACCCAAGTCTGACCCTTTGCTTCAGAGTATTGCAGGAGAGGCAGCTGGGGTTTGTTTCACAGCTGTTGCCCCATGAGTTAATGTGTGAGCAAATATTTTGAATAGCTGTGTGTGACTACCTCTGTTATCAATGACAGCTTGACTCCACTGACTACAACAGCTTTGTAAATAAAATGTGTTCATAGAATTATCAGTCTATAAATGTGCTCTCCCCCTATTAAGGAAAGCAAAATGTAGAAATGGGGAAAATATTTATATTTTTATATATGTATTTATATATCTTGATATAAGTTCTGTAATGAACTACATATATGCGTCCCATCTCACAGATGTTTACAGCTACACTGACCATGTACAAACAGTTCCTAACACACACCACTCCTGCTATAAATGCTCAAGTTTGGAACAGTTTTGCTCCTGGTTGCTGCTATTAGCATAGTTAAGTAGTTTTACAGAGAGGTTGTGTTTAACTCCATCCAGGGACTGAACTATCTGCCATAAGAATTAACAACTCCTGCCTATTTGAGAAGGAACTATTCATTGACTGCGGTTTGGGGAATAGAGTCTAGGTTAATCTCTGGAACATAAAGTTGGTAGCTTCATTATTTTTACTCACAGCTTCAGGTGTTATTCTTTTCTTTACATTTCTAATATATTTGGATTGCCTTTTTATTTAATAATAACCTGACACACTGAGTTCCACGTATAAACTACAACTAGAGTGCTTCAAACTTTATTTTATCATGCAAATGTAAAGAGAAAATTAATCCCCCTCAGAACAGCTTAAATCATAGGAAAGCTGCAGTCTCACTGAAGGGAAGAAGTGAGTGGTGGGGGTCAGGGAAAAAGAGGAGTAGAGAGAATACAAAATTAATAGCTTTGTTACATTTTCCAACTTAAACCACAGGCTAAAAATAAATATGCAAAGGAGCAGTATGTTCCACAAAATAAGATGAATTAATATACTCCTCTATGTTAAGGGATAAACTAGAGACTGATGGGGATCAAATCTGTTTGTTGTCTAGTTTGTTTCTGCTCTTTAATAAGGATAATCAGGTCATACATATTTTAGCGATTAAAATGGCCTCTTTAGATTCATGACTTGAACATTTCACATCTCCCTGCAAAAGTGATCCAAGATGTGGCGGTACTAATAACCTTAATTTACAGTTTGAAACTGTGCTTATACAACTTTATATAGGCTGCATGCAGGCAGAACAGAGAACAGACTTTCAAAGGATAGATAACAGGCTGATCAGTAGGTCATCTTTCCTCTGTATATTGTTAAATAGGTGCATCTCTAAAGGGAGACATATTTACAGACTAGGCTAAAGTATTGGTGAACTTCAGCCACTATTAATCTGATTTCGCTCTTCAACTTGAAAAGACCTTAACTCAGTCACAGCCCCCTGAGAAACCCCAAATCATTCCCTTCGTTCCAACTGGCACACAAGTTAGACACACTTATATACTTTAACTGAGCATACACAGTGGGAGCCTCCAAACATGGAACAATGTATATTTTACCTGCAGCCAATTTAATCATATTATCTGCATTTAAAACTTGTTTCCCCTCTGAAACAAGTTCCCCCCTTGACTCAAGTAAATTGAGTCAAGAATGAAAATATCCACAACGTTTGATTAGATCTGAAAGGGTTGCTAACCTCCATCAAGCATGTCAGAGACACTTTCCTTTTATCTTTTATGTAAAATGACTTGCAGGTAATTGTACTCTCTTCAGTTAACATAAAAGTATTTTCACTAGATCTACCCATTGTGCCAAGGGTGTCACTCTGACAAATTAAGTTTGACAGCAATTCAACATCACTCTGAGAAACCGAATTTAAAATAATCCAAAGTTACTGGTAGAACAGCACAGTTAGATATGCCTACTACAAAGCAGCCTGGCATTCCACTATGAAGCATATGCTCAGGAGAGCTAAACATGAAACAGATATAATTTTATTCTGTTTAAACCTAGTGACAATTTCTTATTGACTTCAATGAAAGACTGAAACCAACCACTCTTCAGTAGCAATTTATTTGTGTCGTGCTAGAAGGAGTCCCATGAAATCAAGGCTGTTATAGAATCAAAAGGAAAGCAACGTCTCAAGCACTTGTTGAGAAAGAGAAGGTACAGTGTTCTGCTCACAAACTGACGGATTCTGATACTCAAACTCATCCTAGTCGAGGGTGCTTCCAGCAGGACCTCTGGATGCAAGTTTACTTGAGATGAGAATCAGTGATCACTGTGAGACCAGAGCCATTGTGAAAATCTTCTGCACTCATTGTTCCCTAGTGCAGTGTTTTAGCAGTACCTTATAATGGTACATGCTTTTCAGATGCTCACATGAAACCAGCCTAAAGTGTATTACCCCACAGGCTTAAAAAGCAGTGAAACATATGATTTGCTTTTTTTTTTATATATATATACACACACTTAATTCTGCACCCAAATATCACAGACCTTAACAGCAAGAATCCCAACAGGTTGAATCAAAGCTCCTTTCAAAGTTTTTTATGCTAAAGAGCCCTTATTAAACGTTTTTTGTAATTCCAGATTTTGTAATGTTTTTCTTTTTAAAGGTTCTTAACCTTCTCAGAAACAGATAAAACCTTATTCTCAGCTTCATTTTTCAGAAGGTAAGAGGACGTGATTGTGTATCTGTACATTTCAACATTGGTCAAAAACATCTAACAAATTCATCCTGTGGTTTCTAAGGTCAATGAAGCTATGCTTTGTCTGAAGCATAGCTTCTGTCCAGGTACAGAAAAACAGCAAAAAGGCTGGAGAGATAACTTTCACAGACCTCTTCAGGGTTTTTTTCCCCCGTCTGCCTACTACAGCTTCTCAATTTAATAGCCCACACTTTCAACTTTGTACTAGAGCATGACAATGACACATTTTTTTCTTGTACTCCTGAGAAGGGGTTGCTTGACATATTCAGCACAAAGGACAAACAGTTCACATGGATTGGGAAAGACAGAACTGGCTAACACTCCTTGTTCTTTAAAAACAGGACCAGTTCCGTTTTTTTTCACAGAAACTAATTTACAGCTTATATTACAAGTTTAATAAACAGGTTAAGACTACTCTTCCAAGAAGACTAAATTTTAAAATATTTATTAGCCCAATTAAGTTACAGTGAAAGCCAGCTGAGGTCAATAGAAATACTCTTACCATCTCAGTGGTCTTTGGCTCAGATCCATAGCAGTTTTCTTCTATCTGCACTGTATAACATTTCTTGGTTAAATGAATAAACAAATAAATATCTTAGGGGAAAGTGGCATATCTTTCCTCTTTTGATGTAAAGTTTATTTTCTGCTTTTAGTTTCACCGTTTATGTATAAAAGGCCCAATCCATGTAAGAGCAATCAATATTCTTACTGATGGCTTAGAAGAAGCTACTAAGTACAACTACTTACCATGTAATTGAATGGTTGTAGACTAATGATTAGTTTACTTAGACACACAGGGAAGCAAAAGAAATGGTGAAGCAAAATAAACTAACATATACTGAAAAAATATTTTTTCTCCATTAAACTATGACAGTTTAGCCACTGAATGCCTTTAAAACAGCTCTATTGGTTCTAAAGCTCTCCCAAAGCTTTTAAATCAAGATACTTTGACACTAATGAGGTGGTTGGTCATACACAAAGTGGAAGCAACAGTGCTTCCGTTTTACTCTGCCCAACGGCTCCCTCAGAAGACTTCTGTTCCACTGATTTTAACTCTAACACTGACTTTTAACATGTAAACTTCAAAACAGAATTTTCTACTTTTCTCTTAGCATTGTAAAGAAGTGTCTAGGTGTACATCCAGATAAAGATCTTAGAAATTTTTAATCTCTAAGATTGTCTTAATTGTCTACTTAATTGTCTACTTAATAAAATTGCATCCCAGCTTCTTTTTACTGAATTATGTAGATTTTTAACACTAGGAACGTTAATAGTTCCTTGAAATACATGAGACTGAGCTCAATTGCTTAAAATTGAAGATTGCTGTAATCTTTGTTAACTAGAGTTAAATGTAACAGATAAGACCGTTCTTTGTTAAATTATATTCCCATGAAACAATGACCTGAATTTTTTCCCAGCTGCTTAACCCTTCTAGTCTTCCTGATTATGTAAACCACTACATTGCCAGAATGCTGGAAAAACTGATGGAATTTGCAGAACTTCAACATATATTAATTTATATTATTATTAGCAAAACAGTAAGCCTCTTTCTTCATCACTGTGAGAAACAGCCTACTAACCTTGTGTCCACCAGTCTGTTGTCTAATTCTAAGAGAACTCAACCAGAATTATTTACAAAGCCCATTTTTCTATCAGATGCCCACAAACATTTCCAGATTCAGCCCGTGTTATCAAACAAAGAGCAAAGAAGGGTTCTCTTAAAATCCTGAAACCAACTGGAACCCAGGTAACAGTGGTTTGTTTTGAAGATATTGTGTACCTAAAAAAACAATTACTTTATGAATGTTCTCCAAATTTCAGAATTCCTTGATCCCTATTCCCGTTAATTTTTTTGGCTTTGCTCTACAAAAGTAAACAGAAGATATAGATTAGTTTTAAACATGGAAAGATTCCAGTTGAGGTGAAACTGTAAGAAACAGACTCAACATCCTCATTGAGAAACAGTTTGAATACAGTTTAGAAGAATGGCGACTGTCCCATTTTCAGGAATGCATACAGGCTGAGGTTTTTCAGATCAATGAGATTTTTGCTTAGAAGAAATAGAAAAGAAGACAAAGACAGTTTGGGGAACGAGAGTACTGTAACCCAGGAAGCTGCTGAAACCCTTAAGTGGACACTACTTTCTGCATTGGAATTTTGCTGTTGATATTCATGCTAATGCCAAATCCCATTGCACTCAATGATTCAGTTACCAATCATAACTGGTTTTGCTCTTGTCAGATTAGATAAGTTTTTTTAAATGTTTTTCCTGAGCCCAGTATGTGGCAATACAACTACAGTTTTGCAGTTCTAAGAAGAGTGCAATAATCACACTTTTAAAAAATCACCTTCCTACATGTTTGTAAAATGTATAGTATCACATACACTTGCAAGCCTGTCTCTCAGGTGTTCCTGTAATTTATTAGAGTGAAAGGAGGCAATAGCTTGTTAGCATTTTCTTGCAAATAGGAAAAGATGAGAGAAGTTGACACTTATTTATGCATTTAGGAGCTCTCCTAGATAAAGGTGACCTTTCCTTCTTGTCTGCAACAATTTTTTGTTGCAGTTTGTCTTCCCTTTAAGTATGTGATGTCCTTCAGGGCAAAGCAATGAAGGTACAACAGGAGAAATTAAGTGCATTTCAGTGTCCCTTCATTTTATATTGCACATTCCTGTGTTTGTACAGCTCTTACAGCCTATTTTCTGTGCACCCTGCTTATCCAGTTGCAACCGCTTTGCAACTAAAAATCTGTTGAGATGCATACCTGCAACATCTATGTGTTTAGACAATTGCTTTGTAGACTTGTAATTTTGAGAATCCCCTTTAATTGTTACACAGTGTTGCTTGTAAGTTAGCTGGACATGGTCAGTATAGTTTCAATACAAATAAAGTTTATCTTTACAATCCTGCTAAATTCATATCTTTATATTAGACTTCTTGACCTGAGTCAGCTTAAATCTGTTTATTGTTTATCTGTAACCCTCCAGCTCACAGCATAGATTGCAGTAGGGTCTCCAATGGAGTTAAGAGAAGGAAAAGAAAAAAAAAGAATAAAAAAAAGAAGCGATGACTATCAGACTGACCTCACACTACTGAGAAATATGCTGGTTCAGAAATTACCATTCAGTTCTGGAGCACCAGGTATATGGCAACAATGAATTATAAGCAATAATAATTTTATTTATCAACAAGCAACCACTATCTTTTGAAGTTGTGATATGAAATCAGCAGTCACTATCTCAAGTCTAGTTCATTAATAACTTAGATTTCCCTTTTCATTCTTAAAAAGCAGCTAAAATAGTTTGGCACAATAGTCAAGACAGTACTGTTGCTTGCTCATATCATAAGAGTGTCTTATAATTAATCTGCTTTAATTATCTTTCTTTAGTCTGAGTGGTGGTGAAGAAATCTCATTTTGTTATTTATTACATTAATTGTGCCCTCATGTTCTCTGAGGACAACTGTTTCTAGATTAGAGGGAAAGCTATGGTCTCCCCAAGCATCCTTTTTTTTGACCAGCATTCTGAAAGGAAGACCATTGCATGCTGGGCAGTTGGCGATCCACATAACACTTAACTTGAGTCAACCCAAGCTTGTGCTGTGCTGCACACACAGCCTGGCCCTGAGGCCAGTGCTTGACTGCAAGACAAACAGCCTTTCACGGTAACAAAGGAGCCTGTAGGCAGCTCCCACTCAATACCAGTAAGTACACCACCTGTGTGTCCTTTACATAAAACTGCAGCAAGAAGTTCTCAAGTGAACAGCCCTTTCCATTCAACAGTAGAAATGACGAAAAGAGTTATTTTCTTCTAAGAAAAAGCTGTAAGAGTTTGAACAATTAAAATGAGGTAACCCTCTCACACACATGGCATACTACACCCTGATGGGAAACCCGTTCAGTGCTGAATAACTTGGGCTTCCCAGAATCTGAAGACACACAAGATTATCGACACTATCCTCTCTTTATAGTGCTATCTCTAATAAATGGCATTTTAAGCAATATTTTAGAATCTGAGTTCCTTTCTCACTTGGATGATAATGAATCAGCCCCTCCCAGTGCAAAACAACCAGGTAACGTATTTATTCACACTGGTCATTACAGCCATAGCGTATAGGCAGCACCAGCAAAATAAAGAGGAATATGCACTGGCAGGATATAGAGGTCCACCAATTTCAGCATTATATGACCGTGTGCAAATGGTATCAGATAGATAGTGATATGAAGGAGGGAAAAGAAGGCCTAATAGTCCTTTTTATTCCTTCCCATCCACCTTTTGTGAGAAAGTCCTATGCAAAATAGTTTCATTTATGGGCCAGTTTCTTTCTGACTTTGGAAGCATTGGCAAAAAATTGGCACAGGAGAAAAGTAGGTAATTTTCAAGAACTACTCATAAAATATCTACTCATACCAACAGTATAATATGGCATAAAATCAAAAGGAATAAGTCAGGTGTTACTGTCAAATTATTGATCACTCCAAATGGGATGGTGGAGCCAGATGTGATAGCAGTTTCATCCTCTTTAATAACAATAGCAACAGGAAAAAAAAACCAAAACCAACCAAACAACCAAAAAAACCCAAACAAACAAAAACGCCAAAACTTTGAAATAAAAGGTCGATCTTGTCAGCAAAATTCCCATGACTCTTTAAATCACACAAACTCCCTTTTCCCTCCTAGGAACGTAATATTCAATTTCCTCTCATCTAACTCCTCTCATTACTATTTCTGAAGCAGAAAGCTAAATCTAAATGCCTCTCCCGGGGATTAGGACCTGTGCTGTTCTTTCTCTGCAACATGGTGCGACATCATGTTCCTGCAGTCAGCCCCGGAGAGCTGACCTCACTGGCCCCAGGATTTCACTGTGTAAAGCCAGCTGCTCAGAATTGACTGTTGGTGACTAACACCCATGACCTCTGATGCAATCTTATTCATAAGACCCAAATACTACAGTTCATATACGGAATATGAAGTTAGGATTAAAATACAAAACTAAATCAAAAGCTAAACACGAACTTCTACTGAGAAAGTTTTAACAACAAGCCTCCATTGTATATTTTCAACATTAGTGTTTTCAGGGATTTACTAGCCACTATACAGCCATTAACTACATATTCCGACAAACCCCATACGCTTATATTAGCTTTAACAGGCTAAGTTAGTCACCTTCAATGAGTTAGACTTGCACTATAAATAGCACTCTAAGACTAAAGGTGTATTACCAAGTTTCTCTAGGGGTGGGGTGGGGTAGGGCGGAAAGTCATGACATGTGCATCAGCAAATCTGTAAGAATCAATTAAGTTTCAGTTATGTGAGTACAATATGGTACCTCTGCTCGCTTCACACAAGCACACAAATGAAATCTGCAGTCTATTGCAGAACCAAAGTTTCCTGACATGACAAATTACTGTCAGTGCCAGGACAGGTATAATTAAAGAGGAAAAAATTAGATCTGACTGCTAATCCTTGTGTACAGTGGTGTAAGAAGGCAGAGTGTTCTCTTGCTCTTAATGTAGATTCTCAAGAAACTGAAACAAAAAGGATTGTGTTATCAGTGTTAAATTAGCAATAATTTTTGATCCTCCAGGTGATTACCAATCAACTTCAAAGGTGGATAGACACTTCAAATCCCACAATTTGTTTGAAAAATCATCTGGTAGTCATGCACTGGAGAGAGACACAAATCAGTATCCTCACTGAGGAAGGATAGGAAAAACAAACCTATTTTATGCTCACAGTAATATCTGGGTAATGAATCAGGCTACAGCTAGAAGTCAGCTGTCATAAAGTACATGCTTAGCTCCAAAAAAAGCCTATGTTATGTCTTTTCCCCAGTGAGAACATCCCAAGACACACAGGTGAATTTAGAGTGTTTGCAGCACAGGAAAGAAGTGAAATGGATCCAACCTGTACCGAAAGAAGTTCCATGAGTTTTGCAGATCACATTTCTTCACAATTAATAGTCACACTGAGATAAAACCAAAGATATTACTTTAAAAGAAAGAAAAAAAAAAAAAGAAAAAGACAAAACAAAGTATTTTTTGTCCTTTACAAATTTATGTCAAGGGTTTATTTGGTTTAGTTTGAGGATTTTCATGAACAGTTAAATCACTGCAGTGGAAGTTATTGAAAAGCATATCCACCACAAATTAATAAAAGACAATGTAAGATCAATTTCCATCCATTTCATTATTACTCAGCCAGCACCATCTGATACTGAAAAAACAACCACACAACCCATCTGTATACATCTATACAGGCATTTTTCTTGTTGTAGCATCAACGCCTCTTTACCTTCTATTATGGAAAGTGTAGAAGATAATAAAATAACCAGGACTTCTCACCACTACAAATACGGTTGTTTCTCCCCTGTATTTGTACTGAGCTATGGAACAGGTGACAAAAAAGTTAACTTATTGCGTAGCTGGCACAATAAAGAATGCATTGTTTGGAATCTCTAAACGTCTAAAGGAATCAAACTTCAATTTTCCTTTTATAACCTGGAAAAATATATTTCTCCCTAATGTAACTCCAGAAGCTCCATTTTGTAAGCTATCCTTTGCAATACTACAGATTATAAAAATGATACCAGGAAAAAACCTGTTTTCAAATACTATTGTTCTCTCTTTTGCAGAGTAAGTCAGTCAGCAAGTAAAAATTTTTGAATAAGTTACTGAGTCTGAAATGTTCATGTTTTGTTTCGTTGGTTTTTCTTTCTCCTAAACAATTTCCTATTTTTTAACAGTTTCATAGCACAAACCATCATCCTGTTATTATTTTTAACATATTGTCTATATCCAGAGAAGGATCATGTTCAGAAGGCTGGGATCAGATTATTTCCAGATACATGTTGGTTTAGAAATTAAGATTATTTTTCCTATTTAATAAAACCAGCAAATAGCTGAGTTCAAAGGACTGAGTTACTGTTATAAATTATGTTAAGCTGTGGTTTCTTACAGAGGACAACTACCATGAAGATTATGTTTGACAGCATTTGCATATTCTGTGCCAACAATCTTCAACCTGTGGTCCAGACTGGCGAAAAATCAGCCCTGCAAAATTTTTTGCACCAGGGAGGTGGGAAATTATTCACACAGACAGGTGGGCAACCACAAAGAATTAACCATCACTGCCACAAATAAATATTCAAGCTTATTTGTTTTAATATCTGGTTAGAAATTAAAAACATGTTTTCATGAATCATCCAAGAGTTCATTATGAAATTCTGACAGTATATAACAAATAATTTTAATTCATTGCTGAGTGAAATGTGGCAATACAGGCTTAAGATAGTATGTGGGCTTTCTCAATAAGTTTTAGAACACCTTTACCTACAACAAGTTGAGAAGTACTGTTGTAGACTGGTGTGGAATAAGTTTCCTAGACTCCACTCCTTGCTCCTCCTTTATTCCTGAAAGGAGGAGCACAAGCCACATCCTTTCCATTATCACCTCAGTGCCAAAAGCACACATACACTACACTGCTCACCAAAAACCTAGCCATAAGCTATCAAAAGCCAGTGGTACTGTCCTGTTTCTTGACACAAACGTAAACGTAACCAAATTATGATCTTCTGTAATTAATCAGAGGCACTGTCTGTGCAGGAAGCTGAAATGAAAGAGCACAACAGAAGAATAATAACTTTGCTTAGCAATTTGCAGCATTAAAAAGGAAAGCTAACCAGGCAGTACAGAAAAGTTTCGGTAAAAGCCTTACATTACAGTAAGGTTCAGAATAGAAGGCACAAATTGTCCTTATACAGAAATAAATTTTTTAAGTTACATCTTTCATCATACCGAATGATGAGCTTCTGAAAATATTAATATATAACCACTGATGTGGTTTGGGCCAGACTGGCCACTGAGATGAACAACAGATGCTCTCCCCCACATCTCTCTCCAAGGAAAGAAGGGAGGGAGATGAAGAGATTTAAGAGTTTAGAAGGAACTAAACTACTTTTATGAAAATATTAATAATATAATAAAAAGGAAATAAGGAGATCTATGTATACACACACAATATATATATACAGAACCGTATCAAACTCCCAGCAGGCACTGGGAAAGTCCCAGACTGGACTTAGCAACTGAGTATGATGCAGATGGGATGGCATACCCTGTTGGTCAGTTTTGGGTCACCTGTCCTGTCTGCTCCTCCCTGCAGGTGCAACCCATTTATGCTCTTCTACTTCCAGCCCTCCAATAGGGCAAATAACAGTTAGCTGACCTTGCTTGTTACAGAGTCAATATGAGAAGAAGCCTCTCTGCACACCATTCCTTGGTATTCAGTATAAACATAGGTCTTATCACTCTGAGAGCAAACAGTTTCTGCACAATAAGCTGTTAATTTCAGAGAGTTTCAGAGATTTAGATGAGGCTTAGCTGCAAAGTAAGTATGTCCTGAGCCTGCCACATTTGTAGGTTGGGGGAATCTCTACCAGGTCTTGCAAGTAAGCCTCCTTTATTTATCTTTAACTTCACAGGAGTTCCATTCCCACGTTACTTTTTGGTGCAGACCTCAGGCCCTTGGAGTCTTTTGGTAATACAACATTTTTTCAAGAACGTGCAACAAACAAGTAGGGCCTGCTATCACCAGAATAATTCATGTGGCAGTACAGCAACTTAGGTCTGATTTTTATGATTCAAAGGGGTCTCACCCAGGATAAACAAGTGGAAAGTGTCTGCAGTTCTATATATATTTATATATGTTTGTGCATATATATACATATTTATCTCTAAGGAGACTGACAACACCAAGGAAACAGAGGCTTAATGTGCTGCCACCCACAAAGCAATTCATCTTGCTCACTTTTTGGTTTTGCTATGTTTTCCCTAAGAGAAACTGAGACTGAAATGAGGTTGGACTGACCATGCCAGTTACCTGCATGCAGCCTTAGAACTGCCTGTTGTGCTATATTTTTTTCCGATGGGTTTTGTAGCACAGAGACACAACAAAACAATTACAAGATAATACCAAAGAAATCAAAGTGATACAGTTCACAGACACAGAAGTACCATAACTGAAGCTAAAAAAGTACTGCAAGCCTGAACACAATGTCCTGGTCACACCACTGCTGGAGCAGACTGAGAAGGCTGCCTCCTTAAAAGCACAGAACTTTTGCAGAGATATACTGGAAAGCAGATCCTGTAACAGCAACAGCAGATTAACAGTTCAGGCACAGCAGTCAGTAGGTGCTGTGGCAGCAGGGGAGGGATATCTTTACATGAGGAAAAAAAGAGAATAGCTGCACAGTGACCTGAAACAGAGCATTTTGGCAAATGTCAAGGCAAAGTTTCAGCGAGGTAGTGCCCGATTGGGCTCAACAAAGAGGAAAAGATGTGTAGCACATGGAAGAGCGCAAACAGGGCACCCTGTCAAGTGGCGGCACGTTACGCTCAAATGAGTACAGTAAGTAGCAGCCCATGCTCTGTAACAAAGACGAAGTTCTGATGTCCCTACTGTATTTGTAAGAGAACCTTGCTTAAATTGCAGACAAAGCACAGCTTTCTGTTTCACACACTTTGATGAAAAGCATATAAATGGCATATCCCACACAGGATAAATCTGGAGGGAAGGGAGAGAGAAGATTTTCCTAATTCTTTTTCTCTCTCTCTAGACCCCTATCACAAATAAGAATGTTACCTTCTTCTCTATACTTATTTCATAACTGATTGATGAACAATAATGAGATTAAACAAATATGCAGACATATTTGATCAATCTGAACCGTAAGAATGGTTTTGGACATCTGAGCTGGTTTGGAACAAATCCTAAATACTTACAACATACAAAATCATGAGTAAAATTCTACTGCTAATAAGAGTCTACTGTATGTAAAGCATCTTGCTATTCTCCCAGTGCTTATATCTTCATACAATGTTCTGTTCTTTCTGGTCCTCCCCATCATTAACTGGTATAACAGAAAGCAAATTACATTCTCTATATTATATTTCAGTCTTCTGCCAACCTTAGTGGTTTTGAAATTCTTTTGCATAATATGTACTATAATTCATAGCCAAAATGCTCAAATCTCACAAATCTAGCCATCTGCAGTCTCTGTTTTTCAAAGCCTTTCCAATATTTTTAAACATACGTGCCAGCAGTTCTGTATTTATAAAACAGATAAATATACTATGTTCAAAATAAAATTAAAAAGAAACCAAAACCAAAAAGACCCACATACTCTTCCTTTCTGGTCTATAAACTATCTGTAGGTTGTATACCAGTAATTTATGTTTTTATTTCCACTTTATACCAGCAATTCAATCATATTTACTAATTAAAACACAAGTGTACATTTAAAAATGTAACCCTGTTAATATATAGTAAAATCATTACATATTTGAAAGTGCAGATAGTCATATTCAAACTACATCTAAACATGTATTGTTTAAAACAGATTTCATAGCACCTAAAAATATTAAAAGGCTGCAGAAAGCTGACAGAACCCATTAAATTTGCCTCACTGTACAGCTGTTGAATGAGCAAGAAATTAGTCAACCAAAAGAAGTCTATATATATATTTTACATAGAAACAAAATTCTGTGAGGAGCACACTACCTCTACCACATCCTAATGTCAGCTTTGTATGGTTACATTTCTTTTTAACAGAGAAAAGGCTGTCTCCTTGGTGTCACGCTCAATTTTTTTAAGCTGTCACCAATAAAGTTCAAGGATATTCCATAATTTTTGTGTAATGGTAAGGTTGTAAAATTAGCTTGAGATTTTGGGA
Source organism: Tringa tobata (assembly GCA_033628505.1). Taxonomy (NCBI): domain Eukaryota; kingdom Metazoa; phylum Chordata; class Aves; order Charadriiformes; family Scolopacidae; genus Tringa; species Tringa tobata. Next base: position 1,989,674 of record JAHREE010000508.1, read on the forward strand.
AAAAGAAAAAACAAACAAACAAACAAACAAAAAACCAAACAAAACACCACCAAAAAAAAACCCAAAAGAAAAGCAAAAAACCAAATAGCATATTTGCCAATTATTATTATTTAATCAAAATGGAATGAGCAATGCTTTGTTTACTATAAAAGCATTTATTTCAAGACCAGTAAACTCCATCCAGAAAGTCTGTCTCAACTGTGAACACTCTTCTGGCCTTACAAATACAATTATGTCAAAGAGAGAGGAGAGACGCTCCCTTGCTATAATCACTTCAATTTCCTGCAGTAGTGTGATTTTGCAAGGGTATGGCATCATACTGTGTGGGCTGAATACCAAAAGTGAGGCTTGATGCTCTAGATACCATCAGTAAAGAACCAGATATGGATTAGAATAACAAAGTAACACCTTCTGGTGTTTGCTGCCGAATTTAATTTTAAATAGCAATGCGAATCATTTTGTTGGGGACCACCAAAATTACCAGATGCCACATGTGGCTCTGTGACCGAACAAGAAAAAGAAGTCAAGCCAATAAGGCAGGAGTAATATATCCATTTTAAACTTCTAGTGGTTCCTAACCAAGTTCCTCCTCTACATATTCAAGGACCACTGAAACAGTGGGGATAGACGTGTTACAAACATTCCTAGAAGTACCACCATATGTACAACCCATATGCCTTACCAGAAGTAGTATGAGCCCTAAAAGTGAATGATACACTTGTTCTGTGCTCAGTTAACAGAAATACATCCTTCACAGTAAGCGGTAAGAGATAGATCCCACAGCTTTAAAATTACACTGCTAAACTTCACTTTGGGTGAACTTTCTTCTCGGGTGAAACCATTATAAGTAACTTCAGCAGATTTCTAAACTGCTCCCAAACCCTTTTTAAAGATAAGGGAACAAAAGCATTACCACTAAGTCAATAGGTGATATTTTATATAGCCATTTAATGCTATGATTCCTGATAAATTAGGAAATTAATGTATTAGTTTGGGAGAAAAAGGAGTAATATTTCAAGTAGTCTGTGTTTATGAATGTGATTTTTGTTTCAGAGTGGTAGAACAAAATGCTACAAACAAACTACTTCATTTAAACTGATGCTATAGTCATTATAGTGGCAAATGTAAGAGTGAGATTTTCAAATGACAACACCAACAAGGATTTAAAGACTTCCAGTGGCGAGTGGCGGTTGCTGCAGGGCTAAACACTGTGATCATGTGTATCCTCTGAAGTTTAAAGATGTATTAACTTTGAAACACATCAACACGATACAATAAGGTTCAACTTAATGGCCTGGAATTCTTTACCAATTGGACAATGCTTGAGTAGAGAAGTGTTGTTCTGCAAGGCAAGGTTTTCCTTTACTGTTACTGAGATGTGATAGCAATTCATGCTGATAAACACTCCAAGAAAGATGAGTCCTCCAGAAATGATTGCTAATTTTCAGAAGAGTTCTCCTATTCTCAAGACTATAAGACTAAGTACTTATTAGACTATAAAATATTGTGAAATGCTTTCTTTTCCTGTTTCACAGACACATTATAAAGTATTCACTAAAATCTGGAGAAGACAGAAGTGGGGTGGAGGGGCATGTAATCAAACAGATTAGTGAGATGAAGTCCTTTAAGACTTTTCTGTCTGCTTTGAGCCATATATCAAGTGAGGTGGCTTAAAGAAATCAGACTGTACACTGAATTAAAAATGAAATGAGACTTTTAAAGGTGAATGTTTCAGATTCTGAAATCAACAAAAGGAATAATCTTAAAAGCATAACTCTCCTTTTTGTTTAATTTGCAGTACACTATTGAAATACCCGGAATATAATTGAAGTACTGATACATCAGTTTCAATCCTGAAATAAACAATTGTTTTTATACAAATAATCTATTAATATTTATCCCAGATGGAAAAAAAAAAAAAAAACAAAACCAAAAAAACCCCAAAACCACCAAACCCCAAACTGTGGCGAAGCTATTCTGGCTTTTCTTTTGATTAAACATGCACATCCTGATCCCATGTTGGATAATTCCTCTCAAGCCATATTTTACCAGCTGAGAAAACAGTAAAACAGGTGCACAATCAAAGGCATTTTCTAAATCTACAGATATCTAAACATACAGAAAAAAACTAAGTAAACAGAATGGGACCATATTTAAAACTGAGTGGTTTTCAACATACTTTTAAAATGAAGAGCAAAGACCTTAAAAAAACTATGTAGTCACTACAAAGTAGAGAACTGATCTGCCCCACAGAAACCTAGGATAATGAGTAGCTCAATGTGACGATAGTCCTATTAGATAGAACAGTGGCAGGAAGAGCAAAGAGCACTTTCTGAAGAAAAGTGGCAAAGCCAGTTTCAGCATAAAAGTTAAGATTATTTTTCTTACACTATTGAAATGTACGATTCCTTCTGTCTTCAGTAGAAATTTATCTTGAAAAACACATGGGAAAATGGAGAAGATCCTTGAAGAAAGATAATTCTTGACCATGTAACCTATAAGTGCTGTTGATTGCTGATATCTGCTGTAAGCACTTTCTTTTGAGAAAGTTCTTCCTTCGAGATTTTTTTTTTTGCTTAATTTTGGAATATATATCTAGTTGTATTCATAGAATAATAATTTAATAAAATAATATTATGGGACATTAGAGGATATATGTTATAGAATAATCTATGGTGAAATAGAACTTAAAAACAAATACGGGTGACAGTTTTATTTAATTTCCTTAGCTGTCTTAACTGCTTCAAAAATGTGACAGATGATACCTCAATTCATTCCTTTCAAAGGTTAAGAACTTACAACTTTCCTTGATAAAAGAAGACAGCTCTAGTAATTTTAATATGTATAATTTACAGCCCCACTGACTTTTCTAGCTCAAATGTCCAGACATTCAACAGTCAGGTCCCACTAAAATGAAATTTCTGTACTGATATATAGGAAAGTTACTGTTTTTGTAGGATATCTTAAAGCTGTTTTCTATTTGTAGCCACCTTTGTTTTCAAAAGTTGTACCATTTTTTTTGTTCTCTCTTAACTGAAACATATTCTTCAATTAAGACTTGTAATTTTCTTCAGGTCCAAAGCCTATATGTGTTCAAATATTTGGCACTCGGCTGAACTGAAAATAAAAGATACACTGACCTGGTAAGAAAAATCCAGTGTATCTACTATTACAGGTTTTTTAAACTTGGAAGAACAAACAAGGTCCCATTCATGTTCTTTTCAGCTGTTGTTAATCTGTTAAGTTTGCTATACATTTATGCATCATCATTCCTCGGAAATAATTTTGGTCAACCAAGCATATAAATGTTCACAGCAGAAGTTCAGCCAGACTAACAGCCAAAGCAGTTCTAGTCAAAACCACAAGAGCTTGACTTCCTGTGGTTCCTTCTTTTGTCTGCAGATTGATATGAAACATAGACATGACCATACCCTAAAAAAGCTTACTTCTGTTTGTGAACCTTTGCACTATATTTTCTTTAATACCAGTGACAACTTGCACAAAGCATGACGTATCAGAGAAGGCACCATGTAAACCAGTTACCTTATAATTAGATCCCTTGAGAACATACACATCCTAAAGACTCTGTGCTGAGCCCTGGTACTCCATGATGCCCCTCCAGTTTCCATGCTCAGAATTTTTCCAAAAAAGCTGGTGATGAACAAGAGCAGAAGGTGAGTGCTTGTTGACTCTTTTCTCAATACGCTAGGACGAAGTCAAACTCAGCAACTGGAGAGTACGCCCCATTCTCAGAGTCTAGATGTAGCCACACTGTCTGGGAACACAACACTTGAAGTTGCTCATGATTTCTAGAAAACCAACACATGGCCACCTTCTACAAACTTCTCTGAAAATTAAATGTCATATTTTATATGGCAACTATAAGATTAGTGAGCCGTTCACAACATATATAGGGAAGAAATGTAATGACCTAACAGCATACTTAAATCTGACAGGACATCTTTTTGTTGTTTTGATGAGAATTTAGTGTTTCGGTGAAAGAAATGCATACATAATCATTTTACAGAGGTCTTCAAATGGTTAAATATCATCTGTATCTATAGAACACTTTCTTTAAGTAATTACCTTTCATGCAGTATAAGACAATGGGCCAAGAAGGAATGCACGTAGACTGTGCCTAAGTGCAACTGTCTATTTTGCTTGCAAGGAATATAATGATCTTTCATTTATAGGTAACATGGCTATTCCCAGCCCAACGGCATAGCATGCATTTGTTTTGTATACTACACTGTATTACAGCTGAGTGATTAAACAGCAACAATCATGATATTATTTTTTTTCCATGTTGCAGAATTTGTTTTGTTTGTGAATTGAAATTTATTTACTATCTCAAAGTTCTTCAAATACAATCTTTTTGAAGGACAAGCCACAGATATTCAAAACAGTGGTAGCTGTGGTATTTAGCTGCACTTGGTTTACTGAGTCACATAGCGCTAGTTCTTTTTCCTAATTCACCAAGACACTTGAAGTTTTCACTTCAGTGACAGGACTCACCTGCTTAAAGTAGTCAAATTATTAATTACTAAATATCCAGTTTTCCATGTAATATAAAGTACTTAAGTGTACATTTTATATACTAACATTATATTAACATGAACAAAAGGAAGATCCCAAAAATGTGGCCCTGGTACTGAAGGAGAGTCCTGACATAGAAGATGCTGAGGTACTCATTGCCTTCTTTACCTCAGTTTTCAGTGCTGAGGGTTTCCTTAGGTAGCCCAGGTTTCCACAGCAGGAGGCTGAGCTCAAGGAGAAGTACCTTGGTAGTATGGGAAGACTAATTTAGGAACCAATGTATACAAGTCTATGACACCAGTTAGGATGCATCTACAGGTGCTGAGGAAGCCACTCAGTTAATGTGAGGTCATTCTCTGTGAGCTTCAAAAGGGTCATAACAATCAAGGGATCACCTGTCATCAGAAAAAAAAAAAAAAAAAAAAAAAAAGACGCGAGTCTGGAGAACTACAGGGTAGTCAGGCTCACTTCAGTCCCTGGGAAGGATATGGAGCAAGATCATTTACAGGAAGTAACTTTCAGGCACTTGAACAAGAATGTGGCTGAGAACAGCCACACAAATATATCAAGGCAAATAAGTCTTGACAGCTTTCTTTTTTTAAATCACTGAGGAGAGACCACTGGATGTTGTGTACCTTCAGTCTAGGAAGGTCTTCAACATCATCTCCTACAGAACCCCGTTATTCAGTCTGTGGAGAAACAGACTATATGGAAGGTTGGATGGGATAGAAAGGTGCAGACAAGAGCCTCTTTAACAGCCATTTAAAAAAAATAAATAAAAATAAAAATACAAGCAAGCTCTGCACATAGGACAAAATCAAACCAAACCAAGAAAACAGACAAACAAAACATGCAGCAATATAGGCAACAGGATAACTAGCAACCCTGTAGAAAATGATTTGGAGCTCCAGCAGACCATGAATTCTGCATGGGTCACCAGTGTAACCTTGCAGCAATGATGACTTGCTGGGCTGGCACAGTCAGCAGTCAAGGGCAGTGGTTCTTCTCTACCTGAAACACATGAAGATATATGTGGAATATTATGTATGTTATATCCAGTCTGGTGTCCTCCAGGGCAAGAGAGAGATCAAAAAACTGGAGATAATCAAATGGACGTCGACTAACATGGTGAGAAAGCCGGAGCACATGAAATAGAAGGAGAGGCTGAGGAAGCTCTGTTTTGCCTTAAAAAGGCGGCTACCTAGACATCTAACTGTACTCTTCTGCTGCCTAAAGGTGGGTTATAATCAAGACTGAACCAAATTCTAAAAGACATTGTTTTGGGGCTTTGAGGTCTATTTTGTTGGTTTGTTTTGGTATTTTTTGTTTGGTTTGTTTTGTTTTTTCATGGGGCACTGAAACAGCTTGCCCAGGAATACTGTGGAATCCGCATCATTGGTGACAGTGAATGTTTGACTGAATAAGCCGTGAGCAACCTGGCCAAACTTTGAAGTGGACCCTGCTTTGAGTAGACTAGCTGACCTTCTGAGGTCCCTTCTCACCTAGATTATTCTTTCATTTGAAACTTCTGTCATTATGATACAGAGGCTTCTAAAGGATATACCTAAATTTTGTAACCACATCTATAACAAACGTGGCAACTGCATGTATCTTCTGTTATGAATGCCCATGGTATAAGATGCTGTAGTATTTATTATGAATTAGGAGAGTATCCTCAGTGAAAGAGCTGAGCTTTCATTAATGTCTGTCTGACATTTGCAAAATTGATTTGTTTTGACATTTAGAGCACTTCTGTTGTAGTGTGGACTCATGTCTGACATTAAGCAAACTAAATTACAGTGGTTTTGCTTAAAAGCTTCCCATAGAACATTGTTATTTTACAATGCAGATGACAACTGTTCTAGCAAAAGCAGGCATATTTTAAAAAACAGAACAGGTATACTGACTTATCTGTAAACAAAATCCTTAAATGAAGAGTATCTAAAAGCATTAAATGTTGGTCACTGCAAATAAATGAATACTCACACAACTTCAAGGCTTAGTCATAAAACTTGCAATCCAATTAAAAGTTTGAAGTAATGCATCAAGAACCTTATTCGCATTTTTATCTCAAGAGAGAAAAAAAAAAAGCTTATATCTTAAAAAGAAAAAGGAATTCCTGAGAGAACACAAGAGACACTTGCTCAAACTTCTGAACTTTTTTTTAGCAGTACTACAGGCCTTTTACTCAGTTTGGTTTGCATTTGAAATGCATAAGTTGATCATATAGGCAAAACAGACCAACTTAAAAAAAGATGGCTAATTTCCGAGTGAATTTCACAGTTTTCTTCTGATGCATTATGGTAATTCAAATGTTATTTTGGATTCAGTTTTCTATTTTTTAATCACAGTGTACAACAAATCACAGAGTTCTTCTGGGATTTACATCTGAAAGGTACACAATGCAGGATCCAAAATCATAATCCACAGTATTGTATTCCTATTCTTACAGAACTAAAACTCCAGGAACTAAATTCAAATAAGCTTTAAGATTAATCATACATGCACTGAATATCCCTACAAAGAAGAAATAGTCCAGCATGCCTTCCTTTTCCCCCATTTTTATCCTCCCATGGTAAACATGGATGATGGCATAAAAGCACCACTGCACCTGTTAGTAACCACTTAGGGAATACCCACAATTTGTTGGCTCCCCAGTTAACCATGGCAGGTTTCTGTTCCCTGGGTACCTCTGCAGTCCACACCCTCTATCTTATATATTAAGCAATGTACACCCTCCAACTTTTCAGTGAGCTCAGTAGCGACAGCAGAACCACACAGAGCCTTTCATACCCTTTGCTTTCTGTAATTCTCTTCTGTATTGTGATACCTTGGCTTGTTTGCCAGTTTCCCAGGATTTCCAGATGGTCTCCAAGGAAGCTGTTAGACAGATCACAAAACTGCTTAATTTCTGAGATCAGCTGAAAACAAACGAATGTTTTCGATGTGCAATCACACATGCAGATGCTAAATGTCTTCACATATTCCTTTCTGAAACTTCCGGCTCAATGGTGTCAATATCACAGAACTCCATGAGGAATTATGCAAAGCTGGAAATGGACTTCATCTATTTCTTTCTTTCCCAAGCTAAACATAGCGAGTGAGTGCATGGGTGGTATTCTTTCACACCATTACCTTTTCCATATCTTATAACTTACCTCTGTTAAAAGATGCACTCATTTTTTCCTCTCAAAATGGTATTGACATAAATATGGTATTTAAGATGAATGCCATCAGCTTTATGGCATTTGTTTTCACAGCTGCTTTATAAACTGTTATATCTCTACCCTAATATTTCTTGTCTGCTTCTTCACTAAATTGTCTGCTTTACATACAGATCTTTTGCATAATGCTGACAATTAAATTTAACTGACATCTTGGAAACATATATAATTAATGGAAATTATTTTTTCTGAAGCAAACCACACTTCATTTGACAACCCTATAGACAACCACCACTCTCTTCTCTTTCCTGGCTCATCCTGTCCCCTAGTCTTTTCCAGACTTAAACAAATTAATGAGTTTGTGAGAGCTCTGAATTCTTCCCTCCTAGGATATTCTCGTTTCACTTGTTATCATAAAGGAATATGTCATATCAAGCCTGTGATAACTTAAATATCACATATTTTATTCTGAAGTACAGCTCTAGAACCCACATTACCTATAGCCTTTTAGCTTTACTTCTCTTACCAAATGCAACAGAAACATCCTAACAGTATATCCTCCTCTATCAGACTCACCTTTTTATGTCAGCTCATTTGCAGGAATGTAATATATTTTAAAAGTATACATATAAAAAAAGGAAAATAAAACCCCTATCCTATTAAAAATGGATTTTAAACTCAGAATTATATTGTATTTTTTCCATTAACTTTACATAGATCCTGCTTTAAGTAAACTATGATTTAAGCACTCTTAATTGAAAATAAAACAAGCTCAATCTGATTATTCTTAGATAATTGAGTATTATTTTAATACCCAGTAGACTATTAAGATTTTATTTTTATTTATTTATTTTAGGGATGGAATGAAACAGCTCAAGGGCTGAAATACATGAATTTGCATTTTAATACATTTCTGCAGATTGATATGTCAAGTCAAGGACATCATAATAAGTTTACTCAGGCAGAGTAAACCAACATTTATTTATGAAATTTCAGTTTAAGAGGGAAAGGACTTCTATCAAAGCTATTTTACATACTTCATTGATATTTTTCACCACCAGTGTCATGACTAACTGGAGTTCAGGGACAGTTGAAACTTTAAAGCCATACTATTAAATATCAGTAGATAACTCTATTAAATTGATAATTAACCAAAGGTGCCAAAAGAAACATAATAAAAAGAAATAAAAGCAAAAAATTGCTTAAGTTTTTTTTAACCTGCTGTTTTCATTGCTTACTAATGAAGATGTTAGAAATCAGCAGTCTCAGGATCTCTTCCAGCAGTGTTAAATCATTGTCCTTGAGAAGGCAATACTAATACCTAATATGTGCCTCTATTGATCTGAAAGAGTAGTACCACTTATATTTTCTAATCATGCTAAGAAATCTATAAACATTAAAAATGTTCCAAATTATGCTCTGTTGCTTTCCTTGCCATTTTCATTCCCAGTGACTAATGAACTTCAAAAGCTAGGGAATAATTTAAAAGTCCACAGGTAATTACTGGAAAGTAAACTGGATCATTAGTCTATGACTTTTATACTGAGTAAACTGCTCAGTACATGATCGCCATTGTTATTCAACACTTGTAGTTTCTTTATCACAGAATCAATAAGAATTTGCAGCCTATCAAGATGGGCAAATTTAGGTACTCTGATACCATGTAAAATTAGTATTAGTAATCTTGCAGTTACATATAATATTGTCGTTTTTGCACAATTTAATAAATGGTAATGTCTTCAGGTTAATTAACACGCTGCATTATAGCACTTGATTTCTGTGTTTATTGGTAGCAGATGCATATACACTTTGCTCTTAAAATTTATGTTAAAATTGAAATGTTAATGCATCTAGATCTCAAAAGACCTTTTCTTGTTGTTTTTAAAGTATTTCCACTCCCCAAACTCAAACGCTTTTAGGAAATGTCTCAAATCCAAACAATGAGGCAAATACATCTGAAGTGAGCTTCACACTAGCAGACTTGATAGCAAACGGCTTACCATAAATGCACACCTGCAGAGCTTGCAGGAAATAAATAAAGCTCTGTTCAGCCTTTGCTTATATTTGCCATCACACTGAAGCTGCTTCACAAAGCAATCCTCAACAACCCAATATCCTGAAATACTTCTGTTTCGTGTGTGTGTATACACTTTCTACATCAAAAAACCCATCAGTTTACAACGTGCATTATATCTGTAAGGAATAAATTGTCAGAAAGAGATACTAGTGTTACAGTATGTACCAACCTCTCCAGATCAAAGTCAGACGCTTTCAGATTCAACGCAGTAATTGCATTACTGCAAAAGGCTTTGTTAGGCTTCTTGATTAAAGGCTAATCTCCATAACCACAAAGGAGCAAAGAGGAACAGCACCAGGATGAGAAATGCCACTAACCCAGTCAGAGCAACCAGAAGCCCCTGACCTGGCTCCTTCCAGGGCTGTCAGAGGACAACAATCAATTGAACCATTGTCCTGAAGCAAAACCCCTCATGATGGAAAAGGCTCCTAGATCACATCACAGATCAAGTGGGGTTCCTGCTTACCACTTCCCAAATATAGGACAGCTCTGCTGGAATCTTTCCCTGATTTATTTTTTTTTTCAGATTTTAAAGATGCTGATGTTATTTACCTCATGAAAAACTGCAAATCAACTGACAAAACTGAAACTCAGGAAAAGTTTATACTCGAAAACGTGTTTCTGTTGAAAAGCAGAAGTTTGGCCAAAAATATTTACTAAGTCCAGTCTGTCTGAAGAAAAGTCTGTCATTTTTCCATATCATTATATAAACATAATGTACCGCTATTTCTTTATTTTCCCATGCACCTTTACCAAAAGGTAAACTTGGCTGTAATGCAATAACTTCCAGACTTCTAGAGGTGCTAAGTTTTCAGTTAAACAACCTCCAAATGCCATAATAAAAACCAAATGCCATAGTAAATACAATCTTAAATGGATTACCACAAGTGAGTAACCTCTGCCTTAGAAGAATACACACAGTAGAGACAAACACATACGCACACCCTGTTTGACTTCCTAAACCTCCTTTCAATTTATTTAGAAAAGGGAAGGTGCACTGAAGTAGCTCCAAGTGAAGAATCTGATAAGAAAAAAATCCCTCCAAATGGTACTAATAACAATGCTGTCTCTGGAAAATACTAACAGGTTTCTCAGTTCTCCACATCCACTGGTAGGATTCATACTAAATTACCACTTATCAAAATATTTACCTATTCATAAAATGTGAACATGCTATCTAAAAGCACACCTGGTAAACAGAAACAATTTAGTATCATCTGGAAGATCCAATTTTTTATTACATAGATGACTCCACACACACACACTAATAAAGTGGAAAAAAAAATAAAAAAAGACAGATAAGTCTCACATTCTGACCATATGAGCAGGTCATCCAATAAATAAATGTATAGATAAAGCAAGAATTTTCAGTGTTGTAGAAGCTGAATGCAAATTATGATAGTATCCAGACAGATAAGCTCTCTCTTTACCGAGTTTCAAAAATATCAGTTATTCTTAATTCTTAATATAAGCAGTAACCTCTTAAGTACCATGGGAGCACTTAAATACAAAAAAGTAGTAGGATAAGAGGACATACGATAAATTAGCAACCAGCTGTACTTCACCATGACTATGATTCTATGACCTACCTTGCTCTGTAGTAGAAAATCCAGAGTCAGGGACCCTGAACATTTCAATAGAAAAACAAACAAAAAAACCCGATTAAAAACCGCTTCTTTAATAAAACCAAGTTCTATTCCATTGTAATTATTTCTTACCAGTAACAAAGGTAACGTGTTTTACTTACAGAAAAAGCTGGAATAAAATTGTAAGCCTTGATTCTCATGTACTTTCCTCTGACAGCCATGTGAAACACTAAAACTGTCATTCAAAAGCTAGAAAGAAAAACTGCTAATTCTGATTACTGTGGTTCATACAAATACTAGACACATATAAATGAAGTTATATGACATAAGTAGACAGGAAAGTCTCCTGGGCTGTCCAAGCAGAAGGTGGCATCTACTTCTGAGAGGACTGTTAGTAGAAAACATACCAAGTCTTTCAATAAAAGGAAGTCAGAAGCTGTAACAGGCATCTTTCTGACAGCTAAAGGGTTTGAGTTCATCATCAGCTTTGCAGTATGTGCTGTCCTAACAGAATGCACGTATGGCTCCTAAAAACCAACAGCTTATTTTCTTCCTACTGATGGACTTCAAGGGCGTTAAAAAAAACAAAACAAATCACCAACAACCAAAACAAAACCACAAAAATCCCACCACCCTCCAGGGTAACAAGCCCTGCATATTGCACTACTATTACAGTTCTAAAACTGTAAAAAGCAAAAATGATTGGTTTGCATTTTGACGCCACCAGATCATTTCTGCTTCCTCTTTGAGACAGGTTTACTGACAAGTTGTTTTAAAAATAACTGAGAGTGGCACGTGAATGGCAGTCGAAATAATCCTACCAAAGTTATCCTACTCCAACGATGAACTTTATTGTCAGCAAAACCAAGACAATGAAGTTTAGTCCCCAAGCCCATTTCATGCTACTTTTCTTGCCTGAAAATGCCTGCTAAGACACCAACTATTGAGATTCTCATACTGAATTTTATCGTAAAGACACCTTTGTTTTGGAGGCTGTCTTAAGGCTATTCTTCACATGATGAACTCATACTGAGACCAAATAGAGAGAAAGTAATTTCTTTTTTCTAGAGAAAGATATTAGAAGAAAACAATATTACAATAGCTAATAATATTATAATGAATTATAAAATTTAAATACTTTATCTATGTTGCTTCAGCATCAGAACTGACAGTGAAATGCTTTACTGAAAAGGAGGATATAGTGATATGTACATAATGTATTGGGAAAAAATCTTGACCTATGTTTAAAAACTGCATGTCCAGTTTGTAGGAATCTAGAAAACTAAGTATAGTAGAAGGTTTTCACTGTGTACATGCATAATCAAGACCTTTGGAGTAAAAATATCTGGTAGCTTTTCTTCCTACTCTAAAACAATTCAAACAAATGTGTTTAATTTAATACAAAATTTTTGAAGATCACAAGAAATACAGTCTACTCTAGCAGAAAAAACAATGACCAAAACACATAACCAAGAGGATAATTCCAATGGGTTAATATGCACTGATATTGAAGTAAAATGAAAGAGAGAAGGGGAAAAACAGAGTACATACACAGAGCAGTTATGGGTGATAGAGAACTGATTCAAAGCATACCGAAACAGAGGAATTACTATTGCCGGAATTCTTATTAGTTCCATAAGAAATGCACTCTAAGTGTGATTTTATTTTTTTTCCTCATACATTTTCTGAAAAAATCAACCTTCTGAAAGTCAGCTTTGGCCTGCTGCCACCCATTTGCCTCATTTGCTGACTTTTCATAGTCAGCACTTCACCACTCCATAGTGCCTGTTTACACGACAGGAATTTAAAAGGGTGAACAGATATTTAAAAGGATGAACAGATATTTAAAAGTCACTCAAGAATATATTATAGTCTTCAGTGAAAATAAAGGTTACTCTAGAGTCACTGTAAAATGACTGACACTAGGGGCCAAATTCAAAGTCCACTGACCCCAAAGCAAATGAGAGTGCTTGATGCCTTTCTTTTATCTCTTTAAATGTCAAAATACAGATATTTCCTTTTATCAGACTGGAAACTTAAGATTATAATCCACTTCACAAAATTTAAGAGAAATATTGTAAGGAAGATAAGTAAAGAACAGCAAGAATTCACCTTGTTAACAGTTATTATATTTATAGTTTTGAAAATATTTACATTAACAGCCAAAGAGTGGAATTTTAGAGACAGTAGAATGGCAAAAAAAAAAGCCCAAAAAAGACTCCAGACTTGTCCTATTGTAGCAAGTGAAAATTTGAGTGACTGCTGAGTAGGACAACCACCGAGAAAAAACCCTGAGTCCATCATCTCTTTCAGACCCTTCAGGGAAGACTATAGAGCTCTCTTCTCAGACTCTTTCAGGAAGATTTGTTTGTTTTGCTCAGCTGACATTCCAAGCTAGCAGGAAGAACACCAGCCAACCCTGCTCTAAAAATTATGTACACCATACCGAGGCATCATGGCACAGAAAACATACTTGGTCTTAGAAGCTCAGTGGTATAGTAGTCTTCCAGATCAGATAAATTGAAGCAAACAAGATTGTTGCTTCCATTAAGCCAATGGGCACAAATCCCAAGTCTATATGAACAGACTTGTGATTTAGCTGGTTTCTCATTATGGAACCCTTTCCTAAGCCAGTATATTTTTCTTTTTAGAATTTTACACAGCTAAGTATATGACAGAATGGGATTTTGAAAACTCAGTTGATTATAAAGTAAAAATTCCTCACCACAGAAGGAAAGGATGCTATACAGAAAAGGAAGCTCCATGCTTTGCTAATAACTAAACACAAACCTGCTGAACTTTTGATCAGGTAAGTAAGTCTAACATTGTTTCTTTAGCTCGTTAAATTGAAACTCCTACAGAGAAAAAGTTCTGAGTATGTTGGCTTAACCACAGAGTTTTTAACTGTGGTTCTTCCTGAAGTGACCAAAATTACTGATGAAACATTCTTATTGTTTAAAATAAAACAAACCCAAAACCAATAACAACAAAAAACCCAACCCCAAATAAGCAAACAATAAGCAAAAGAAAAAGCAAAACTCAAACAAAACAGAAAGGCACTGCAATCTCAGCAGACAGTTAATTTTCTTTGCCTTCCCTGTATGCATCATGCATCCTCACAGAATAATGGATGCACTTGGAACCACTGGTGTCAGGACACATTGTTAACCATTGCCAATTAGCTCCTTTTCCACTAGAGGAATGGGAGTTGAAAGCAGCTGGCACTGCAACAGACTGAACCTTTAAATTAGGCATAAATTGCAATACAGTAGACAGAAATTGCCGTCCCAACAGTCTTAATAAATGCTGGCATGTATTGAAGTGCCCGCTACCCACTGCCTTCCACAACACAAACAGCCTGGCACTCCTTGTTGCCTTGGAAACTGCAGGATCGCTCCCGTCACACTATGCTCCCATTTTAAATTCTGCTGCAGCGCTGAAGCATCATCTCCACTGCACAACGGCAGATGTTTATTACCGAAGAATTCTGCTACTGCATCGTCACATCGTAAGGTCACAAAAATAAGGAAATTTACAACACAGAAAAATTCTCTGCAGTTGTCAAGTGTCTGCTTTACAGATATATCAACATAAGAAACAGAGTCCTATGAATAGAAAAGTGCCACCAACATTCCAGGTGAAAAAAAAAAGATAGCATTCATTTTTTTACTTTTTTTTTTTTATGGAAAGAAAAGCTATTCTCAGTTTAATACATAAGATTTTATGAATTTCAGTGTTCCAGACTGTCTCTATACAGTGTCATTCTTGGAAAGCAGCACAATGGCACACTTAGAAAAAAACAGGCTAATGCACAGAATATTCCGTGGTAAGTTATTGAAACCAATATTACACAAATAGTGTGTAATGCTTGCTACATGAGTCCCATGAAGCTTAGATACTGATACTATAGCCAGCTTCTCACATATTCTATCGTCATGAGCTGCTATGCTTGGGACTGCTCTAACAGAGAAGAGCAGCTGAAAGATTGAACAGGAAGCATAATAAAACTTCAGTATGGCAAAAGAGAGAAGAACTACAGTCAGTGCACACATTCTTGCTATCCATTCATCAACCTTCTCAGAATTTACATGATTTTTTATAGAAAGTTCAGGTCACATCTAATTGCAATAATGATTTTGAATGAAACAAACATGCCCTTCTCTAGAAGCATTTTTTTTGTGTCATCCCTCACTATTTCTATTCTCACATAACTATAAAAAAGCCACTTTTGCCAGTAATAGTTAAAACCTTCCTTCGTCTTTCACACAATAATATATGTACATGTGAAGAAGTAACTATAGCTCTAACAAAGCTTTAATTACCTGAATGAGTAGACTACAGTAAATAGCAAAAATACAAACCTGTATAACAAAAGCCCTGTAGCTATTCTAAGTCCTCCTCAACATTTTGTTTCAACACAGATTTAACACCTAAACACACACACTAGATTCATATAATGCTTATTTACTAACTGTTCCCCATTCTATCCCTCCACTCCTACTGGGACTTTAATATCCCAAAACAAGGTAATTAAGCTCAGAAATTCAAACATTACCAATTTTTATGTAGTTGATGTGTTTTGCAACCCCTCTAGCTTCCAGAATACCTCATGCGTTTGCCGTCTCTTGAGTTCCTGTGATGTCTCATGTTAGAAGCCACTATACACTATAACTCTCTGATGGGGTGGCCTCAGAGCTTAGGGCAAAATCCCCAGACACCATCTACCATAAGCCACCTCGGTGAAAAATCCAACAGTCTGATCTTTTATACCAATGATACAGCACAGTTAAAAAAATAAATTTAAAAAATAAATTTGCTAATTTTGATTCCCTTCTTGGTGCATGAAGAGAGCTAAACTCAGAACACCAGTACAATCAATAAATAAAAATAAGTAAATGGGGAAGCTATCTTCAGATTTCTAATAAAGCAGGAAGCAAAAAGGTTTGAGTCCTAAAACAGTCCCAACTTCAGAATCTGTTTGCCTCCAAACACAGTCTTAATTCCTCCCTTCAGAATAATTTTGGCTTTTCTAAAAAGATGTTTTAAAATTCAGTCAGAAACTGTTATACAGAGGCTTATACGCTTACTCAGATGGTAAAAATCCTGGGCTAAAATTCATCATTCAAACAGACGATACCCAGGCACATATTCTTCCTCACACCTGAAAGAAGAGCTTTAACTTGAATACGACATTTCTTATGTTTTACGGTGTGGAATCCATTCTGCCACTTATACTGTCACGCTGTTGTGATTTTTGTTCGCATTTGTGTGGGTTTTTTTTCTAATCTTACTTCACTCCTGCAGAGACCCAGACTACAAGGAACTGCCTCAAACACTCACTGAAGAGTGTCAACAGAAGAAGGGTAAACAGGTTGCAGTCAGAGAGAAATGGCCCAGCCCAGCCCGCCTCAGAGAGGCAGCGCTTTTTTGGGACGGCTTCCTTACCTTGCAGGGCCACAAATCCTCTCTGGGTAACTATCACCCAAGAATCCAGAGTAGCCACAACCCGCTGAACTCCCACCAACTTTCAGAACATTCCAGAAAGAAGTGTTCATGACACAAGTTATTAAAAAAAAAAAAATTGATCTCAGCTATCTCACTTCTAAAAAAGCACAAGTGAACAAGAAAAAAATAAATTCTCCCATCTCCTGGGGAGGTGGTTGATATGACACAGAGCTCCTTCTCAAGACCAAATACTGGATTTGCTGTTAGTCCGTGCAATATACAAGTACTGCTCCAGCTAGATGAGACACAATTTGAAATGTCATTGAAACACTGCTTTCCCATCAGATTGGCTCACCAGATGCCAAGCCTCTGAAAACCTATCTGCAATCAGCAAAAGATTAAGTACAAAGATTTTCCTGTTACACATATCAAGGGAGACAGAAGGGTCTCCAAGGCCAATAGCTCCAGTCCTTCTCGCTATCCTGTTCCCAATACACTCCCTCACTGCAAAGCAGTTTGGCCATTTGTCAGGCAAGGGTTAAGAAAAAGCTGTTTTTCGGCATAGAAAATTGTTTCTCACTTGTTTCTCCAATGCAGAAAACTGAAGATTGTGTTGAAAAATAGTCCATTCTTATTACTGTGAGACAGAACACCAAATTTATAAAAAATAAGCATTATTTCTAGTAAGAAGAAACACAAATAAAAATAGACCAGGGATTAGCCTTGTAATGCTCTCCAGCATCCCCTTTTTGATTAATTAAGATCCTTAGTCTAATACATCACTGTTTCAGGTTAAGAAACATTCTAGAACCTGAAACTGTGTTCCAATAATAGTTGTGCTCTGATACCCAAACCAAAGTAGTTTCTCAGTCACATTCTAGAGCAAAACCAATAACAGTGGTTCCATTGTCACTGCTCATGGGATAATGATGTTCTTCTGTGACTATAAATGTATTTGGTTGAGGATGCTCAAATTATTGCAGTAGGTAAACTTACTACGTAAAAAAGTCTGGACAGCAATGTGGTGTTGACAGCTCTAAATGGGGGAAAAAAACCCACAAAACTTATGATGATATACACGCATTCAGTGTTGGCTCTTCACTAAAACAAGCAGGTGTCCATGCTTAACTCAAGCTTCAAGAGTCAAAACTTCTTGAACGCTCTTTGATATGTTATGTAAAGCATTCACTGGTATAAAGCTATCATTTCAATTTATGAATCGTTCATTATTTTTCTGTGAGATTTGAAGTGTAAATGCTTCTCTTCAAGACAAACTACAGGTTGCTTTTTTTCTACATGTTTTTATCTGTAAGACAAAAACACAAACAAGTTGAAACCAGAGGGTATTTCTGAATTGCTGCTTGCTTTGGCCTTTACCTTTAATGATCAAATAGTAATACAAAGGACAGAAAAGGATATCTATGTGCAAGTGAAAACATCCTACTGAACTACTCTTCCAATGTATGTATGATTCTAAAAGTTAGAAACCAATTATCTAATTAGGTAATCACCAATGCATCAGTTTAGTTTAAGGTGCTTTAAAGATGCTCTTTAGCAACCTCTTAAATTTACATGCCTTCAAGAATTTCCATATGTAAAGAACATCATACTCACAGAGGTTCTGTAAGTAGGGTCCTGCTAGTAAGATATCAATAAGGACCATTCTGTGTGTATTTCAGAAATAGCACTGTGATTTCAAAAGTTGAGCAATGTCAGAATATATATATATATTATTTTTACTCGAGACAGCAGGTGTTGTCAAGAACTGGTAGGCTTTTTTTCTTTCTTTCTAAAATCCTCATCCTCACAGTAGGGTTTCTAGAGCACCGGCATCACTACATAATAGACAATACGTATCCTCTGCTCCCTTCAATCATTCCTCCATACATTCTTCTGTAAGACAGTGTGAAAGAAGCAGGCAAGCTGTAGCTGTTCAGTTTACCCTCAGCTTCTCTCTCAAAGGAAAAGTATTTTTCTGTAAGTGTGCTAGCAACACAGTCCAAGGGTTGCACAGCAACAATCCTGCTATGAACGTGGGTCACTGTGGAAGACGTCAAGCAGAACAGACAAAGAGCATTTTTACTTACACTGACTGCTGGCCCTCAGAGCCGCAGCACAACTTGACAAGTATGTACACACAGAGAGTTAATTTGAAGGAAACACCAATACCCTACCCATATTTCAGCTTCTCAGTTTAAATTCACCTGGCCATCCAGTAAAACCCTGCATGAGCCATCAAAATCCAGGGCATAAATGTGGCCCATAGCTAGTTAGCCTCACTGCTTCCTAGAAGCTTTTGACTCCCAAAAGAAACAAACGGAAATGGAAATCTAGATGTGAGATATAAGCTGTAATGACAACGACAGCAAAGAGTTAAGTCTCATTATGCAGAAAGAATCCTGCAGGGAACTGACCAGCCTCTATTGATCAACTACACAGGTGCAGTAAACAAATTTTCCCCAAGTTTTCCTCTCACAGAGAAAGAAGCGATTGTTTACTATCTTCTGTTTCCCAGACATGGGAACATACATGTAACATACATTAAGGAGCATTAGTATGTCAAAGATAGATATTTAAATGCATTATACTGAAAATTAGGACATGGAATCAGTGGTATACTATATCCTATGGAAGGAGTTAGTACTAATTCATTGTCTTTTGTGACCTTTTAAATAATTTCCTATCATAAATCCAAAATCATCTTTCAAATTGTGGCTAGCGCGAATCCATAAGTTACTCAAGCTTAGGTTAGACAGAAAAAATCTATCCCTTTATTCTTCTTCCTTCTAAAACAGTAATTAACTATAAAACGATTTATATATTTTTAAAAAATTGTACTACACACTTTACCATTCTGCATTCTTTTATAAAAACCACTGTGAAATAAAACACTATTTGAAAGACCTTAACAATTTACCTTTTACAAATAAAACAAAAGTCTTTAACAGAACTGTGTGCAGTGTTATATGTAATTATTAAATAACAGCTGGTAATTTTTTCTATGACATACAATGACTGAAAAATCCCACAAAGGAATGAGGTAGGTTAGTTTGGATGACACCACAACAAATGTTGTATTATTCATAGGAATAATAATCCCCAAATCTCATAAATACTTAAGGCATTCCAAATTAGTTTCAAGTAAATGTGAAACAATGTAATATTTCTTAATTAAATCATAAGAAAGTTAATTTCATACAGTTTGAATGTAAGTCATAGGAAACACTAGTTCTTTACATATACTAATACAACTTAATATCTGTGCCTTGAAATTATAACATGACTTTTGTGGATTAAGATTCATAAGTCATTGGGAGCAAAAAGCTACAAACAAAAAAAAAAGGTAGGCTCTGTAACTACAAATAGAAGACAGCTGATGAGAATAGTTTTGGACGCTTTCAACAAACAACTACATTTTTCTTTGAAAATTGCTTCCATGCCACATCATATGCTGCATACTAATGGACTGAGTTGCAGGTGAGAATGCAGAGATGCAGAAAGAGCTTGAAGCTCTTTTCCTCACATAAGAAATTGTGATTACTAGTACTAAGGAAGGAAACAAAAGAGTGGCAGAATTCAACATTTCTCAGCATTAAACAGTGTGTTGCACTGTAAAACAATATGGTATTCATTCATATATAGCTATTGTTCAGAATATTTTAAGCTGCAAATGAAAAGGGAAAAACTTGAATATTTAATATTTTAAAAATTTAATTATTGCCACAGATGTATCCTTTTGCATCTCATCTCAGTAAAAAGCAAGAGAAGGTTTGACTTGCAGTTTTATGTGGGATTAATTTTGTCCAAAGCTAGCTTGAGGGAAAAACATGACTAAAACCATGTTGAAAAATAGCAACAACTTCGGGAGGATGGTTCTAAACATACAGAACATTTCAGGCCTGTATCTAAGGCAGTCCCACTGATATAGGTACTCAGCTCGTTTTCCAGGTTCTTCTCTGAAACTATAAAACTCACAATACAATAATTTCATTTACAAAAGGTATGTAACCAAAAATCACTAATGTACTTAAATTTTAATTTTAACATCATCAAATTGACATAGTTTATATGCTGTACTTTGTTTAAAATTAGGCATCTATACTCTAATTTGCAACATTAAAAACTTATTGGAAACTTAATACCAAAGATGCATTATAACACTTCAGTACCCACATCCCAAATACACAAAGAACAATGTTGATACTCAAGGTAACAGAAAACATTAGAGAGCACTGAAATGCATGACCTGATCTAGTTAGTCCACAGAAATTTTCACATAGCCGCCTCAGGCATTTGAAAAAAAAAGCCTTTGGGTTTCTATAAATATAGTCTTTCATACATTATAGTAAAAGCTTTTAAGTTCCCATACTGTCCTTTACTTCTTGTCAGTCAGAGAAAGATTGGTATCTCAGTTGTCCATCTTTTGCCTTTTTTATATAAATACTGTGACTAAGTGCATAAATGCAATTATGGTGCATTTGCATGTGTGACTACAATCAATCTCTGTTTAATACAGGTTGAAAATAACCTATATTTACTAGAAGTATTTAAATGGTATGATTCTGTTCTGGAGTTTTGTTTTAGGGGGATTTTTGTTTGTTGGTTTGGGCTTGTTTGTTTATTTTGGTTGGTTCATTCGTAGGTTTTTTTTTTTCCCCTTACTATAAAAATAGTAAACATTGTCAAAAACATTAAGATTTAAAATAAATCAAAAAATTGTGGGCATTCAATTAAGTACATGATAACTTATTTTGGAGGTTACAACTGTACAAATTGGCCTACTAATAACACCAATTACTCAGTTTCATAACAATGTTTGCAAACAGATATGCTTAAATACATAAAAATATGTTGCCAAATCTGGATACATGAGGTTTTATCTTCGTTCTAAAAGACTACTGTTCTTATGACATTCAGGTACTCTCAGTACCACAGGCCTGTTTTGGTGGTTTACTGCTTATTCTGTGTATGACAGCTTCAGTAAAGAAAAGCAGGATATTAAGTGGACAGAAGTATACACAAGCAGAACCAGTGAATAAACTTAATTTACACTTAGTGATTGCTTGCAGTTTTGCACTACAGGATCAGAGATAATGACTGTGTGCTAGGAATAATGCTTTTGTTATATTTGACTTTAAATTTGTGCTTGGCATTCAGTTTACTGCCAAACAGTGGGTACACAAAAGGTAAGTATAGATTCCTAACTGTACTTTATAACTTCAAAAGACTTTAGTTGCAGCAGTTGATTTAAAAGATTTTAAGCAAGAGACTAGATTTCACTCATTTTCTGAAAGATGTCAATGAATCTTGATGCTGGATGAAATAAGAGGTTAAGTTTATTGGGCTCTGTCAGCCAAACACTGACATTTTTAGTTTTCATTTGGGCCTTTTCCTTTGATGAGGGCCAGGACAATTCACAGCCTGGCCTCACAAAACCTGGGTCACCAGGGGACACTCAAGACAGACACATGAGTTCCTCTCACTGCATACAAGGGCAGATGCCTCATGGAGTCCCACTCATGATTTCTAGGCAACCACCACCCACATAGTGGCAGCTTCTGTCATACGAAGTACAATTGTCCTCAAGAAAGCACACATTGTAGATTTTTCTTGAATATGAAACAACAGCTCTTCAAGAAGGACGAATTACTTGTAGTTTTAAAGGCATTGGTTTTCCAAAAAGCTGTAATGAAGTATAAAAATGGTAATGTAAAATCCCCTATCTGTGTATTATTGATTAAATAAATAAATCTTAAGTTTACTAAAATTGCTGACATTATTAAAAAAAAAAAACAAAAAACAAAACACAGACAGACCACAAAAATAAAAAAAAAACCACAAACAAAAAAACCCACTGGATCTACTTCATAGCTAAGCAATCAGCAACAGGATTCAGTTGTTCTGTGAAAATATTCCAGAATTTTGAGGTACTTAATTTTTTAATAAGGTAACAAGAAACATAGTCCTATTCCTGGTATGATCTACTCTCCCCTCCTCCTGCTGCCATCTACTCTTATATATTTGTTTCCCATCTTCTTTACAACTCTTCCTCCTCCCCTCCGCCCCCCCCCAATTATTTCCAGCTGCTAGTGTTTCCTACTCATCTTGTATCACTAGTGACAGTTCTCCGTGTACAGTCCTCTATTATTACATTATATATAATCTCCCTGAAATAGTTTAACAAGAATTTAGATTTTCTTGTTTTAATTATTTAGCTATGATAAATTCCAAAATATTACAAGACACAACATTTCAAGAATACAAAAAGTTTCCTGTCGATGGATGACATTCCTAATTTGGAGTGTATCTTCAAGTACAGCTGTACACAAACAACCCTTTTTACTTCTACATATAGTGACTTAAAAGAAACTAGAGATATGAATTCTAAAATCAGCAATGAATTAACTGTTGACAAACACATCCATCACAGATGGAAGCCCAAAATTGGGAAGCCATTCTCATCTAGCCCAGGGCCAACTACTGTCTTTACTTTGTTTCAGGCAGCAGTAAAAGCCGTTGGCAAGCTGGAAGGTGAACACAGCTGCGACAGTACTAAACCATGAGATTTTAGTCTTACTGAAAATTGACTTGTTATTTTAGGCACATCTAGATGTGCTATTAAAAAAACCACACTAAATGAACACAAAACCACCAAACAAAATTAAAAACAAACCCACAGTAGTTCATAAAACAAGTAAGGAAAAAAATAAATTAATCCAAAAAAGCAAGCTTGGGAAAAAAGTCTTGAGCCAATCAAGTGCCCCATGATCTGTTAAAGCTCCCAGCTGATCTCAGTGAAATATTTAACCTGAGTTTGCTCTTCAGTCCCTGATCTTGATAAAATGCTGTTAAACTAAACACCCTTCTATTTGGAATGGAATTTTAAACATGATGTTTTCAAGACATTTCAAGCATAATCCAGTGGGTCAGAAAGTGAGTTGTTGTAAAATCTTAAATCTGAAATGAATCTCCTAAAGTTAATTAAGTAAAAATTACATGAACGTGTATTCTTGGATAAAATTATGAGAATTCCTGCATGATGAACTAGGCATAGAAAAAAAAAATCTTTACAATTCTCTGCTTGGTACAACTGAATGCCCTTTGAACTGCAAAAAACAATCTGTAGTTTCCATTTTAATTTCCTGTTTTCCCTTCTTAACCTACATCCTTGCCTCTTGACCGCCATCTCTTTGTTCTGTGTTATACTTTTGTTCTTTTTCCAGAGTTTCTCAAATAAAATGATGAAACCTGAAGTAGAACAACCTAACCCTCTAATGACAGGGAATGAGATGAGAATGACGGATCCTCCTGCCCCACTATTCCCACGCATCGTCTAGGACTGTTGATGTGGTTTGAGGTACTTCTGCAGGACTAAGCAGTCATCTCCTGCTCACCATACTGAGAATATTACTGCTTTTGCATACTCTGCTGACAGGGCTTCTTTCCCCTGAAAGTCAAGCACAAAATTTAACACATACGAAATCTGAGAATAGGAAATGTAAATCCATTGAATTGAATAAACTATGACCTTACACTTTTGTTGCTAACCTTTTTTTGTACATTTGTAGCCCTGCACAAAAATAGACCTTTTGTTGACACTTTTTTGCTAGCCCTATGAAGCCTGAAAGATACTTGTTTGTTTGATTTATCAGCCTCTTGAAACAGACAACAACATAATGATAAACTGCATCATCCTTTATCATAACATTGGTAAAAGTATCTTATCCTTTTGGGAACCATTCACAATGCTACAATACCAAAAAGGACAGGCTTATTGCAATAAAAAAGTGGCATGTATCATAATGTAGTTCATCCTTCATCTTAATAAGTATCCTTCTCAATTGTTTTGGGCTACAAAAATATTCACATGCTCAAAAACAAGCATCTCTCGACATACATCAAACACATTAGTACATGACAGTCATACAGCATCTTCTATCTGAGGCTGTCATTACTAATGCCCATGTCAAAAAGATAATTTTATTACTCCCATCCCATGACTTGATATATACAAAATCCAAGATCACACAGCAGCTGATTGATGAGAGAATCCGGAAATTTTGATGACCAGTTCTGGAAGCTAATAAAAGGACATTCTTCTCTCAAAGCACTTCAGGTAGCTTCCAACATTCTTAATATATCAGTTAAGGGAAGTTTTTAATTTAAAAAATAAATAATTATAGAAAAAATAAAGAAAACTTTTTAATTTCTGTTACTTAACCCATACATTCAAGTTTCAAGTGTTTTCCCAATGTTTTTTGTTTG
Source organism: Tringa tobata (assembly GCA_033628505.1). Classification (NCBI taxonomy): domain Eukaryota; kingdom Metazoa; phylum Chordata; class Aves; order Charadriiformes; family Scolopacidae; genus Tringa; species Tringa tobata. Next base: position 2,014,747 of record JAHREE010000508.1, read on the forward strand.
TTTTTTTTTAAATAAAAGCAAAACTTTTTTATTTAATTACACTTCAGCTATTCAAAAGAACAAAAAGCCCCACAAACACAACATACATTTTATTGTTGATTAAAAAGCCCCCAAAAAAACACCAAAACACAAAAATTTATTAGTTTAAATTACTCAAAGCTTTAACAATGTACTGACTGGCTTAATGTCACACTGCAGTGACAGAACACCAGGAGTCTAATACATCTTCGGAGTCACTCATTTAAAACAGTTAAGCTGATTTCTTATCATACTCTTGAAATACTTCATCTTATTTGTGAAATCCGTTACAGAGACAATACAGTGGAAAGGAAGGAGAAAAGGCTGTCTCCACCCTTACGCTTCCAAGCATAACATACATGATAAATTAAAAAACAGGCTTCTACTTTAGGGTTCTGAAGTTCCAAAACACAGTGGTTTGTTTTTTTTTTTTTTTAAAAAAAAAGCCACACAAATCCCTATTTATAGAAAGGATGGAGACTTTTTTTTTCTAAAAAGCAACTGCAATAATGTAATAGAATAACTGAAGAACAAAATAACATATTTAAGAACTGTCTTACAAATTGTCATTCACAAAAAACTTTGCAGTCATCTTCTAATCACTGCTGAGAGCCCTAACATGTCAAAATGTTCAACTTCCTGAAAGGAATGCATGTGCCCCCTTGCAGTGGACTGGTTGACACCATACAGCACATTCTCACTCAGCTTAGTGTAAGACACACCCACACACAAGATATACATCATCCCCAAATAGAGAGAATTTCCACACTATAGTATTTCTTAAGCAAGTCAGATATACAATCACTTTTTTTTCTCTTGAAAAAGTGGTTTTATCTTAAAATTCAGTAGCTTTCCAGTTGATATCTCATATTTCTCCTTCATTTCAGGATTTCAATCTGTTGGGCAGGCCTTTTAGAAATCTAAAGTTTTAACTGGAGCTGCCTCTAGCTGCAACACATCTTAAAAAGGTGTCTTATTGTTACAACTTTCTGATTGCTGTTTGTATTTGGAAATATGAAGACTGTATATTTAGAGATACTAGATTTATGGTAACAAATGTGCTTTTAATGCACAAATTTCACAGTTGCAATGCCGTTATTGCATATAAGTCTGATTTAGTAAATGTCACTTCTGTCTGGTTTAGTAAATATCACTTCTGTGTAAAATACTACCAGCTTTTTACAGTCTGTACTGAGGAAAAGATTCTTCCCTTGGACTCTGAGCTATATTATTTGCCATTAAAACTTCACTTTAAAAAACAACCATAGTGGTTACCAACATAGCTACACACATAAATATTCAATTATGCCTCTACAGTGCATACAAGTAAAAGCAAATCCTTTACAGACCTTTTGCCCTTCAGGTAAATCTTCCAGCTTCAGCATAGATTTATATAATCCCTTTGTTTCTAGTTAGGCAGACTTTTCACTTAAAAATATTCAGAAAAAAAAAAGTCAGACAATGATGACTTTATACATCTAAACCTTGTTCTCTATCCAGAGCACTCATACTTGACAGTATTAGTGAAACCTTTCAACAAAAACACTCATCCCTGTGCTGAATCAGTGGCTATTAATGGCTTCCAAACCCATTAGAAAACATTATGATATTTTAATGTTGCGGGGGCTAAAGTAAGTCTTCCCTGAACTTATTTCACTGTATAATGTTGCCCTTGACCTTTTGTGTCCTATCACATAAAACTTTTATTATTCTTCTATCAAATTTTACAGAGAATGCCATTTCTTGTTTGCATTATTAGAACTGTGTACTATTAAAATCCTGTTATAGTGAACTCAGGCTTTTATCCTTTATGCTCATTAAAAATATATATATTCTTAATGCACACAGCTACATCTGCAAGGAATCATACTTCTCCCTTTTATTATAATGCCTTAGGAAGCATCTCCAAAAAGTGAAGAAAATACATGGAAATTTGCATGGCACATCAAATTGTATAATAACATCATTTTTTTCATTTTGTATTTCCCTCTTGAATCTTCATTTTTAAAGAGCTCCAGAGACATGCAAAGTTATCAGGGCTGGAGTACTCCATCTATTCATAACATGGGAAAGGTCAGAAAAAACAGCGGTTTAAATTCCATGCAAACGGGAAGAAACAGGTTTTGTACAATGTTCTCACAGTTCTGAGATATCACGACATATGGGTTACTGTCATATACAATATCACTAAATGGAAACAGATTATGTAGTAGTTGGATATACATAGGAGATACGTATTGTGATTTGTCTGCATCATTAAACCACCACAACTGTGGACTTCGGTTAAAGCCAACAAATATATATCCAATATCTAACAAAATTCACCTTCTACCTTTTGCATAACCAATATTTTCATGGTTTGAAATAATCAAATCTAAAGACATTTGGTGAGATATTATGCTTTGAAAATGTGAGAATCTACTGAAAGAGGTGTTCAAGAAAGAAAAGAGCAACTACTGAATTACACAGCTTACATGACTGAAAAACTTGTGCGAGTCAAACACTTCTGAACTGCAGTTCAAGTTCTGTTAATGGAGAGCTTTCGAGTGTGACAAGAACAAAAGGTTCTGAGTCATATTTAAAAGAAACAGATTTCCACCACGCATACTGCTTCATGTATCTGTACATATGTTCTTCACTCCTTCATCTTCCTATATATCCCTACATATATAGTTCTGCCTTGACTGGCACGGCAAGGCTTTGAAACAGTGGTTCTCTTTATTATAAGACAGTTTGAATTAAAGAATGACTTCCAAGACTCCTACAGACTAGCATTATTTTAGGCATCACACTACAGGCTGACTAACATCTCTAAAGGATTTTCCAGCTTCTTACCAAGAGATTTTACACCTTTCCCTGAAACCAAACAGGAATTATTTTCTTTTCCAATATCAAGTTTACTAAATTCAAATTACAACACCATTTTCCACCCTCACGCTTCACACATAGGCTACACAGTCAGAGTGCTTGTCTCTCCAAATAAACACCTGAGTTCAGCAAGCTGCATTTCCTGCCAAGGAAGAAAGGGTATGTGCAGTGACCTAAGAGCTCTGCTACAGCAGACCAGATGGATTTGTGTCAAGCTGCCATTTTGGGCTTGATGTTAGACAGCTGCTCCTTATGTTGCACTCGACAAACAACACATTCAGTACCAAAATGGAATGGGGTCTAGCATTCTAGAAATATATGAAAAAGATGAATCTTAACGTATTATGTCATTCCTTGATGTAATCTTCAGCCTACTTCAGCTTTCCATCAAATCACAAATGATGGGTCTTGTAGACATTGTTACAAATTTTTGCAACAAGCAGGACCAACTTTATCAAAATACTTCTTTTAGTCTGGTGTTTGTTGTTTCCTGTTCTCATAACTAACTGTACTGTAGAAACAAAAGATTCACCTATTTAAATAAATAGGTAAAGACAAGGTGTGCCTTGAAACCCAAAGTACACCAATATATTTGAAAGACACCAAGTATCAAAATTTAGCAATGTTGGATCTGAGTTTAATACATGCACATCAAGACCAGTCCTTCTGCAGTCCAAACTTCCCTCTCCAGTTACCTTGTTTGATGAATAAATTGCTAAAACTAGCCTTAGTAACTCAGCATCAACCTAACGGGAAGCCTAAAGGGTTAATGGATGGCTCTCCCTTTGGATCATAATATTTTGAAGAAAACCCATCTAAATTCATTTTCCAATTTTGATGGACCAGTGGGGTCAGGTGGATAGCTGATCATATGGGGCTTGAGATACTGCTAAAAAAGCAGCAGTTCTCATTTGACTGGGGAGAGGGATGGGGCATAGTTCCAATTGAGGCACATTGTAAAAGCTTTCAGATCAGTCAAAAGAAAACCAAACCCACAAAGAACCCCAAACAACAAAAAAAAACAAACCAAAAAATCCATCTCCTGATCTTCCCTGGATATCCCATGAGCTTCAAAAAAGCATACTGCATTATACTGCCAGAATACTCAATGATGAACACCATTATCTTGAAGTGAATGGGAATTTGATTAGGTTCCTACAGTTTTATATGGTAAAGTCAAGCCACATATGAAAACAGCTTTCCAGAATACTTCTGAGAATCTCAACACTAAATAAAGGGGACATTACACTACCTAAAGACAAGAATGAATACCAAATACATTAGCCTGAACATTTCTTTAATTTGATAAGAAATGTAAATGATATGTACACAGACTGTTTACTGAGGAATACTCAGACAAGACATAAAAAAAAAAATTCTTTTTCACTAGCAGGAGATTGCTAGGGCTTCCAAAACATTTCTGTACAAGAATAGTATTTGATGCTCACTTAACAAAAAAAAAAATGTGCCAGGCCTTCCATTTTCCTGTCTGTGGAAAGACAGAAAAGTGACCTATGGGGAAAAAGGGTTGGGAGAAGGCAAATCACTCCAAGAGCAACAGTTACAAACCAAGGATGAAGTTCACATTTTCTGCCTACCTCTAATTAGAGCAACATTTTTTTAAAGACTTATCTTTCTTATCTAAATCTTCAGAAAGGCTTTTTTCTGAAGGTTTTGAATTTTATGGAGAAATATGGTCTTGTTGCATTTCTTCCTATGTACAGGAACAAAAAATAGTGGACTCTTCCAGCATGATATAGGCTATATTTCTCTTTTATCTATTGATACTTGCTGCAGTCTACAGTGAAAAAAACTGCAATGGGATACTGCCTGGAAGCTGAATGATGCACAGACAATTGCAATCAGTTTTTTAGAAGTTTTTTTTAACTTTCTTTTGTCCAAGTTAATATTGTCATTGCACTTACTAGGGCAAAGGGCATACAGAGGAATGAAAGAAAACCATGCAGAAGAGTAAAATGAACATGACAGATGAGTTACCTGGAGAAACTATTTATTCATCATTCACAAGGACCACAGACACGCTTTCCTCAGAATGCTAGGTTACCATCAATATTACTTTCATATCATTTGGAAATACCCCACAAAGTTTTTGAAAATAGACAACTAACTGTATGAAAAATGTTATGCCTTCTGCTACTCAACAAGGAGAAAAAGGTGGTCCATCAGACTGCACTATGACTACTAACAGTAAAGACAGAGATAACATCTGTGAGCAGAACAATTGTGCATGAGATTATTTTTCCTTTTTAAAGGATTAAATAGAGCTGCATTAAAACAGCTCTTAAAAATATAACGATGAAACAAATAAATGGATTAAATTAACACAAAATAGCATTCTGCAAGATGGCACTGGCCAGCTAAGTCACAGAAAACACCTCACAGACCCATTAGAAACCAAAGAGAGCCTTACACTTAAACCTTAAATTATCTGGCATTATATGAGAGTGCAGATAATAGTGGGAAAGACTTTAATGTCGACAAATTATCCTAGAGATATTAGCTGACAAGTTTTAGCAAAAAAGGAAAACACAGCCTCCTTAGTTCCCCTAAAAATGCTAACTGTATTTGTATACTGCCATATTCCAACCATATTAACAATACATTAACAATATGACCTGTGATTTATCTATATGGGAATAAACTCACCGCAAGGGTTGGATTATTTTATTGTTTTTCTGGGGTTTTGTTTTGTTTTTAAAGGATTTTGGGTTTGGGTTGGGAAAGAAAGTGTATGTTGGGGGTGGTGGTGATCAAACACAGCAAAACCAGCACAACAGAATTTTAGTCTCTACAAATATATGTAAAGACATATACATATTTAATGACCTGTAATTTTTCTCTTCCAATATACAGAAAACTGTTTCTTCTAGAATTTCTGCTATTCACTGATGCAAGTGCCACACAACAAAATAACTCTTAGGTCAAAGCTTGATTCAGTTATATAAAACAAAATAAAAAATTAAGAACTGCAGTCTTTCCAAATGAATGAATAACGAGCAGAATGTCTTCTGTCATCTAGTGAAAAGTACAAAATTCTATTACACCTTCAAACTTACACATTACATACAAAGAATAATTTATGCAACTTAATAATTTACAACATAATAATGATTTGTAAAACTGAATTATTGATGAAAGAATGCTATTCTTTAAAGGAATAATAAATGAGAACATTCACTCCTGCATGCAGTAGTTTCACCTTATTTACAGAATTCCTATTATACTCAAACCTCCTCCTTAGGATAGTAATTACCCCAGGAGAAGGCTGTTCTCAATGAATAAGGGGCTACTGTCTACAAAATAATGTGTACTTACACAACAAAATATATAATGCACTAACCATGTTTTCTTTATGAAACCGTATTTTTCCTACTCCGCATTGTTCACATCCTTTTATTGTTACCACTGATGTTTCTTTTACAGATTTGCTCTATACACTTCCCTCCATTTGTTAAGACAGTTCCTACTGAAAGTATAATTTACTGTGCTTTAGAAAAAAAAAAAATCTTATGGAGTAGTTCAGTAAGTCAGTTCACCACAAGATCACATGCATCAGAAGCAGCAGAATGCAGAAATATGCTTGGGAAGAGAG
>JAHREE010000508.1:2021362-2046350 GCA_033628505.1 Tringa tobata
ATTACGATTGTTTAAAAGTCTTATAGCATTATTATTTATACTATATATATGCTATATACTATATATATAATATATATATTTTTATACTATATATACTATATATATAGCATTATTACTTATAGCATTATTATTTATAAGTCTTATAGCATTATTTGCTATAAAAGTAATGTAATTTAAAGGGGTTTTTCCTTACAAAATAAAGTGTAAAATTGTAATACATATTTTGTAGTCACATAAAGTAATTTGATATGTCTATTACATCACAATGGATTTTTTAACCGAAATAATTTAATTTCCACCCAAATTGCAGAGTATCCCAGAAAAACGAAAATTGTGTCTTCAGTCAGTTCTGTTACTAGGTTTTCCTTAAGGAACTTGGTCCACAGAGAGGCAGATATTACTTGGTTCTAGATGTATACATGCATACCAATGTCACAAAATTTTATTAACTTTTTAAATTCTCTGGCCTTCACTCTAAAAAATCATTTTGTGTTAATGGAAATATGTTGCTGAGGTCTCTATGTATTTTGGAAACCAGCCAAGGGGACATGGAAGTCAAGTCTGTAAAACTGATAAATTAACAATAGTGCCTGTTTGTCAGTTATCAGTGGGTACATCAATATCAGTTATTCTAACCTTTTACACACTGAATGTTCTTCCATCACATTTTAATGGGTCTAGTAGACCTAGTCCTAAAACACAGAGGACTACCTGAGTACCACAAAAACACACACAAATTTTATTTTTAGCTTTTGTCCCCCATCTAACCATTTTCTCAGCTTCAGCATGGTTTGGAACAGCAGGTTAACTTCCAAGAAGCCCTGGAGAGAGCTGAAACTTAAAGTAGAATTTTTTTCCTGAAACCTGGTTGAAGTCATATTCACTGAGATGGTAAGGGCACATCCCTTCTTCTGATAGAAAGTCTGTAGGGGTGGAACAGCTCTTGCACCTGCCTTCTTCAGAAGATGCCAGTAAATTTAAAGTATAGGAAGAAGAGACATGATGAAGCCCAAGAAGCAGCACTACATTCTGCCAATTAAATTTGTGAGTTCTGCATCCCCCATTCAAACTCAAGTTCACTTGACCTCAAGACACTGAATATATTTTGTGGTTTTGTTAGTTCTCCCCTCTAGTATCTTCTGACTGAGTGCTAGACTCATTTATAGATTTTTATTAATTAAAACTTCAGATCTGTTAGAAACCTAAATATGTTCTATTGCACACTCATGCATTCTGAAAATCTGCAATCTTTTACCATGTAGCTGCTATTACTAGTGACCTTTAATCTGCTCTCTACCATGACTGAAACAAATGAATTAAACATGGTTGTGTTTGGTTTCCTAGCCCTTCTCGGGAAGTAATGGAATGGGATGCACTATGTAGAGCTTGCTTCGAGCAAAGGCAAAAATTAAAAATGCCTAGGACATAACAGTATCAATAAGCATCATCCCTGCCCTTGTTAACAGCTGTAATTATTTGTGGACTCAACACCCAAAATGAGACTATTAAGATGATAAAAATGCAAACTGAATGCTTTCTAAGTACCTCTACCTTTTAGTACTAAAAATTTGTTCTCCTTATCACTTATCCTCAAAGGTTTATCGCCTATAATTTTATGCATTCTTTTTTTCTAGCAAGATTTTGTTTTGAAGAAACAGAGGTATTTTCAAGAGCAAAATACAATAATATGCAATGCAATGCCAAAGAAAACCAGACAAATCCAGGTTTACTTTTAATACAGAAAAAATTCTAGAGATAAACATTCACTAGACTTGAAGAATTTAGTCTGCTGCTTTGCAGTTCCAAAGAGGAAAAAGAGGCATAAAGGAAGAAATTTTAATCAACCCACAAGATTTTGTCAGCCAAAACTGTGAACCAGCCCACTAAAAAAGCCAAAGCAACAAACAAACAAACAAAATCAGAAAAACCCCAACCAAATAAACAAACCACAGCCCCACATAACATAGTTCACAGTTTTATTCTCAAGCTGAAATCAGTTTTTAAATAGGAGTTAATCCTAGACAGAATGTTACCATTTCTTTTAGAAGAAGCTTAGCAAAACAATTTAAGTAACACTTGACTGTATTCTGAAGGTCAACTAACCAAGAACTTCAAGGTAAGTGAGGAACATAAGAATTCTAAGTTCCCATGCAGTTATCGATGTATACTTTTTTATCATTGTACTAGATTTTTGTAATTTTTAATGAAAAAAAAAAAAAAGCTTGGTGAGGAAAAGATAACATATTAACAACAAAAAAAGAGACATATGTGTCAGATTGTTCTAGTCAAACAGAATGAAAATGCTATAGTTAATGCATTCTGAAGTGCAGTGTCCAGGTTACTGGAAGAGACAGGAGAGTCTTAGTTTCTTAGTTACATTACATTAAATAAGTTGATGGAAACAAGCAAAGGAAATTTATTTCCCTTCCCACATAATATTATATGGTGCCCAATCATAGAAAATAAAAAGTAAACCAGACTGCTAAATTCTATTTTATGACAGTACAGCGTAGTTTCATTTTACCCTGTCTCTTCTAATTAAGCAAAGATAGTCTTTCTAAAGAAAAGAGATTAAAAATTATGCTCATGTAACCAAGAGTTATATTTAAAGTTAAATACAACAGCAATACTGGAATGTTTTATGTAACTCTTCCATTGCTGCCTTTAAATAAATACATTGATTTTGTCCTTAATATGGCTGGAAGAGGATGCTAACTCCAGATAATTCATGGACACCTTTTTTTTTTTTCCTCTCACAAGGTCTGAAAATCCACCTCAATTGGGCAGGTGGGACAATTGGACTAAGCTCCCCAGTAAATGATTTCAGAGTATCCAGAGAAAACGCAGCATAGCTCAGTAAAAGTCAGACTGCTTGGAAAGCTAATGTGAAGCAGGACCTAAAAAGAAGAATCTTTCAGGAAGCTATCATTTGGAGTGACTTTTCTTTCACCCTTTCCATTACCTAGCTCCTACCTGGGATTGAACAATTGTGTCAGAGTGAAACAGAATTTAGACTTGAAAGAATAGCTGAGATAGATAGTCTTTATATTCATCATGAACATCGTCCCAAAGTACACGTGTTAAAACAGATCTTCCCAACATTGTCCTTTCAAATATTTTTTTTGGCAAAATATTTCCCACAACAAATTATTCACTGAATCAACCGCAGACAGTCACCTCAATAAAAGGTGAAGTTACAGCTTTCTTTTTGCTTTCACAACTGATGTTTCCCTGAAGAATGTATCCCTAAGGGCACCAAGCCCAGGGAAGCACGACTGTACAACAGTCTATCATATCATGCAAACATAAGGAAGCTAATGATTAAACAACATGCCCTCTAACAATACTAATACACGAAAGAGCTGCATAAACATAGTATTTTCTCTGCCTGAATGACTTATAATTGGAAGCAGAAGAAAAAGAAACCTCGTTTAGTAATCATTACTTAGTAGTTTACAGAAACGGTGCACTACACTGGCAAACCTAATCCTCACTTCCTTATGAATAGACAGCTTCCCTAGTGGTTCTGAGCAAAGCAGTAATACACAGTTTAATGAGGAACCTGTAGTTCTGGAGGGGCAAACACTCTTCTTCCCCTTCCTAAATCGGTTGCTACCATTCAAAAAATATTCAAATCAAGAAGGTGTCATCTTTTTAGCTTCTGGTTTCACCTTAGAGTTGGAAGGTACACTCCCTGATAAAGGAACAACCCCATGCACCAACTGAAGGATACCCAGCTGGAAAGTTGCTTGGTTGAGAGTCCTGGTAGACACCCAAGTCTAACATAAGCCAGCAATGTGTCCTTGTGACGAACAAGGCCAATAGCATCCTGGGCTGTATTAGAGTGTGGTGTGTTGACCCTGGCTGGATGCCAGGCACTCACCAAGCCTCTCTATCCCTCCTCAGATGGTTAGGGAAAATGAAATATAATGACAGGCTTGTGGGTCAAGATAAGGACAGGGAGATCACTCAGCAATTACCATTATGGGCAAACCAGACTCAACTTGGGAAAATTAATTTCATTTAATACCAGTTAAATAGAGCAGATAATGAGAAATAAAAACTAAATATATTTATTATGTTATAAACTTAGTATCTTTCACTGACTGGGAAGCTCTGTACCCAGTGTCTACATGATAGCCTTCTCACTCAATAGACATGTTAGCTGACTTGCTGCTTCTTCATTAGTTACACGCACCCAAACCTCCTCTTCAACGACTAAGAAGGAGATTTGAATAAGACAGTGTGATCAGGCCAGCAGCTTAGCTCTAAATTTGCAGACCTAGAACTGTTGAAAATCATACTACTAAACAGTTTAATATTTGGAAGCACAATAAACATTAACTACACCATACATTTTTTTAAGATATTCATGCAAATGCCAAGATATACATCTAGATAGTGCACTCAAAACTTGTATTAAATATCAGGTAATCTTCAAACATAGCATGAGGTTCCTAAAAATGGAAAGAAACAGTGGTAGTCCACTTATTGATCTTATCTCTAACTACAAGTGACTTGCTATTTTGCTCAAAATAGCTTGTCTTAGACAAAAACATACCAGCTATTCCAGATGTAGACAGCAAGACCAAGTTGATACGTTTTGCGGATATGTTCTGATTATAGTCCTTAAGTTTAAGAAAAGATGCTATCATTTTGTAATCAATGACAGGCCAAGAGCTTCCACCTCTGCAGCAGACAAGAGGCTTTCACAGTGCTTCATAAAGCATCCTCTAAGTTTATTGTTTTCAGATTTCATCCTTTTCCTTTAAGATTTGAAACAGCAAAAACAATTGAACATGGTACGTGACTTACATAATTTACTTGACATATTCCTAATAGATACTATAATGTTCCTGCAATTATCTTGTTAAACAAAGTCACAGTCTTCCTATACAGGCCTCCCTTCCCAAGCACACTCCTTCACCATTCAGGACATATTTAGGTAAATTCTACTCCATCCAAATATTACCAATTTCAATAGCCCAAAGCTGTCATGAAAATCAGAATTTATACTTGAGCTTTGTTTATTTATTCACTCATGGGGCAACCAAGTAACTATGGCATTCACTGTGTAATCTTTGATCACAGGATAACAGAAACTACATGCTGTGCAAAGAAAATACATCAAAAAACACCAGTGTGCTATTTCCTCTAGCTCTTTGATCATTTTGATAGACTTCAGAATTAGAAAATAAGCGCCTGGAAAAAGTCATTACTAACTCCAAACACATTTAACTAACTTCATTAGTCAAATAATGATTGTTTAATGGAATATATTAGAAACATTAACAGCAATAAACAAGAAATAAATTCTAACAAAATTAAAAAAAAATTGGAAAGACAAAAGCAAACTCATGTTTGCTTGTTTGTTGGTTTTGGTGTTCAGTTTTTTGGGGGGTTTGTTTGTTTTAATTTAAACCATGATTTAACATCTTTATCCTCTATGACAATTTCAATTCACTTTTTTCTGCTTCTGTTCAATTTAATGAATAAAACATATTGCCACCCAGGAAAGAACAAGATTTAACACTACTAATCTGCACATATGCTATCCTAAAACATGTCAGGTCCCAATATATCAAGAATTTCTAACTAATTCAATGCAAACCTTTGTTTAGTCTACTTTACCTACACTTTGAGACATCAAATTATTTTGTCAGAGACATATACACACACACACACAAAAATAATCAAAAAGATCTCACTGGAAATACTTGCCTGAAATGCAGACATATGCACCGCTGCAGTTTTTGAAAACAATGACTTATTTCTAGGCATGCTCACAGTCATCATCTTCATACAATTCACTAAAAAAGTTTATCAAAAACTATTTTGCTATTGCCTCTACCTACCTGAGTGACTTCTGACCTTTTTCTTTTTCAGCTTCTCATTTATGGCTGAGCTCAGAGAAGCAGATTGCATTTCATGGTCTAAATGTGGTCCAAATATTTACAAAATAAATACAGTCTTGTGAAAAGTAGTAATTTCTTCACTGTATTATTTTATTATTTTCAAAATAGACTACTATTTGTTTCTGGAGATAGTGTATAGCAGTTACAGCAGCTGTATTTCAAGTGATAGGGAAGAAATGTTTTGGTATTTCCCATATTCAAATTAGTAATTCCAGAGTTTAAAGTGTTTATTCAAGATTCACTGGAGCCATTGTATTGAAACACTGCATCTTTCTTTTCATAGACCACCACAATGTTTGGACATCATGTAGAATTTATTTGAAGTCAAAACTTGAACAGATTGGAAGAGGATAATCAAGATGATATGCCAACCCAATCAAATACAAGCAGTAACCTACTGATGGAATAAAGGAGAGAAAGTAGCAGAAGGAGCTACTGCTCAATGAGACTCAGTTTTTAAAGCAGCTCTCCTGAACCAGGCCCAACTACCGCCAACAGCATCCTGGTCTAAGCAGCAAGCTAGACAACTCCCTCCATCATTGAACACACCTCTGCATCTCGCAAAACTTAATTTGGAGGAAATAAAGTTTCACAATCTTATTTTTCCACAGTAAGCATTTCTGGAGAGAATCCATTTTACAAAACAAAACAAAACCAAACCTTTAGGTTCCTTTAAAAAAAGAAAAAAAAATTACGTTTTGAGCCAGAAAGATCTGAGCATGGTCTCAGACATCAACTGAAGCAATTACCCCTGCCACATCAGAGGCCTTGACTCAGACATCCAGGAGGAGGGTGCAGTTCCTCAGGTCATGGAGGATACCGAGCTCATGGGCCTACGCACAAGTGTGTACAGCCTGGGAAACAAGCAGGAGGAGCTAGAGCTTGGCATATGGTCAGAGAATTGCAACATTGTTGGAATAGTCTTAATAGGAAGACATACTAAGAGCACATACTAATTTCTCCTATTTGCTTCATTGCTTGCAAAATTGTATTGCAGTTACACTGTAGTTTTTGGCAGTTATAGGACTCAGGGAGATTGATAAAATTAAATTAAAAAATGGCAGATCACCTGGAGATGAAAGGTATTAATGCAAAAGGGAATGTTTCAAAAGAATAAGTTTAAAAGGTTAATTTAAAATTCAGGATAGTACTGAATACATTAAAAACAAACAAAAACTTCCAAACTCCCAACAAACACAATCAAAGAAAACCTATCCAAAAAAAACCCTAAATTTGGAAATCCGGAAGGAAGTACAATATGAAAGAGTCAACTGTGAGAAAACAAACAAATTTAAAACAAAGATTTTATGAGCTAACTCAGTACCAAAATCAATCAGTGCGCCCAAAAGAGGATATATTCATGAAGCAGAAGAACAAGTTGTACAATCTGTGCATTCTAAAGGAAGAAACAGAAAACTATTTACCTGAAAGATCATTAGAAAGCTCAAGCAACAGAGTGAGCACAAAACATCCCATTGGAAGAAGTTGAAGCTAGTAATGGTTGGTAAGGACAAATAATATGTCATAATTTACCCACAGGGAAGAAATGTTCTTTGTTACCATCTACCTCCTAACTTCACCAAAATACTTACTGCATTTAAGCTGCATGTGATCTGGTAATGCAACAATCAAAATTGACTGTCCAGGCACACGTGTAACACAGATGAGACACCAGCTTATTCCAACAAATCATCCACCTAAAGCCATGGAAGAAACAATTGCAAAATCTATCATCTTAAAAACTTCAGGATTGAAAAAAAAAAAAAAAAAGGGCATTAAACACATTAGCATAAACAATGCCAAAAGAACAGATGCCTACAGGGCATCAGAATGAAAATGAACCAGTCCCAGTAAGGACGAATATCTCATGCTTAGAGTACTTAACAAATATTTTAAAACCTAGCTTGCAAAGAGTCAGAAATGAACTTGAATCCAGTGTCTCATATTCAATAGGCATTCTGCCAGTCAAGGTTCACATTGGTCTTTCTTGATTGTTACCTGTTACCCTGGAAACATGGTAATTCAAACAAATTTATACATATAGTGGAAAAGAGGACTGTAAAAACTTGAATGCATTCTATATAATTTACAAGTTTCCTTAAGATAGATGTAACAAAACTGCTTGACAAAGTTATCAATAGATGAATATGAGGCTTTCCCCCACAGCCTAAAGCCAGATCAAAAAATCCCACAAATATACCTTCTTATTTATGATATATATTGAAAATCTGTACCAAAGGAATTGCTGAATGGAAGTTTTTAATACAATGAAGTTATTTAGAGGTTTTAATAGAGAGATTAGAATTCACCTTCTTTTTCACTTGCCCCTAGGGAATAGGTTTTACTTGTTCTAGACACTGCCAACAGTTTTACATCCACGAATTGCTAGAAGGTCAAAGAAGAGACAAAAAAATAAAGTCATCATTTACATGAATACTTTGAATAGCCAATGGTCAGTACAGCAACACTGAAAATAAATCACCTGAAGAATATTAGATGATTTCTTCTTGGGTTTGTTGGTTTATTTTTTTGAGACTGAAGAGTGAGTGAAAGATTATAAATCTCAGATCTTCCTGATACATGAAAAATACTAAGTAGTACATGAATAATACTGAAGTTAGTAATAGCTTCTTAAATCAGAAATCTGCCTAAGAAACTATGTTAAAATCACAGCTTAGTGAGAGTTCACCTTTCTATTCATATTGACTAAGTCAACTGATTTTCATCAACAGTAATATACAATCCTTTAGACTTTATACCTTTCCACTTCTGTCTCACAGCAGGTTTGAGAAATCACTGAAATAATTTTGTACATATAACCTTAGCTGGTGTCAAATTTTCTTCTGAGTACAGGGCACTGGTATTTCCTATACTGTATGTCAACACAGAACTTCACGTTCAAGTACAAAATACCATTTCTTTTGATTCCTGATTTGCTTTCAAAATACTCTTAGGAAGGTGTCAACTGGTATTCCTGGGTTCAATTTTTGTCTTCTCAGCAATAGAGAAACCTGCTGCCATGAATGTCTATTGCCTTATGCCAGGAATATGGGTGGCCTGTGAGTTTTTGGTATTTCTTCACTAAGTAGATTTGGTGTAGGATAAAGCAGAAACCAAACTTGCACAATGAAATTCTAAAGTGTGAACATCGAATCCCATAACAGTCTGTAGAGGTAAGGTAGTATTCCACACTATTCTTATTTGCAACTCTCCTGGAAAGATCTTTTGTAATATAACCAAGTTAAACTTTAATTTAGTTTTTATATGAGCTCCTACTACTTTTGCCACCAAATTTAGTACTTACTGATATTTAGGGGTTTGAAAAACAAAGAAATCATGATTGTGTTCCTGGAGTCAGGAACACACGGATTGGGATCAAAGGCATATGAACAGACAGAGTCCTCTTCAGCCGTCGGTCACTGAAGAAAGAGAGCTGACCCTTTGATCCCTCAGCCTTTATACAGAGCATGGGGCAGATGGGAGGGAATACCTCTGTTGGTCGGGTTTGGCTCATCTGTCCTGTCCACTCCTCCCCACAGGTGGGAGCCCTCTATGCTTTTTCCGTTTCCCACCTTCCAACGGGGCAAATAATGAAATTGGCTGACCTTGGTTGTCATAGCAATAAGTATAAGCAAGAGCATCTCTGCATACCATTCCTTGGCATGAAGTACAAATATTGGTCTTATCACTCAAGCAGTTATCAAATGAGCAGGTTTTTTCCACAATATGTTGTTAATTTAACAAGTTAGAAGAGGTCTAGCAAAGATGTAAAATTTCTGAACAGAAAGTTGGTTGTGTTTTACCTCAAACCAGAACATGGCATCAGTGAAATTTTCACAATGTAAGTCCAAGAGACAGAAAGCAGGAAAAATAGTTCAGCAAACAGCCACTCACCCGGTACCCAGGGTAATCACACTGGGTGAGCTGACAGAACTAGTGTTTTATGTCTCTAGTTAAAATCAGAATAGGACAGGTTCTGGTGTCAATGAATAATTTTAAGCTAACAAAGACTTGGTAAACTCATTCTTCCCCTTTCCTCCCTGGAAAACATGAAAATTTGAATCATTCCAATAGTTAGCAAAATATCTGGAAATTCACAAAAATTCTGTAAAATGGAAGAAACATTTTCTATCTTGAGACATTTCTATTCACGAAGACCACCTCAATCAAGTATGTCTAAGAGATGCAAACGAACTCAGAAAATAAAGCTATAAATTTATCACAAATTCTCTCTGTTATGTCCACAAATGTATCACAAATAAATTAGAAAAAACTAAAAATAAAACAGCACCTTCAATGATAGCCATTGACTTTCAGCAGTCTAAGGAATTTAACTTCATTTTACAGAGTAACAGCAGATTGAGACTATTGTAACGTAAACCTGGAAATTTCTACACTGTCAAATTTTTCTTTCATATGAAATGCTTCATCGTCCCTGCCACGCTTAATATGTGGGGTGTTGTGAATATGAAACCTTTCCCAATCACGACTGGAAACCCTGGCTCATCTGCTTTTTTTAGTCATAAATAATGAGCCAGTTTGCATGATTAATACAGGAAGAAGACTTTGTACAAGCTGCAGAGTTTAATTGAAGCATAAATCATGCAGCTGGTTATAACTTAGAACTATTATAATAATAAATGATTATATTTTCTCTACTTGCTTTGCATGCTTAATATAAAACTAAATTAATGCTCATCTGGTAGTCACTACATACCAATGGTTATAATCTGCTGCCAAGCTATTAATCTAGCTGCCAGGTGGTTCAGAAAGTTGAAGTACCTAGCTTTTCAGAAATAATTATTAGTGAAAAGCGACAAACAATGTCCTGTTCAGTGAAAAATTTCAAGTCTGTGGTTAGATCCTACCATTTCAGCAAAGGATCTGGGTACAGAATTAAGGTTCCTTTCCCCTATATGCTTAGAGTTGTCATTTAACAGTTTGGCATCAAAACCACTTGGTTTCAATATTCAGTTTTTGGAATCAGCTATGTTTGATTCCAATTTGTCTTCTTGGTCCAACAACTACCACAAGAAAAGTATGTTTCAAAAGAGACCATATTTTCTAACATGGGTTTATCAGGGGTTTTGCACAATTCAGAACAAAACCATACCTAATTGTAGACTCTAGGAACTGTTAAAGGAGGAAGGTTCTTGAAATTTTGAAGCTCCATATCAGTGCCTAGTCACTTTGGAACCTTTCTTCTAAATGCAAACATCACATACAGAGAAGTTTCTACATATACAGAACAACAGTTTCCTTTCTGCCAAACAAGCTAATCCATTAAAAAAAGTAAAACCTATTGATAGCCCTGCTCTGCACTTCATAATAGCAATAATATCATATACCATGAAATACTTTATTGTTCTATGAAGTGTTCTGGTAGCAGTAAACTGTGGATGAAATTCAAACTTAAAGTCAACCAGGGTATTCCGTATCTATTCCAATTTAAAACTAGCCCCAGATCTGAACGAGTTATTTCCCCGATTATTTTTAGCAAAGCCTGCCCTAGCACTTAGAACCTCAGCAACTTCCATCACTTCAGACATTGAAATCTTGGGGCATCAATTGTAAAAGCTAAGTTCAACCAAACTATAGTCTTTTTCAGAGCAGAACAGTATGCAGTTATTAAATAAATGCCTATTTGTCACCTATGCTAATAAAGAGAATTTAGGTGGACTGTATTTTGTTTTCCCTGACCACCAAATACACATATGTTTGAGAGAAAAATACTGGAGTATTTGTGTCAACATACAAAGACGTACACTATAAAATACTATGGGAGAGCAAGTAGCTGCAAACACTCTTATGTATGCAAAAAGAGGTTCCATAACCATGCCAAAACCTCCCTCTTTAATATATTTTTTTTAATTTCTTCTGTTTAATAACTGCATTCACATGTTTCACAGAAAAAAAACCTTTTTCTCCAAAGCATTTCAAATTTTCAGGCATGCTTACTCCTGGGTGCTGACTGGTACTACCTTATTTGTGAATAAGACTCTTGCAGTAAATTTTTCAAGTTTATTTTTTGCCTTCAGCATAGTAGGAGCAAAGATCTTGGACTGGGAAAATCTGTTTTAAACTAATACCTCAAAGCTAGTAACTGCACCATTTACATAATTCTCCTCTTGCAAGAGGACAGCAGAATGTAAGAATGACGTATACCCGTGTTAGTCACAATACTCAATGGAATTAAAGATAAAAAATTCTACTTAAATAGCACAGCATAAGAAGAAATCCTAAAACTACTGAAACACAGAAACACTCTCAGATTATGACCTTTCTTAAGATTCAAGTTAGGCTGGACTGCAAAGGTAAGTAAGATCAACTCAAAGTGAAACATCAGATCTTACTAATTGCATCGTATGACTACCACAAATGACACCTGTCTTCATCAGCTTGGCAATACTTTGCATTACAACTGTTAAAATCACTCCTCAGTTGGTGTCCAGTGCCTGTAAAAATGAACTGAAAAAGAGTGGGTGATTCCCCTTACTTCCCAGCTTTTTGATGAATGCACTTCAAATGAGAATTTGCTCCTTGAAAAAGAGCAGCCTTCTGTTTGAAGAAGCATTAGGAAATGTTAGGAGTTCACCTTGGCACGTCATGCAAGAATATCACTTCTAAACTAACACTGAGCTGTCAAACGAAGTGCTGGATATCCCTCTCCTTCCAAGGAGAAAAAAAAAGAAAAAAGAATCCCCAAAACTGCTAAAAATCTGGAATATATCCACTTAATCATTCAAATCTTAATAACTTAGAGAGAAAATGGCATTTTTAGCATCAAATACAAGCTTTCCAGTGAAACCTCCTGTATCTATCTTAAGGGTAAAAGTTTCTGTGACTATCCCTTTTGCAGGATCACTAAGGATCATCCATTGGGTAACTGTCCAGAAGAAGCAATCATCTTAAAGCTCTCACTTGGAGCCTTCTTTCTTCACAATCTTAATGCACGTAAAGCTTCAATGAAGCAGATTTCCTTGACCTTTTCAAGCTCATTCCAACCTCTTCTCCAAGTTACGAGAAGTGCTATCAAGTAAAATAACTACCTCACTTGAGCTTAGTGGTTCAAGACTACTAAAAAACCAAACCAAACCAAATAAAAAAAAACCCCAGCGCTTAAAAAAACCCACAAACCAAAAAAAACAAACCAGTAGTTTTCCAAACCCTTCCATGACTAAAGTTCCTTTTCAAAAGGCATCTTTGAGTGAACTATATGGACTGCATTCCACTGATTTTTAAATTTTTTTTAATTCAACTTAAGTTGAGTACAATAGTCATGTGAAACTGGTAAAATAAATTAAGAATCAAGCATTGAGCAAATTACACTCCACATACAGTTTAAAAATGTCTATAACACAATTTGATATAAATAAATTATTTTGTTAAAATCACATCCTGCAGATATAAAGAATACCATACTGTCTAGAATCTACTTTCTAGTTTCTTACATCATTTAAGTACAAGAGACCTAAAGGAATAGCTGAAGAGTGGATTATTATATTAATAGAAAGACTTTAGACTATTTGCATGTACTTATAAAATAGAGCAAAAATGCCAAGGAACGATTTTACAAATTAAGTCATTATTGTGATTAATTTATTAACTTCTGGAAATACCATATTTGATGAATGTGGGAGGTTTCCAGAACACAAACTATTGGTCCTGTGATTATTCCATTTTAACTTTCTATAACTGCCCTAAATTGTAGAGGCAAGAAAGTGTATGATTATAAATTTCAACTTTCTGCTTATTTTGACCAAGCTTCTCCAAGTCATATTCCTATTGAGCTAAAGAATATCTACATTACAATAACATAAGCTCTGCATGTTCTATGTAAGCAACTAAGAAACTAGGAGGCTACAATGCCAACACTTTCCCACATCTACTCACATAAAATTAAATTAAAAAAATATATATTTTTACCATACTTTCTTCAAAAAGCTAAAAATCCTCACAATTTATTAAA
Organism: Tringa tobata; assembly: GCA_033628505.1. Taxonomy (NCBI): domain Eukaryota; kingdom Metazoa; phylum Chordata; class Aves; order Charadriiformes; family Scolopacidae; genus Tringa; species Tringa tobata. The sequence continues at coordinate 2,035,247 of JAHREE010000508.1, forward strand.
ATGATCTGTGATTAGAAAAAACTTATTTTCAATTTATGTAGACACAGTTGCCAACAGTGCATTATAAAGGACATTCCCATCATCAAAAAAACTCATTTATTATGTTACAGATAAAAATTGTTGAACTTGGAAGTGAATGTTGCATTTGTAAACCTTCATATCAGAGTCTGTGCATATGAACTTTTCCATTTACCTCTCTTATGAGGAAAGGCTGAGAGACCTGGGTCAGTTTAAGCCTGGAGAAGAAAAGACTGAGAAGGGATCTCATCAATGCTTATAAGTATATAAGTGTATATAGTTCATCTGAACTATATTATGACCTACCAGTGTATTAAAGAGGGCCAAGCAGAGTTCAGCATAGTTCATATTATATTTCATCCTCGCAGAAATGTGAAATACAAATTAATTATGGCACATGGCAAGTTGTATTGATTGTATAATCACTTAGCACTGTAAAACTGTGTTAAATTTATGTTAACAAATTATTTTTAAAAAGGTCAATGTTGTATAGCAAATTAGGTGATTTTCCCTGTAAGTGTCGCTACTTAACCAAATTCACTTGGAGGGATATATATTTACAGGCTCCTGTACTAGGAAACAAAATGGTCTAATTTTTATTGAGAGTCCCTAGAAGATGATAAGTTCTGAAATGAGACAGATTCTTGAAGCAATTAAACTACAGCCTGAATGCTAACTTCAGGAATGTTGCTTTTAAACACCCTTGTTTATGTGCCTCAGTTTGTTGGGCTTACTCAAATCAACAACTTATAAGGCAATGAGAAGAAAAGGAATTTTAGAAACAGACTTTGCATATTTCAAAGTTTACCAGTATTGCTGGACATTTTTCTGATAGCATCAGCCTTAGTAACAAGCCCTCTTTGTTCAAATGTAGGAAATGGGTACTGAAGCTTGAATAGTTTTCTACCATGAAGATGCTTCAAAGAATGAATGGTGTTCCTAACTGACAAGCAGAAATAAGGGAAGCCAAAAATGCTCAAAATGCATTTGCAAAATCTTAGCAAGACATGGTAGAATTTACTAACAGTGGATGTCTGGATGGAAGGGGGAGGACACAGAAAAAAAAAAAAAAAAGGGTTTCTGTTACACTATAGAGAAAAAGGAATCAATAACATAAGTCAATACAACACAAAAAGTTTTCACTTTCTTAGAAAAACTCATTTAAGTTCCTCTGAAGTGTCTTACATACAATAATAGTGATTAACGAATGCTATGAAGATCTAATGACAGCACATTTTCCGATAATAAATTTTTACTGGAGGATTAAAACTGGATTCACTGTTACAATATTTTTTATAAAGTGTATTATAAAACTCTGAGTGTATTAAAAAAACCTTGGAATTATCATAATGAATCTACAGTTGGATAATATATTTGTGCCATTTGTTCAAATATTAAAAACCTTGACCAATACCATATGAAGACCATTATAATTTCAAAAGCATTGTCATATTCAGCTTAAGAGAGATGGCTATACCAAAAAGACACTAAACACATATCTTCTGACAAGTACCAACTACAGTATGATCACTGTAATAGGCTTCAATCAAGCTAAAAGTTTTTATTTCTATTTATGTCTGTGGTGGGTTGACTTTGCCAGATCGCCAGACCCCCACCCAGACACTCTTTAACTGCCCACCTCAACAGGAGAGAGAGAGAAAATACAAGTACACAGTATCACAGTACACTGGGTTACAATTTTAGGTTAAGCGTAAGCATACAGAATACACACTTACTTCTGTGCAGACAAATATCCTCTAAATTTTGAAATAAGTGTTCATTTTTCCAAGGGAAGCTTTCCTTCAATATGTTGCTTCAATCATAACATTTTGTTTAAATGTAATAGGAAAAAAATAACTTTGAAACATTCTTCTTCAACCACCATTCACCACAACAAACATGAAGTCCTTTAAGATGTGTCTCACAGAATTTCAAGTATTCTGTAACAGGAGTTGTACCTACATCAGACATGTTAAGATGCTCATTGAAATGGTCACAAATCTGACATAGCATGTAGCTTATGAAGAAACTTGGGAGAAAGAATGTAAACTAATCATTTAATAACTCTTCTCCAGCTAGATAGTCTACCTAAGTTCCTCTGCTACTGAAAAGAAAGGAAAGTAAGTCTCCTGAACCCAGCTGAGACCACATCATTGTACGGTAACTTAGCCATCTAGCTAAGTCCCCCTAGTTATGAGGAATGATTCATTCACTCATCTCCCTTTCTCCTCCCCCCAATTAACATATAATTAATGTAAGTTTACATATGTTCTTAAAATATAAATTCTACTGTGGTGCAATCCCTTGCATTAGTAACATGTAAACAAGTTTTTTATGGAGTTGGCCAGACTAATTATTTTCATTACAGTGAGGTCTTCATCAGCTTTTTCTTCACAGTGTAATAGGAAGAAGTCTGAAACATCTCAGCAACATCCAGTTAATAATGCCATATCAAGGCATTTGATGGAATGCAGAGTAAATATGCAATTTATATAGTGTCTGGAATTAGAAGTTACAGTACATTTGGTACAAAAATAAGGTGATCTACACTATTTATTCAAGCCTACTTTGAAAAGTCTTCATACTCGATAAAAAAAAACCCAATATTTAGTGTTAACAGGTCATAGCTTTCAACTGGTATTATACCGCTTATTTATAGAATTTACTTGTGGAACTGGTGCTAAACAAAGGCCACATAAAAATTACTTTGAAGTGAGAAGGCAGCACCTCCGAAAACTAGTCTGAAGCATTTAAGTGCAGAGTTATTTATTTTTTACTTTATTCCCACTTTCATATTGAATTAATATTTTTAAATAAAGCTAATTCAGATCTTACACATTAGCATCATGGGTAATTCAACAGAATAAACTGCAAGTTACACATTCAGCATTAAAAGCACATTACTGAAAAATACAAATCTAAAAGTTAACTTTAGGCTTTTAGGGTTTTTTTTATGAAGGCATATGTGCTTAATGCAGCATCTTATCCAGAGTAACAACAGACAAATCATTGGGGCGTGAAGCCACAACCTGCATGGAGTTAATCACAATCATTAATCACCACAACACATTCCTTTTTTGTTTTGCTATTTCCGAGATGGAAGTGCTGACAAAAATGGACTTAAATTTTTGTTTACAGTATAAATTAAGTTTAAAACATCATCACTGGCAAGAAAAGTTAAGTACTTGGCTTTTTTTACAGACTGTATGTCTCATGAACCTGGACGTTTCACAAGATAAAGAGCTTCTCGACTCAAGGTTGCTGCTTGGCAGGCAGATTAGACCAGCTACCACCCAAATTTATCATTATTCGGTAATTCTAAAGTAAGACTGATCCATGTCATAACAAAAAGATGTCCTAGTTGACAAACACATACTTAACTACCTAGGTATTCTTACGATAAGCGGCAGAGGACAAGGAAAAATGACAATGGAAGACACCACATTTTATTGATTAACCTGGTAAGATCATCGCTTTCTTAATAAGCAGTGCCCTTAAGAGAACACTGGAAGGAGTATTCAAAAAAATCTTCAAGGATGAACTTAAGTGTTAATATTTCTGTTGAACACTAACTAGAAAGAAAGAGTTATAGTATTTAGATGAGCAAAGGAGGTCCCAAAGTTTTTGCCTCTTAGAAAATTAGAGTACTCTGAATTCTGAGAGCAGACACTTACGAGTACTTCTGCTAAAAAAAAATGGTTTAGCAGCCTGTTAGCCTGTTCTCTCTGGCTGCTAACAGCCAGAGAAAGAAACACTTCTTTTTTTCTCCTGGGAAATAGGTGCTGTTCATGAATTGGTTGAAGATCCTGCAAGATGAAGATGACTGCAGTCCTCTTCTCTTTGTTAGACCTCTCTAAAGGAAAATTATAAACAGGGAAAGGATAAAACAGTTCTTGGATTTACAGTTTCTATGGAATTTAAGCCATCATGGAAATCAGCAAAGATTTAAAACACTGAATATCAAGAGTCAGGCCTTAGTTATGACATCTTGAACATATTTAGCATTTTACAATGTTTATATCATAAGGCCTAAAGAGAGATGACACTCTCGTAAACCTATTACATCTATGGCTGCTTTGTCTTTAACAACTTAAAATAAAAGCAGATTACTTTTTCCTCTAATCCCTTCACTATACCTTTAGTTCCTACAACTTATTTTTTTCTTCTAATCTTTAAAAAAAGATTTAACTCTCTTCCTCACCACTGACTTCTAGTTGTTCAGTTTGGTACCATTTCAGTCTCAGATGGGGGGTGGAGGAAGAGAAGTTTCATAATGAGGGAAAGAAAAACAAAAAATTCAGAATTCCTCCTACATTACTGAAATATTGGCCTAATTGCTTGTATAAATCATATACAGAAGACATAAAATTCAAGGCAGATTTTAAAAAGTGGGTTTGAGATGCCAATTGGCAATTAAGATGTCCCTCCCTCCTTTTCCCAACCCTTTAAAGATCACAGTAGCTAGAGGCCAGCTAAGGACATTGTAAGACACTGCTGCAACAGAATATTCAAGTTACCTAAATTTATACATAAATTTTAGATAATTTGATACATGTTTATGATTAGACTTGTCACCAAATTCATCATTAAGAAGGAATATTCTCCCCAAATCTGACATACAGTATATTTTAAACATTTTTAACTTTCATCTGTGCCAGAAGGTTCCTGCGATCATCTGAGAATTTTATCTAAGGCAGAGAAACATTATGTTTGAGCTCGGCTACAAAGTATTAGAGCTGCCCTTCACAGTATCTTTATTTTGATTATTACTTTGCTGCAGAGTGTTCACTCATCCACCCTGCTAGGCTGAGCATTGTTACTTGTGGTACCACAGGACTGGGCCCATATGACAGGAAAGATGTGATCACAAGTTCCAGATGGCAAGTTAATTCCACAAAGGATGTTTTCTATTCTCCACACCCTCCTTTGTCAGATCTATGTTAAGTTCTAAGTGATATACTGTTTGTGAGATAGTGAAGCAGTATCTTGTAATTGATCGTGTTTATACACGAGTTAAGGCAGAGGTATAAACAGGTAAGAAATTAGTACGGACCTCCTTGTCACTAGAGCACTATTAATTATAGACTCTCTAATAACGTTTAGATTGACAATAGCCACTTTTAACCCTCCAGTCACTACCCATCAACTTCACAGTGGCTGACTCTGAAAAATGACACCCCACCACTTCAGTATTGATTTCACCTGAGAGGAATTAGTGTCAGCAAAATTACCGGGAAAACACAAGTAGGAAATTTTGTTCAGTTGCAGGAAGTCACATTTCTGAATTTAGTGGCCACCTTCTGCTTTCCTTAAGATGCAGAATGAGAGGAAGTAACTGCACAGTGTCTGTGATGAAGGCTGAAAAAGTAGGTTACAAGATATAGGTCTACAGCACTTTTCACACCCCCTCCCTTTCGATCTCTTTTCCTAAACTGTGCTAACCTCTTTCCACACTATTGCCCTGACACCACAAGAGCAATCTCTTCCTAAATTCTTGTCCTGGTTTAACCCCAGCAGGCAATTAGGGCTGGGGCTCATTCGCCCCTCTTTTCCTCCCCCAGTAGGGGAGGAGGGGAAAGAATGAAAAAAACAAACCCAACAGCTTGTGGGTTGAGATAAAGACAGTTAAATATGTAGAGCAAAAGCCATGCATGAGAGCAAAGCAGAACAAGAAATCCATTCACTGCTTCCCATCAGCAGGCAGGTGTTCAGCCATCCCCAGGAAAGCAGGGCACCTAACAGTTACCCGGGAAGACAAACGCCATCACTCCAAACTTTCCCCACCTTTCCTTCTTCTTCCCCCACCTTTATATACTGAGCATGACATCATATGGCATGGAATATTCCTTTGGTCAGTTGGGGTCAGCTGTCCTGTCTGTGTCTCCTCCCAGCTTCTTGTGCTCCCCAGGCTGCTTGCTGGCAGGTGGTATGAGGAGTAGAAAAGGCTTTTACTGCTTAGCAACAATCAAAAATACCAGTATGTTATTGCACTACTCTCATCCCAAATCCAAAGCACTATGCCATCTGCTAGTAATAAAGTTAACTCTATCCCAACTGAAACCACAACACGTGTGCATGAAGCATTTATCAAGCTCTTCCTAGACAAAAATTCCATCTTTAACAAGAAAGGCCGAGACTCACAAAAAGTATGAGCGTGAGGAAACAACTATTTCTGCTAGTCCTCTGTATTTTAGTTCTTTTATCTTCCAAATTGCCTTTGTCACCAGGGCCTAAGTTCCCTGACTTTCTGTGTCATACTGGAAACACATAACTTTCTGTGTTTCCAGAATTTCAGTATCTCAAGACTTGTCCCTATGAAAAGCAAACTGTCTTGGGAATATCTAACCCTGGACTTGAAAAACCTGGAATTGCTCCTTCACATTGCAGATATCATTTGCTGCGCAAAAGTAGTAAAATGTCTTTGAAATGGAAGAAACCAAACAAAACCTATGGAACCAGTCAAGGGATCATAAATGCAGGGACTGCTTCACTCATCCACAATTGATGAGTCACTTTATTGAGAGCTAAAGTAACCAGAAAAATAATCTTTTCCCTTCTAACAGTTGCTGTAGCATACTTGCTACATTTGTAAAATTTACCAACGCCCAGCTATACAGTTACAGTACAACCGGCTGCATAGTTACAGTTCTTTTAGGATTTTCTTTTAAAAATCAACATTTGACAAATACTGAGAGCTACTCATCAATCCTGAAAACCCACCCAAGCTTCCTTATTTTGGAAGGTATAACTCACCTGTTGACAATATATCTTCTCCTTCCTTACTTCAGGCAGGAAATAATCAAGAAAAATAGCAGAACACTATAAAAATACCTGTGGAAACTTTTATCTGATCCAATGAAGCTTTAAAAAAAATCCTGAATGACATAGGGCTGAGAAAAACCTTAAACCTTTATGATGTAAAAAAGATTTAAAAAATTAAAAGATCTGATCTATGAAGATATAAGAATAACTATTTTTTTCTTGAAAAATTAGTAAGTTGAGAGTGTGAGAGGAGTATGAGGAGTTAAGAGTATGTCATCACGATTACCTGGACTGATCCTTTTGCACAGCAAAACCTTCTGAACAAACAAAACAAAAATAAAACACAAAGGACTTAACTCTCTTCTTCCTGAAAAAAACAAACAAACAAAAAAACCCAAACAAAAACAACAACAAATAACCCTCAAATAACAGAAACACCCATTATTTGTTTAACTGTACTATACACCTTGAAAGATATTAAGTCTTTATGTAAAATTGTCACATGATGAATAATCCATCACCTCCTTTCAAAAGTAGCTTAATGATAATTAGTAGTAATTAGTGTTATAGTTTCAGTATCAGGACATGTTTCCATATTCGTATTCCACACACAACTCAGACAAGATTTGAGCCTACAAATGACAGAGCAATTTTTTCTAGAAATCAATGTTAATTTGTCAAATTTACTAAACTCTCCAAAAAAAAAGAAATTTCGCAATGTGAACTGGCAAATGTCAAAAGCTTACCATACCAATTCTAAGTAAAAATTAGCAGCCGCTCAAGATCCCATAGTCCACACAGGGGACTAGGATTATGGGTTAGTTCATGGATTATATCATACCCTGATATAGATTAGAAATGAAATACATGGTCTGCACCAACTTTTATTTGACACTATATCAGAATAATTCCATTAACTGGAGGAAACTGTATGCTGTTATCTAATGGTTTTGCAACAGAAGAGAATATTCCACAAACACAACCACAAAGATTTCTTTTAAGAGCATATGAAAAACAGAGAACCAGATTTGTTGAGGGAATTTCCCTAAATAACCACTGTTCTTTATACCTGTTCATCTTTCCTACTGATTTACAAAGAAAACCTTTGTTCATTTTCCCTGAAGACTTTTTCTAGGAATGCAATTCAGGATACTCTCTTACTGACTGCCACGTGTATCCCTGACAGGATAATAATGCTTGGGGTGAAACATACCATAATTTAGATGGGAAAGTAAAGAAAATTGTTTTAGAGGTCAAAAATATGGGCAAGACTTCAAATGAGAAGAAAATTAAAACACCAGGTAGCCCCATAAAATATGAAATAATATGGATAAGTAACAGCTCCTACACTGACCATGCCCCACTGGTAATTTTGAAAGAACAGATGGCACAGAGCTCTGGGTTTTTCATCAGCATTTGGTAATAATTCACAAAAATTATAATTTGAGTGCATGGTTATTGTATTAAAATCTAGCAGGAAATGAAAACGGTCTTAAGAATAAGGTCCTCTATCAGTTGGCTTCCAGAAATCTCCTAGACTCTGTACAATTTGAATTCAATGAATGGCTGTAGATAATAGCACCTGTTAGTGAAAAAATATCAGACCCATATGGGTATTTCAGCAACCTGCAAAGAACACCACAATGCATTAAAATCCCCGCTCTCACCTGTCAAATAAACACCTAAGAGTCACAAATTATTTTTAAGTTGTGGACCCTTTGCTACAAGTAACTGAACTGAAGAAGAGTCTTCAGACAGCAGACTTTTCATATGACGGAAGGTAAGAGATGAAAAAAGCTTTGAAGTTTCAAATTTTTTTTTTGTACTGAGAATAAAACTAGGAATTTATTTTTTGTTTTTATCTAAATGATGATCTTTTCTACTAATCTGAAAGAACAGCCTTAGAAAATTTTCCATCTTAATGTGTACTTGAAGAAAAAAACTCTCACAAACCTACAAATTGTACCCCTCAATAACAGCAGAGTGAAGAAATTGTGCATTTTACTAACACAAAGGTCCCAAGAAATAGTGTTTCTTTTTCATATTTCAGTCTTCAGAGCAGTTTCAAGATCCACCGAAAGACCTCCAAAATCACTTACCTCTTCTCTTACAGTCCCATCAAAAAAAATCCACAGATTCATTTTTCACAGAAAATTACTTTCTCAAGCCTTTCTAAAATTCACAGTAAATTTCAGCAACTCAGAAGAAAAACTTTAGAGTCTAATGTTTGTTTGTTTGTTAGTCTTACATGCATTTGTGAGTGACTCAGTAAAGACAGGGAGAAAGGAGAACAGTAATGCATTCTGGGTATGCTTGAAGTGACTTCAACAGTCCAGAAATCTTCGGGTAGAAGGAAACTTCTTTTATAGGACAGCAGAAATGTATTTTCCCACTGAAATATTCATCATAATCCTAAATTCCACTGAGAACCACCCCCATTTTAACATTTGTTAAAGAAGAGGGCAGAATTTAGTACTGTGAGTGGAAACTTAGGTCTAATGTAGGCTTATTTTTTCCCAGTTATCACATTTTAAAAAGTACTATAGTTAAGCCAAAGCCCATGAGTAATATTAAGCAAACATATTTCAATAAACTCTTGAGGTTAACAAATCAACTAAATTTGAAACTTAGGCATCACACCTAGGGAGGGAGAACAGAAAGGTTGTGTTCACTCCCATGAATCATTTTTGCAAACAGATTTTTTACAACAGCAGTCCAAATGGGATCATTTATGAGTTAATTCATTCAGAAGAATCTTTCTTGGTGAACTTAAGAATTGCAAAAAATGCCTATCAGGTATAACCTATTTTCCTGTCAGTATGACAGACTGTGCTTGACAGATGGGGCAAAATTAATCTCTGAAAGGAAACCTATGCCATAGAGTTATTGTCATTTCATGAACTGCACATCATTTTTCTACATTTTTTTCAACAGACTAATACCTTGAATAAAAAAAAAAAACAAACAAATTTGGAAAACCAAAGACTTCTGCAACAAGGAGGTCATGGATAGCTAAGGGAGTGCCATGGGAATCGCCTGCAACAGGTCTGGCAGCAGTAAGTAATGACAGCTTATTCAAAGGCTACTGTGGCCACTGTCAATGGGAAGGCAAGATTAAACAAGGCAAAGGCCAGAGACTCCCACCATCTGCCAGCAGCCTAAGCAGAATTAATTCCCAGTACATGAGTCTCTGAAATATGCATCAGCTGCACACCTCTCTGAAGCTCTCTTGATGTTGCTTCATTTGGATTTGCAAGCTGAACAGAGGTAAAGCACCCAAAGTTTGAAACACCTTCACCCTTGTTCCAATTAGACTGGTTTGCCAGCTGTGTAGGAGAGCGTTGTTCACGAAGCTTTAAGATTAGGGTAAAAACAGCAAAGTGAAACTAAACACAATCCTAGTCTTCAGAGCTGAATAATTTTTACTTTCTTATCGTGCCTTCACTCAGGAGTGCCCATGATATATAACTCAGCCCTAGAGCTACAGATCAACTATGTTGCCCTATTTTGCAAATAGTACTGTCAGTTGCAACTCTTACACTAGAAAACTGGTATTCTAGCACCTAGTGTCCCAGGTCAGTTTCCCTGAGATTTAACACCCCAGACGTGGTCTTATTCTTGGCCCCTCCAAGCCTCTCACCAGTTGCAGCAAGGACAGCCAATGCTCTACTACAGCAAATGCAACAAAAAAAACAAGTGCCTACCCCCCTCTGTCCCCCCCCAGCACCCCCGGCACTAGGGCAAATCACAAGTAAAAAGGCAGATTGCAACAACACAACCTTCTAAAAAAGTGCCCCACATACCCACTAATTCAGTCTAAGAAGAAGCTGTAAAAGGAAAAACAAATGACCCACAGGACTCACCCTATCTCCTGAAGAAAAGAAGGCTGAGGGGAGACCTTTTCGCTCTCTACAGCTACCTGGAAGGAGGTTGTAGCAAGCTGGACATCGGTCTCTTCTCCCAAGTAACAAGCAATAGGGCAAGAAGAAACGGCCTCAGGTCGTGCCAGGGGAGCTTTAGATTGGGAATTAGGAAAAATGTCACCAAAAGGACTGTCAAGCCTCTTGTAAGAGCCTGTGCAGGTAAGCGGTTGAGTCACCATCCCTGGAAGCACTTAAAAGACGCGCAGATGAGGCGCTGGGGGGCACAGTTCACACGGTGGACTCGCCAGCGTTAAGTTTTACAGTTGGACTCGACGACCTTAAGAGCTTTTTCCAAGCTAAATGATGTTGTTCTGCCATTCCCCGCAGCGCAGCCCCTCACCTTTTTGTTCTGGCCCCCGACCGACTCTGGCGACCGCTCCCGCGGTCCCACCGCCAACAGG
>JAHREE010000508.1:2046709-2075127 GCA_033628505.1 Tringa tobata
GGTCTGAAATGAAGCTGCTGGTGACCAGCCCAGGTGGGAGAGGATTTACCGGGGTACTCCCGCAGAGCCCGGCCCTCCACGCACCTGCAAGGTATGCTCGGCTGTGCGCAGGGGAAACGCGTGAAACGTTGTGTCCGTGTTGGGCTCTTTGTACCTTTTACGCATCCCAGTCACCGCATTTAAGGGAAGTCGTTTTCCCTGACTTGAAGTCACAGTGGCATCTGCTTCTGTTGTCGTTAAACCAGTCCTGCTATTGATGAAGGTATCTATTAGTCATATATCCTAAAAATAGGTACTTGTTGTTACGCTGCATTCAAGTGCAGTGTATCCATTTTGAACACACCCTCTCACTTCTCTGCGAGGAGTGAAAGTTACAGAGGCTGGCAGATCTGCTGATTGTTTAGCGGATATTTATCAACAGCAGAACGGATTTCCACAGCTAGAAGAAAACAATGAGGACTAGTTCATCCCATATTCTGCACGAGAGGTTGATAATTATGAATTACCTTATTGACCCATAACTCTGCTCAGCATCGCACGCTTCAGTGAACCGAGCGATCAACACATGCTCAATGCAGGTAAGGGGGCCGTTCACAGCAGAAGAAGTGTGCTGTTTTATCACCACGCACAGTTTGTTTCCGTTTCAGTTTTTTCTGGTGGATAAATTTTATTTTTGAAAGCCTTGAACCACTGGGACTTTTCAGTTTTCAAACAGAACCTTCTGGATTGCGGTTGTATTGACATGGGTTGTATAGTTGTCGGTATCTATATGCACTTGTTTGTGTTTATACGTAAAGAAATTGTAGCTGTAATTCCCACGGAGGTTACATCCTGGCATGTCAAGTACATTTCTCAGTCTAGGCAATACATAATAAAATAAGTTGTTTACCTACTTACGACTGAACATAAATCATCTGGTATAATTCATCATGGGTCACTGACCCCATGTGCAGTTTGGTGAAACACGCTAAGGGACAAGAACACTTTGTTTTGTAGAGGCAAATGTAGAGGTAAAAGTCACATTAAATATAGTCGTGTCATCATTGCAACATCTGAAGAATAGAAATAAATTTAATTGTTGCCTCAAATGAGGGCTTTCAATGCAGATTTTAAATTTAGGTACCTAGAAAACTGAGTTGCATTCTGTTAATCTTATATTTTTTTCCCCACAATACATTAAGGGGAAATTTTTTCCAACTAACTCTAGTGCTATTCTTGAATCACCCATTCTGTAATTGGCAAAATCACCAATATTCAGAAGAAATTAAAAGTAAGGACAGGAATCTTCTAGTTTTACTCTCAATGATTTTTAATTTTAGTCACTAACTTGAGAAGCAAATACTGCTTGATGAAAGAGGAGCATATCTATCTCTGCATGGTTCCAAAATGTCAAATTTAGATTTTGAGTGTTTTGTTGATTGATTTAGTCCATACTTACTTGTATGAAAAAAATCTAGCATTGTTGATGACATATGTACATGAAAGATTGTTTTGCATCTTGAAAATTTTTAGCTGTTGAAAAAAGTTTTTAAAATTTCTGGATTTTATGCATTTTATCTACAGGAATCATATATATTTTTAATTTTTACCAAAGGCATAATACCTCTAGGACTGTCCTCTTCCTGAAAAGGGAAAGGAAGAAAGAGGGCAGAAATTTCCATAAATACAAAAGTATAACATGGAGATTTGTCAGAAAATGTAACATGGATAGAAAAATGGTATTAAAGTGTTTTGGTCAAGATAAACAATCTGTGTGTCTGGTTCATGCAAAAAAACCCTGATTTATTTTTTGATAAAGAGTTGTAAGATCAAGCAGCAATAAAAATGAGGGCCTTCATTACATCTTGCTTTCTATTGGCTAAACAAGCAATTAATTCTCTCCTCATTTGCAGATATTTATTTTATTTGTTTAAAAATTGTTCAAAATGTCTAGGAATATATTTTTTGGTGTTTAATATTGTGAACAATAGTGCACAGTGATAGGCACAAGCACCTGTAGTGATGATGAAAAAAAGATGCCGAAGATACCAAAGTGTGGTACAAAATCACATGCTTAATTTACTGGTGATGTCACTGTTTTAAAATGTGATGGAATAAATATAATTAAAAGTAATAGAAATTATGGTGACGATGTATCATCTGAGATACAGTATGTTAACCAAAATTTATATGCTGCTTTATGCCAGAATAGTTTTGCTGGCTCAGAGGAAAAAAATCATCCTGATTCTTGGAACATTGGAGGCTAATGATGCTTAGGGTCTGATACCAAAAGAAGTAGGCTGTGCTTTGGAATCAGTGACTTAAGTAATCTAATCAGTGACTTCGAAAACTCACAATATTATGGGGAAAAAATGAAATTTCCAACATTTTATCTGAAATAAAACTAACAGTGGTGTTCTAAGGTTTTTTTGACTGACAGATCTCAAAAGAAAATTCTGTAGTAGACTCAGTTGTGCGTACATATGTGTCTATAATGGAACAAAGATTTAAAAGGATGTCGTATAAAAAAACAGATGTGTAGCTTATTTATGATCAAGATAATACTTCCAAGACAAGATTTGCCCCCCCACACCTCCCAAAATATCTAAAAAGAAAAAGAAGACAGAAATCCTTTTTCAAAAATAATAGAAAAAAGTAGAACCTGAGAAAAGTGATATAGACTTGGAGAAACTAAATTTAAAAATAAACACAAAACAACAAAAAACAAACAAAATAAAAGCCAACCCAAAACAACAAAAAAACCCAAACTAAAGTTACTTCAGGGCACTAGCAGATTCCTGGTCCTGGGTACAGGAGATTTGCAAAGACATTTTTATTTTAAAATAGGTTTCTTCAGCAGAGAACACTTCAAGCTGATTTTGCAGTACGCTGTCCAAGAAAATGCCAGTTGCCTTTCAGCAAAAGTTCTAGCCTTGCAACACTGGGTAAGAGCAATGACTGGTTTCTTAATATGTAAGTGCAGCCATGTCATGCAGTAGAAATGAAATATCATTGATCCATGCGTTCCAAATACCATGCAGGCTGGAATAACTGATGCTGTCAGTGTCAGCTAATTCATGACAAACTCATTTTTACTTCCTCAGTGTGATTTTTTCCTCTTCATTTCTCCTTTCAGATACATACATATTTCTTACTTGTAATACTTTCACATGTTGTATGGCATCTCCCTTGGGATTTTAGTGTAGATCTAAACTTCTCCAGATATCTTATGAAAGTAAAGATGATGAATAGTTAGAAAAATTGGAAACACTGTAGGGATATTCCTTGGATTTGCATAGCCAGTAAGAGTGGACTTCAAATTAATATCTAAAAGATGTTCATGGCTGAAGCATTCCTCTTGAGAATATTAAATTATGACAAAGTCAAAGAACATACATGAAGGTAAACCAGAATGGAGAACTACTGTATGTCATTTATTTCTTGGTAACTATCTATATGCATTCTCTTATGCCAAGTTTTATTTGAAGTAATGAAAGATACCTCTCCTTAAGTGTGTTTAAACTGTTTTGCATGATAAAAGTTTGTGGGTGAATTAATCCTGACATCCTGTAATTCCTGATGTTCACTTCTTGCGCATACCCGTGTGTACCCACCACACAAACTGACAGCAGTTCTTGCAGCGGGGCTTCTCCGGAGTTTTAACAGGAACACTTAGTTGTGAAAACAGTGGAAAATGTTCATGGGTTTCAGATAGATGCAAAATATATTGACAGAAATTTGAATGCCTAAGAGAATTATGAAACCATGAGACTAAGGAACTAATAACTGCTATTTTTTATGTTTTGTTTTAGATTAATATGTAATTTAGTTAGATAGGGTTTGTACGTACTGTTTTCTCTCTGCCTAGTACCATTAGACCTAATTCTTTGAGTTATTAAGAAGTTTGATGTGTCCCAGGCAATATGCATTTGCTGCATTTGGGCAAGACATTGAAAAGATGAGCTGGAGTGGGGAGGAGGCTGCACCTTACGTTGGGGGAGGACGTGGTGGGGACCAATTATCTAGTTGCTGCCCAGAAAACTGGTCACTTTACTCTGATCTACTCAAGAACTACTAATAGTATCCCTGCACAACTTCACTGATGTCATCTTTCCTGGTCTCATGTATCTGGGAGTTAGTCACATCAGATAACTGGTAAGCAGTTGTTCAAGGTCTTAGATATGTTGTGACAGTCAAATAATACATGGATATGCAATGCAGAAGGAACATGGCTATACCCAGAGTGTTCTGTCTGACCTTCAAAGTAATGAAGGTCACATTCGTGCATGACACATCCTTCTGCATGACACATTCGCTTTGAGAGGCTTCTGGCCGTGCAATCCAGGAATGATTTTTCTTTTTTAATGGACACTGTAGATCTTTTGTGCTTTCCTCCAGCTTTGGTACTGATAAGCAACTCTATAACAACTATAATTCTGGCCACTGAGTAGTGAAAACTACATACTGATCACTGCATTTTTTGCTAGTTAAATTCTACACTTCACTGACAGATGAAAATCATCAAGGAAGTACTTGATCTACAACAGTGCATAGTATTAATAGGCAGACATCCAAGATTGGGTGCCTTGAACATCATCCAAGCTTACCTGAAGCTGTTTCAAATTTCCTGTGTCTCAAAATAGGGCAGGGATCTTGAAAGTAGGTTTCTCTGTAAAATGTTTACTTGTGATTCCATTTAAGAAGATAATTTCAAATGCTCTTTTCCCATACTGTATTGAAAAGGTACAGTCTGTTATAATTTAGATGAAAAAATATGAAAGATACATTTATATTATTTAATCTCACTCAAAGTGCACCATCTGCAGAAACTGTCACATGACGAAAGAAGAAAAAAACAACAAAAAGCCACCAGAACCCCAGAGTAGTAATGTCCATCCAGTTAAGTTACATGCTTTCCTGTGCTTATCTAGAAGCCGATGAATTTGTTTTTATTTCCAGTTAAAAATTACAATATTGATTTCAGAACTGTCCGTATATACATATCAGTACAGCTGTGTTGCATAGAACTAAGAATTATTGATGGGACTTAGGAAGTAAGGAAAAGCAAAACACTAAAAGTATTTTCAGTAGTTTTTAGAACTAGTGAAGACTATGTATGCCTATGAAAAACAGATTTATGGGACAATTAAAAGTAAGGTATTGCATTGCTTTTCTGCTTTCTGGCATATAAAATTTCCATAGGGTACGAAATATTCATACTGTCATCGTTAAATATTCTGGGCCAAAAAGAGCTGGATTACTGTACAGTATTAGGAACAAACCTGTTGTTTCACTGTGTTCAATGAAAAATTTTATTACAATAATTTTTGACGGTTAAATGTATTCACCTTTGACATCTTGCCCAAAGGTGAATTTGTGGGAGTTCTGCTGTGGGGTGTTTTTTGCTGTTTAATGGCTGATAACTGGAGGGCAGAAAAAAACTTCAGAGTCCTATCTCCTAAATCAGTTATAAAGTGTTCTGAGGAAAAAAAAAAAAAAAAGAGGAAGATATATAAATAATTAAGATGTTGACATAGCTTTGTTACCGCTGTTAAGCATATAAATTCTCAGTGTTACAAATCTGCCAAAGGACAATGAGATACTTCTCAGTGTCAGCTGCTCTGAAGGACTTTGTTCACATCCTTTATACTCCATGGACCAGTGTTCATAATTGCTGTTCACAGAAAGATTTGTCCGTGCCTTGTTCCAGAGTTAAACATAGTGTTTTCCAAAGCAACAGCAGTTTTGGCTCAGTTCTAAATATTTTGAAATTCAAGTAAACACAAAAATTTTCTCCAAACTGTTCTGCACACTTCAATGGTATCTTTTGCATGCTGTACAGGAAGGTATTTCTGCTACCTCACTGTATTAAAGCAGATGATCTTTATACTTCCAAATAGTTCCGATATCAGGGAAAATAACATTTTGTTGTTAGGATCCTAGCATCTGCTGATCTGTTGATCTGCATTTCTTGGTGGTGCCTTGCTCATGACTTGTATCCTCAAGTGGCTTCAGATCACAAGTGATAAACCCTTTTCTTCTGTGCAACACAGAGAACAGGGATGGATTCTACAGGCTGTATTGTTCAAAACTGTAAATTTACTATAACAGGTGTATATACATCTGTGTGGAATATAGACAGTAAAGGATAAGCTAAAATATAGGTAGATGTAGAGACATATGGGCATATAGATATATATATATGTATATTTAGGTTTAACCCAGGGATAGTATGCAAACATGAGGAAGCTGCAGGCTGTTCTTTCAGTGCAAATTGCATGACTAGATCCAACATAAACAGGAGTTGTGAAAGACCCCGATTTGCTGAGTTATGTTTTTTTTTTCCAGTAGAGCAATTAAAAGGAAGAATGTTTACTATTTCTTACATTATAATGTGTATTTTAGTTTGTGCTGTTACTATTTATCTTTAAAATGTTTTGACAATGTATACATTAATTGCCTTTATAAGCACCTTTATTTCTAACATCTAGATGTATAATGATTCCCTGCATATATTTTAGAAAAGTATGGAACAGGAAAGAAAATCATAAGTATTTCTCATTTGAGTACGTCTGAAGAATTTGTTTTTATCAGTCTTTAAACATTCATCAGAGACAAATGATCTATTCATGTTTAATGGAGCATCCCAGAATGTTGCAGATTTCATTAGCTGAAGTTTCAGTGACTTCTGTTTGCCATGATAATACTTTGAAATTTTTTCTGAATGAAAATTGTTGTATAAATGTGAAGTGCTTTGCATAGTATGTGTATATAAGGGATAAATTAACCAACCAGTAAATTAGAGTTACCTCTGGAGTGAAGCTCTGCAGAAACTTTTGGGCAAGAATCTTTTATAAGTTTAATTATTATTTTTTTAATGGAATTTCATTGATTTCAAAGAAGCAGAGCATACAATTGAATTGTACTGTGTTTTCTAGAGGATAAAGGAGTCTTACAGCTAGGGCACTTGACTCCAACAAAGAAGTGGTCTCTGTTACTTCCTTGTGCCCCAGGGCTCCTGTCATCTTCAAGCAATTTGCTCAGTCTGATTTGGGCCTTAAATAAAGTCAGGATACCTAATAATTATACCAGCTCAGCTTTGGTGACTGTTCATGTACACAGTTAATTACTTGAAATGCAAGCGAGTCACAGTTAACTTTAGTTGCTTTACAGCAATCAGAAAGCCCACTTCCACTGGTGTTAAACTAATATGCATGATGCTATGTGGTAGTAACGTAGTTACTGAAGGTCATCTGCCATCAGTCTGAACCATTGGCTATGTAACTCAGAAATAATACTTCATTTATTTCATATTTTTACAATTTTTATTATATTGCATGAACCTCAAACTAAGGTTGTTTCCCTGTCTATGCAGCGCTATAACACAATGTCTTCAGATCCTGTTTGGAATTTCTAGGTGCTGTTTAAGAGAACAAAGCTATTCCTTGCATGACATGAAATAGTTGCTCTGTGTGTGTGTATAAATTCAGAGACTATTCAGATCTGTAGTAAAACCAAGAAAGGACATAATTTTTTAGTTTAAAAAACCCCAAAAATGAAACAAAGAAATTTTCAACCTCACCAGATTATTCTCCTATGTCATGAATATAGAGCAGCACAAAGGATGTCAGTCCTTTTTTCATTTTCTTTGGTTTCTTTTTCTTTAGTGGAACTGGTAGTATTGAATGTCTCCAAGCTAAACAATGTAAAGTAGCAAGGTGGTCGGAGTGGGTAAAGTCGCCTACCAACATGGGATTTTTTCTTTCAAGGTTGGCAGGAATAAGAGAATTCTTCAAAGCTAGAACAGTTGGATAACTATTTTGCATGACTTTTGACTCTCATGTTTCTCCTGGCCTCAACTCAGTATCCTGCTGCAGTGCCTGCAACTACCTTGCTGTGCTTTACAACTAATTTATTACTTTTTCTTAATCTGAGTGTGGCTATTCAGTAGTTATTTCTAACTCCCACAAAGAGCAGTATGAACTTCACAAGCAATTTCAGGTGCAGTGGTACAATGAATTCACAGCAACTAATAAAGGTGTAATAGGCAGAACATATGATATTAGAATTTGGTCCACAATAAATCCAGTGCAGCTACTCACGTGAGTAAATGTTTGCAGTATTTAAACTACCTTTCTGTCTCACTTTGTGCAATGAACAGTCATCCATAAATGTTGGTGACATGCTCTGCTCTTCTGAAAGAAATTTGTATAAGTGAAGAGCATGTCTGGTCTTTATACTTCCTGTCAGTACAATATAACAGTACTCAGCAGGATAACATTTTTTTTTTTTTCCCAATGTTAGCTGCACTTTTGGTCACGGTTGCTGGAATAAGTAAACTTAAGTTTTTGGACATTAGTGGTGCTTCATATCCAGGCTGATCAGCCTGTTAACTTGATAGTTAACTTGATTTAGTAACCCCAGAGTTTACTTCAGAGTATTGTGTTCTTCCTGAATGTTGTTCCCTGCTTCTCCTTCACAACATAATTTCAAAACATAACTATCTAACTGTAAATGGAAGAAATATCCTCTTTTAATTATCTGAGGAAAAAAAAAAAAAACAAAAAAGAATAGGAAACCAATAAAGATTTATTAATTTTTCTTTATTATTAAAATGGTCTATACCCAGAATAGATTCATTCAAGCAGGACTTTTTTTTTTTTGTAATGAGACTAGTATCCAGCTATATCTGTTTAATGCAACTTGCTGTCTGATATCATAGGAGAAAAGAGCCCCCTAATGGCTTCAAGTTATCTAGGAATATAAAAATAAATTTCACTTTCTGTGAGTTTAAGCTGAAAAGCAATACAAATGTAGTTTCAAAAAGGCTACATTGTCTTCTTGAGAAAAAGTTGATAGAACAGAATCAGTTTAAAATGTTGGATTGACAGCATTATAGACTCGAAAGAAAATGCACAATTTGTGATATGTAAACTTTTAAAATCTTTCTGATTTTATTTTTTTCATCTATTTTTCGTGAATCTGACCAAACAAGATGCTTACACCGTAAATCTTTAATGTGGAAATAAATAATGTATTTAATGATTATAAGCTTAACTAATTGTTTGGGTTTCTGATATTCTTTTGTGGTTTTTTTTTTTAAATGATGTTCAAATGGAGTATTCCCTTTACACAAATAAAAAATTCTTAATCTTATTTGGAGTTCCATGGGCATAACCTGAATACTAGCAGATGCTAATCTGGAGAGAGTCATATTGCTGTATTTCAAATCAGAGAATTAGCTTGATTAAATTTCCAATCACAAAATTTTAATGTCTGTTTAAAAAGCACAGGTATAGTAAATAAGGCTTTTCAGAGAGAAAAGAAAGAGATGAATAAAAGCTGTTAGAAAGCTTTTGAGCATACATCAAGGATTCTTTTTGCAAGTCAAACTGTACATAAAATATTTTGAGACAGGCCTTGAATTTTGTAAGAAGTCAAAGTGAATTAGACATCCAGTTATCTTAGTTCCTTACAAAAGTCTGCCTACAGACTAACTCAAGATCTAACTCTTGAAACCCCGGCCTTTGTCTCACTGTTAAAATTTTCTGTCAGTTAATTAAAATGTAAAGGGTTTCTGTCCATTATTTATGATCAGATTCTAACACTGACTCCATAGTGAATGTATGCAGTCGTCACCTCTGGCAATATTTCATGGAGTAAGATACCAGTCCATGAAAGCTAAGGTGGCAAAATGTGCCCCCAAGTGATTTTCTTGCTACTGGGAAAGAATTTCAGAAGAAAACGTTGAAATTGCTGACATGGATCAATTATGTATACAAAAAACAGCATAGACATTATTCACAGAGAAAACATAAATAAATAAAACAATACAGATGATGTAGTTAAAGTAAGCCTTTGGTTTTGGCTCATCAAACTTGTACTTCTTGTTTTCCCAGTGCTTATTCATAAAATACATTACAGAAGATGAAGTTGTCTCTTAAGCCTTGCATATTTCGTTCTTGTCGTCACTTAAGCACCCGTTCAAATTATTGTTAGTTTACAAAATAAAATGTATATATAACAGTGTGAATTTCACTTTGTAGTTCAGATTTAGAGACATTGTTAAGTACTTGAGCATGGTGCTTTATATAAATTTATTAAAAATAACTGAATAGAGAAAGAGAAGAAAGTGCTTTTCTTTATTTGTGGTGGTTTTGTCTTTGTATAAAATGGATTACATTTAGGAGCATAATCTAGCAGCATAACCTGCTATAAGCAGTTTCTTAACATGACAAAGCATTGGAAAGTTGTACTTGGCTGGGTGTTTAAGTGCTTGGGTTAATAGGCTTATGCTTCTGCTTCATTCAGAGGGAGTAATTACAATAGCTGGTATACGAAAAATTCCTTTGTATTTGGAGCAAGGACCAGAGTTCACAAACTGATGAGTAAGGTGGTGCAGATTGCCACAGCTGAAAGGAGTGTGTTACTAATGAAGTGACACTGCTGTTGTTTTAGCATGATGCTCCCGTGGCCTGTAAACCCCAAGTCAATGAACTGCATGACTTGCCATGTGAGCAAAAACTGGGTTATTTCAGTTTTAGCCTGTCACCTTCCAAATCACAGCAACCTATCACCTATTACAGCAAAACCATTTTCAACACAGCTGAAGGAAATATAAAGTTTATATAGAGCTAGGCAGTTAGGAGACAGTGCTGTCAATGTCACATCAAAACAAGCAATCAGTCCATGGGATTGCTGCTTCAAACATGCAGCACAGCACAACAGAACATCCTAGGTTTCATATTTCAGGTCATAAGCCTTGATCTTTGCTTTACAGGCAGAATGTTAGCAATAACTACTGTATCTATAAAAAGATGGCAGTCTAATGCCATATTATTTAAAGCAGATCATGTTTGCGCAGCAGAGGTAAGCTTGCAGTCAAAAGACGGATTCTGTTCCAAACTACTGACAAGCACTAAGAAATCCTCCAGATAAATGTTCTCTGTACAGGGCTTCACAACATGTACAATAATGAATTAATAATATGAGAGATCTTATGTGCTGTTATTACTCCAGACTGCTTAGCATGTTTGGGACAAGTTACATTAAAACGTCATAGAAGTACTTAGAAATCATCTTTTCTGGCTGCTTCATTCCCATTTCCTTGAAGGGTTAAGCATGATAAATACAATGCACAAACCACATTCTGTTCTTAGTTGTCTTTGGGTGTACATAGTATTTGATACATAACATCTGTGAGTGAAAAAAATTTAAGTGGAATAAATGCATTCTGTAAACAAATACCAAAGCTTATATTTAACATGCAATACAAAAAAAAAAAGGAATAATTCTTTTTTTTTAGCTGCTCAGAAAAGCGAAGGATAATTTCCTTACCTGGAAGATCAAACTCTGTATATCATCAGTACTATGTGAGTTAAGGGGACAGGATAAATTTTTGTTCTTCCGTAATAAGCCTTTCTTCAGAGATGCAGAACATGAGATGAAATTATAAGTAAAACGAACTATTCCAATGTCCAGTCTGTTATCAGTTGTACTCGCTGAGAGCTGGCATCCTCTTGCAAATGAAAAAAGGTAGCTCAGCAAGTTGTCCACTGAAGGAGCTCGATATCAGTGGTATCAGGCACCAGCAGTCATACACAGATGCTATAGTGTGTACAGTCTCCCTCTATTGCGCGCTTTCTCTCGCTTGCTCTCCCTCTCTCTCCCCCTGACGTTCACTCAGCTCTGAGTCTGAGCTCCTTCTGCTGCTGTATAATCAATCCAGCCTGTCTGAATCTAATAGGCCTCTATTTAACCAGCCAATCAATAGCACAGATTCCGCTGCTGCTCCCCAGGGTCTTTTCCAGGAGTGGTACAAACAATAAGAGTTTGGCCAGCAATTTAACCAAGTATTTTTCATTATTTTATCTCCCTTACAGAAAAATTGTTTAGGAGAGCCCAGGTTCAAAGCTATCTTCTCTGTGTTTTTTCATGAGGGTTATATAAACATACACATTGTACTGCACTAGCATTCTGAACGCTTTTAAATTTGTGTGGTTTAGAATACATACCCAAAAAAAAGAAAAGAAACATACATACGCTCTCCCCACTCCCCATCTACAAATAAACCTGCACAGCAAGCCTCAGGCTTTGCTTTCTGAAAAATCCAGTAGCAAGTTTTGTGACTTAGAACTGTTCATGGCAAATGTGGAAATTAAGCATCAACCAAGAAGCAGAACAATCGTGCTTCATAGACTGTGCTTCTAACCCCTGTGATTTTGAACTACCTTCTTTCGTGCACTGCTTATGTTTCAGCTTGTGTGATTGATTGATTGATTTATTTTACTAAGAATTTGTCTGGAAACAACGTAAGTTCAGATGCAGGAGGAACCGGAGATTCAATATCTATTCAGCAACAAATTCACATGGGACAGCTTTTTCTCCTAAAACAGTGATCAAAACTAACTGAGACATAGAGTTGGCAACAAATAGCTGTCGTACTTTAAAAGAATACCCCATCTTATGCTGCACTGCATTTCCCATTTATGCAAGCAGTAGACTGTCCTTTAATAGCTAAACATAATATTTCAGGATGGATATTCTGCAGAGTGAGTATTTTAATCAAAACAAACTGCCATTCTTTTTCTTCTTTTTTTTTTAAATATAGGGGCATTAAATCATAAGAACATTGATTTGCAACCTCAACCTGATCATTCTGGTTGCATTTCAAAATTATGAGCCAGCTTTCATGCTGAAGCCAACTGTGGGAAAGAACCTACCATATTCCTGAGTCCAGAGGGTAGGTTACATCAGTTACAGGTGCTTCCACGTTACAACATATTGATGCTATTATATTGTTCTTCTATCATTAGAAACAGCAACTGTAACTAAAGAACACTGTGAATACAATGGTTTTCTAGAGAACATACTGTCCCATTCTTGGTGGTGCATTCGTGTATGATTCTTGCAGAAATTTGACTGATTGCTGCCAAAGAATCCAGGAACAAAATGAGAACTTTGATTTTCTGCCTCTTCAGTGTTTGGACTGTCCATCAGCCCAAGGATCTCTTCACACATTCATTGCATTAAGATCTT
Source organism: Tringa tobata (assembly GCA_033628505.1). Taxonomy (NCBI): domain Eukaryota; kingdom Metazoa; phylum Chordata; class Aves; order Charadriiformes; family Scolopacidae; genus Tringa; species Tringa tobata. The sequence goes on from JAHREE010000508.1 coordinate 2,059,727, forward strand.
GTCCCAGGGATCCTGTCCTGAGAACGAGAAATTGCAGTCCAGCTGTTTATTCCATGGCTAAAATTGCCATAGGTCAAACCCCTTACTGAAGTGTGAGAACTGTAGTCTAACATCAGAATCTGACACAAGCACATAAGCAAGTAGATGTGCTGATAATTAAAGTAAAGTTTCTTGTGACAATCTGGCTGACGGGTTTCTGCTTGACTCAGAGGATTTCTTCTGCTAGGTCTTAGGAGTGGTTAAAAAGAGTTGTTTCTTTCCAATCCCTTTATCAGAAAATCCCCCATTAAACATGTTTACAGAGCCCTTTCAGATGGTCTATGGTCTACATAACCTACCTATCAATCCATACTTCTTGGATAAACACAGACTGCTGCTACCAGTAGTAGCAGTATAAATATAAAATCAATTTTGTATTACTGGTCTCTTGTTATTCTAGTCAAAGACTTAAAGGGAAAGACAGCACAAAGACCCACTATTAAGCTGGAGTTTACAACATAAGAAAGTAACATATGATGTTCATAAACAATATTTAGAGATACAAAGTTACCAGAAAAACATTTATGTTTAATCTGAGACTTTACAGAAGCATATGCATGAGGTCATACAATGGCAGAAAATGACAATACCTTTGTGTACTTGAATCTCTTTCAATGCATATATGAAAAAAAATCCACAAAACAACCAAAGAAGTCATAGTATCCATAGCAAGTTCAGGTCATCCATTCTTAATGTGAAATATCACAGTATCAACCAATAATCTCCGATTCCTCAGTTGCATATGGAATACCTCATTAAATGCAGCCTACAAAACACACATAACAGATGTCTCACGCATTTTGAGTGGTCTGCATTAGCTGAGTGATGTTCATGGACAGAAAAAGATTAAAATGTACAAACAAAAATGAACATGGATACAATTATGGTCATACAATTTTATGAGTGAAGATTTGGTACTGAAAGTTTTTAAAGATCTGTATAGTCCTATATGTTGGAAGAAGGACAATAAGGGTGGATAGTGTTCTGCCCTTGTGGGGAGGGTGGAAGCACAGAGGGGTAGGGCAGTGTAAAGTTCATTCCAGATCTCTGTGAGAAAGACCTAATAGCAAATGATGTAATAAAATAGCTGTTTTACTAAGAGAGAATAAAGACAACTATAGATAGTAATTCTTGTATCCCTCATATGCTGGCAACCCTTCTTTCATGCAGCATGGACCACGGGTGGATTTTCTTACAGCCACACAGCACAAATCTTATCCATGGAGAGATCCTTTTCTCCCTCCCATGCTGTTGAGCCTTTTATTTTGTGTAGCAAACGGAGTCACATACCATCTCGTGACAGGTTGGGATGTTACCTCTGTCAAAACACCCACCAGCACAGCAAAGGCTGGCACAGGGCATGCCAACAGGTTCCCTTAAAGCAGCTGCTCATGCTAACGTATGATCTGCTCAAGCCCTAAGCAGCTCTGTAAGACTAAATCTTGTGAACATCTAATGATGGAACAGCAGGTGTTGCCTATTCATAGAGGTGCCTTTGATGGATTCCCTCATGACAAAAATAAAAATAGAAGTCAAGGTTGTACATTTTACAGCTTTCTCTGGAAAAAAATGAATTAAATGGGCTTTCTACATTGAATCTAATCACTGGTTTTATTAATTGTACAATTGCTGAGTGATATTTTTCTGATATAAGTAACATGCAGGTTTCAAGTCCCACCAAATCTTAACACATTCTTAAAATGCTTAGGCTATTCACGTGCTTAAACCTCACAGTCAGGTATGGAATGTAGAAACCTAAAACGTTATTTATAGTTTTACTGATACTTAGGAAAAGTGTTTTTGCACAGATGGGGTACAAATCTCTTTAATTTTTTTTAAAATGCTCGAATGTAAATACAACTATACTTAAGGTAGATTTTGTCAATCTTATTTCATTTTTCCTTAGAAAAATTCCATTTCAGATCCTGAAGGACATACTTAGGAAAGAAGCCAAGATACAGTATAGCAGAGATAAATAAGATAACAATACATAATTTCCTGTGTTCTATATAGCGTTTCTCATTATTTCTCATAAAGTAGGTAAATATGTTACAATTTTTCTTGAAAATTTTCTTCTTATTTCAAGCAATAGAAGTAGTATTTAGGTTTTTTTTTTTATTTAGTTTCTGTAAACATGTTGGAGAATAAGAGAAGGTAAATCTCCATTTATTAAAGACTTTGACTTTAGCCCTGAAATTTATGTGTACAAACCTGATACAATGGAATACATGTCCATAAAACAAGATATATCTTATTTTCTACCTGAATGCTCTAGTGAGCTTCAGGATGAACATTGCTATAAAAATGCAAACTAATATAATTGAAATTATTTATTATCATAACTGTTAATATTTATTGTATTATGATGCTTCTAGGTCAGACAAATAATTCTCTTGAAAAGGCAGTGGCACACTATTGGTGAGAAGAAACATATTTATGGTTACAAAACAATTTTTAATGTGTAACATTTCTAGGGCTATATTTATCTTCTGCTTCTCTATGCAAAGATTAGGATCATCCATTCCAAGCTTAGAAATGTTTATCTGGGAATTTACCACATGTAATCTCTATATGATGTATTTAACACAATGGGAATTGGTCTTTTTAACAGACTTCAGAACCTTCAAAGGGCCACACTATGTTAGTGAATGAAATGGTCTGTACTAGCCTCAAGGCCAGGGGAAATGGCAAAGCTCACATCCATTTTTTCTTCCCCAAAACACCATGGCCACATCCAAGCTACCTCTTGGAAATGTTTGTAATAATTTCTGAATTTTGCATAAGCTTGGTTTCAAAGAGTTTGCCTAGGTCAAAACTTTTTTAGACATTTAATAATACAGGCAATTATTGAACCCATATATGCAAATTTCCTGAGTCCCAGTGCGATACAATTAAACTTCTCTGAGTTTTTCACTAAAACAAGGAAAAGACGACTCTACTTAAAAAGAGAGGGATCTTCATGAAAATTCACAGTTGCTATAGGGCCTCTAGCCTCACAAGTTAAATATTTGCATGGAAACGCGATTCTCATTGCAAGTAGTTTCTGTTCCCTAAAATACTAACAATAGTGAAGTCTGAAAGTGACTTCAGTAACATATAGATCTCACTAAGACATGTTTACTCGAGCAGTAGGAGCTTCAGCCAATGGCTGCAGATCCCAGCATGCCAGCAGGCTTTTGTTTGTTTGTTTGTTCTTTTCGAGGGGGTTTTTTGTTTGTTTGTTTGTTTTAAATTTCAGAATGTTGTTAAGGACAAAAAGGAAACACTCTACCCCCGTGTGAGTCGTTGCCCTATCTCGTCATCCCATGCCTGTACTTTACAGCCTCCTACATCTCCACTTCTCAAGGGCTCTGCCATCATACCAGGCTATCTTCCATCATTATTGTGTGGTTTTAAATACCTAATTCTAAACAGAATAACTATTTGTTGTTACTATGCTTTTAAACTAAGGTTGCACTATACTAAAATAAGCAAAAGAAATTAGCCATAGCTACTTGGTAAAAAAAAATTTAAAAAATGTATATATATATATATAATTGCTGCTATAGTTAAACAAGCTAAGAGAAAGCTCAGATTCAGTCAGAGCAAGGCCAAAACACCTTAGTTCTGAGGAGAAGCAAATTTTATCCAAAGCCTGAGCCCTGTCACTAGCAATGGCAACGCTGCATGATGGGGCTGCAGGTTATAGAAATTTTCTCACGTACTCACATGGTTTAATTCTTCTTGGTACTGAAGTCTTGCAAAATAGACGTAAATTAGTTGTGTTACCATTGTCTTCAATTTCACGTCCCAAGTGCAAGTGACACACAGTGAAAGATCTTTTTCTAAGACAAAAGGTAGTGCAGCTGCCTGAGGAAAATACATAATTCTGATGAGGAGTTTTCAGTAAGGTTCAAAAGACGGAGGCTCCATCGGTGGAGTTATGCTAAGTAGCAATGCTTTACAAGGCTTGTAAGTTCCAAACTGGTAACAACATTGAAAGGAGGAACCCAATAGTACAATCTTTGGTTTTGTAGGGAATTAAGAAAGTTACTTTTCCAGCCATAGCAGTCACTAGTGGACTCTGTCCTACGTCATGTCATGAGGTTGCTGCTGTTTGCCTGCATGCTCTCAACCCTCCCTTATTACGATGGGGTTGTGCTGTCTGAGAAGGTTTATGTATTTTGACAGAATTCACATTGTTTGGTGCTTGGTAAGAACTATGAGTTTGTTGTGAGTATTGTATTATATCCATTTTCATACCTTTCCACAACAATTTTTTAAAAAAAAATGTTTTTGTGGATTGCATGGCTGTCAGTTTACAATTTGTACTGGTTTTTAAATTGATGACATTGTTTCTTCTGGGACATGCATAAAGCTTAATTTTGAGAAGAAAATGTATATAGAGGAAAGTGTTGCTTTAACTATATTTTTTTCTTAGTATTATTGGTACTGCAGTAACATTCAGGAGTCTAGACACTGCACTGTACAATGCTAAATTACAACACGAACTTACAATATAAATAAAATTTTAACTGTAAATGTGCTTACTGTGCAATGAGGAGAAAAATAAAATTAATGTTTTAGCACAAATAATATCTCTGCCTATGCTTCTGTGAAATATTTATTGCATTTTGCCATTAAATTAAGACTGCAGAATTTGGCCTACCCGTATTTAAAAAAACAGATCTGTAAGTTTTTTCTTAGGGTTTCAAATTCTGGCAAACATGCCTATCAAAGAGTTAGATTTAGTCTGTGAGATTCCTGTCATTCAATATTTAGACTCACAATATGAAAATATTTTTCTACTGAACAATGAAGAAAATATTAAATATCCAAATGCTCCAGGCACAAAAGTCAGAGAAGCTGATAAAACACAGCTAATACTCAGACTTGAGCTCTGTATTACATCGTCAATTTGAATATATGTTTTTCCTGGTGTATTATTTCTCTAGCTTGCACAGAACAAGCCCAGGAAAACATTACCCTGAATTGCTAATGAATGGCAGAGTTACACTACTGTTGAAAATAGGCCTTAACATGCGAATTCTGCGAATTGAAGTGAAAGATAACTTGCACAGTGGCCCAATGTACTTCCTGCAGCATGAAATAATGTGTGCCATGGAGAAGAGAAGGCTGTAGCTAAATGACACTGGAGCAACGGGTAGCTGTCCTTCATTGCAAGTATTCACTGACTTTTTCATTTCTTAGACTCATTTCTTGGATACATTTTCAGTATCTTTCTGATTTTGGCTAGTTTACTGAAGTTTTCCTTCAAAGTTTAATTAAAAAAAAAAAAGGTAACAAACCGGTCTTGTTTTAAACAGAACCACTTGTCGAATTGAGTAGAATTTACCTACCAAATAGGTTAGGTAATAATATATTTCAATATGGTATTAAATTTTTTTTAATACCAAGACACTTAAAAATGTAATGTTGCAAATATTTCTGAACCACATCCAGTGACTTCTGCCATTGAATCTGAAATAAAATTAACAGAAGTGAAAATCAGATTAATAGGATTTTGCTTAATAGACTACATTTGAATTTTAATTAATCAGGTGTGTTTATTGTCAAAAAGACCTGGTTTTACATAACCAGGAATACCTAGCAGAATATTGAATATGTTTAGTAGATTTTCTAAGCTGCCTAGAAATCTCTCCAGGGTCTAAAACGTAATCAGTTGCAATGGATTTAAATTTTGATGTAATCAGAGACAGAAACTTTTCTTCTTGTGCAATGGAAGGCATAAGAGTAATGACTAACCCAGAAGAGTAATGGGGATAAGACAGAAAATGCTTAATATGAAAGCCTTTTTGTTTCTTCCTTGGAGACAAAGAAAATAACTGAACTTACTTTTATTTGACGGTTTTGTGATTTGGATGTTGTCCCACTGAATGCTGTCCAGCTGGCTGCATCTTTGCCTTCATCAGATTATGATATGTTTTCCAGGAGAGTTCTTTCATTCTCTGAAGAAACATTTATCTTGATGAGAATTCTTATGTTATGTGTCAGGACCTGGAGTGCAGTTCCCTCCTTCTTCGAGTTTAGGTGACTGTTTCCAAGGCCAGCTTGCTGAGTGGAAAAAGCTGCTCTGAAGAGCTTGAAGAAGCCTCAGCAGACGTTCTCTTCCACACCCTTTTGCTTGGGACTTGCCTTGTAAGGTACACAATGCCTGCATTGACTCTGCATCTGCACCTTGCATCTGTTTGACTTATCGGTTCAATCTTGGCCTTGTCTTCTGACTGAGCTCTTACTAGGTGATTGGTGACTCTGGATGTTATCACAGAACCATTGGCCTTGCTCATGCACTGTGGGACTGCGCCTTTGTTGGTGAGGTCCCTGCCCTACTGGCTGTGTGGTGATTCTCTGCTCCTGGATCACCTTTGATCAGACCAGCCCCTTATTTTTCATCTTTGACAGGTATTTCAAGTGGGAGCCAGGAACAAGACCATCAACTTAAAAGCAGCTCCTAAGCAAGAGAGAGGGGACCCCCCATTGGGGTTTCTTCTGGCTCTTCACAACAACTTTTACCAGTGAGCTGGCCCTGGGCGCAGTAAGGTAATCTTGTGGAAGGGGAAAGTGCACTCTTGTGCTGTCAGTTTGTGTCACATCAGCATTTTCTCTGAGCAGATGCTGGAGACAGTAACAAATATATATTTCGTTTACCAAATTTTTTTGTTTAAGTTTGATTTTTTTTTTCTTTCTGTTTGCTTTACAATTTCAAAAGGCATGTCTTTTGTGGTTTATCTTTTTTTATTTCTTTTTCTTCACAGAGATTAGCAAAAGGTTTCTTCTGTTCTCCCAGTTAGGATCATCTTGAAGGTATTAAAGTACTGGCTTTTGTTTTGTGGTTTTTGTTTGTACTTTTTTAACAAAATGGAAAAAAAAAAAAAAAAGAAGAACAAGGAAGGAAATCACTGCAATGGCCTTATCAGCTCTTTATTTTCTCCTCCTTCTCTCTGCCTATTCCCCTGAGGCTCCTTTTCTCTGGGCTGAATAGTCTCGTCTCTTTCAGCCTCTCACATGACAGATGCTGCAGCACCTTAATTATTTTTATTGTGCTTTGCTGGACATGCTCCAGTGTGTTCCTGTCTTTTTTTTATACTGGGAAGTCCAGAAGTGGGCACAGCACTCCAGGTGTGACCTCACCAGTGCTGAGTAGAGGGAAATGGTCACCTCCCTTGTCCTGCTGTCAGCAATGCTTCTAATGCAGCCTAGGATACTGTTGGCCACCTTGCTGCTAGGACACGTTGTGGGATCGTGTTCAATTTGTTGTCTTCCAGAACTCCAACATCATTTTCTTCAAGGCTGCTTTTCAGACTTTTGCCTCCCAGCATGTACTGGTGATGGGGGTTATTCTGAATGGTTCCTCTGAATGGCAGCACAACCATCTACTGTATGAACAACTCCTCCCAGTTTTATATCATCCACAAACTTGATCATCATCCAGGTCATGAATGAAGATGTTGAACTGTATTGTCCCCTGTATCAGCCCATGAGGTACACTGGCTTTCCTAACCTCATCCCTACAAACTTTGACAGTGTCTTTATATTTCTTTGAAGTCATATGTTCCTGCTTCCACCCCTTATATACTTTATTTTTATGGTTGATTTTTGTCAAGAACCCCTTATTTATCTATGCAGGCATCCTACTGCCTCTGCTTGGTTTCCTGCTCATTTGGATGGACCAATCCAAATGAGGTCTTAGAGGTTGAGCTTGGAGGAGGTCTTAGAAAACCAAGCTTCTTGGACCCCTCTTCTATCCAGGGCTACATCCCATGGCATTCTTCCAAGCGGAGCTGTACACAGGCCAAAGTCTCTTCTGCTGGAGTCTAGGGCTGTGGTTCTGCTTTTTGCCTTGCTCCCTTTTTTGTCCGCCTGTAGAGTTGTAGCTGCCTGCATCACCTGAATTTTCTCCATAGCACTGCCACAATCATAACAGTAGCCATCTCAGATGTTGTGGAGAAAACTCTGCACCCCTGTGAGAGAGAGATAGGTCTCTGATTGGCACTTTATTGAATATGTCCTCTGAGATGAAGGTCAAGGTCACCTTCAGAGTGTCACCAGTGGGGCTGGGATCAAAGCTCTGGCTAGCAATATGAATGGAAGAGGACGAGAGTAACAGAGGTTCAAAGGGGAAACAAAATGTGCAAGTCCTCTCCAGTGCTACATGGCAATACAGAAGTAAATGACATAAAATTAAGATTTGGTGTCATGAAATAGCCTTTAAAGAAAAGTAGTAATTGAATTACGATTACCTACAAATAAGATGTTGCCTTCTATTCCTAGAATTACTGTGCTGTCCATTGCTTTTGTATTTTGAAATTCAGATATGTAGTATGTTAAATGAGCAATTGAGAATTGTCTGCTGCAATTTCTGAACTATGATATCTAATGAGAAATTGTTCACAAATAACCTTGAATTCTGATTCTCTAGTTCTATTTGGGCAGTACTTCCACTGAAACTAATGCAAGTTTTACCAGAGTAGATAACAGGATTGAACATATAATGTGTACTACATTTCTGATTTGGCTTATTGCCTGAGGACATTGTGTTTGCCCAATGGATAGATAGTGCATGCACCTAAACCATCTCTCAGTAGCAGAGCAAAATATGTAGCCAAAATACAGGAAGAAAGTTCACCTATCCATGGGTCTCCATCATTTCCCAGGGGTCACAGTCCGCTGAATAGTATATACTGTGCAGGGAGAACTTGGGGGCAAGTTTATTTTGCTTTTCTTTCCTTTAAAATAATTTTGGGAGCAAAGTTTGTTAGAAGTCTTCCCTAGCAACTACCTGAAAAACAGGTTCATTCACCTCTTGTCTCCCACAGATATGTCTGTAGTTATCCTTGAGCCGTTGCTTCCTAGTGCAGTAATTGTGGAGAGAAAAGCATTCAGCTGGCAGGTCTGGCTGAAATCAAACCTTAAGACTGAAGAACTAGAGAAACAAATTCATAATAGATAAGGGAGTAGTCACCGAATCCAGTGTGAGAGTAAAAAGAAATTGGCATTTATCAGTATATATTTTTATTAAAGCAGAAAGGGTACAGCACACCTACTCCATAATATTCCCTGTCTTTCAAGGTTGAATGAAATGGTTTGGTGTGCTAACCAATATCTCCAGCTAAAGCCAACTTTTGTGGACATGGGCCAGCCGTAACATCAGTGGGGCTCCACTGATTACTTTTTCATGTCTTAGGTCAGTTTTTTTCCAAGGTGACTTTCAGACACAATACAAGAAGCTTTCCTAAAGAATCAATGGGATTTGTTTGCAAATGAGAAACACAAAAGACACTTCTTTTCCTGATTTGGAAAATCTTGTGTTGTAACCTAGCTATGCATGAGTAACAGATGGTAAAAAGTAATTTTATTTTTTTGCCAAGGGGCTTTAGATACAAGAATAAAATATTTCCAGGCTAAAATATGTTTTACTTAAATGTTGCGCAGGTAAAATCTTGGCCTGCCATTTGTGTCTTGTGTTTACTCTCTGTGTCTCTTCTGATGGAGATGGCACTGCTAAAAAAGAAGTATTTAACAGTGCTGAAATGCAGTTTATCTTAGGGTGAAGCAGTTGATCCCCATGTAACCGGCAATATAGTCCTTTTGAATTTATTGAGGAGGATACGGTGAAAAACCTGAATTTACTGTTTTGCCTGGAGGTTGGAGATAAAAAGTCAGTTAGTGTCTTAACACTAAAAAGGGCTTAGCAAGCTTCAGGGAAAAAAAGAGTGCTTGGGATTCTATTGCAAGAACATGTACTTCTGCTAAATTCTGTGTTTGCTGGACCCTATAAAAAAGGGCTGTTAAGCCCCTCTGACTGATATCCTGATCTGTTTGAGAGGGAAAGGGCCTGTCTGTCTGATATACACTCAATCTCACGGGATAGTCTATTTCCTTTATTGCCAATGGTTACTTAATGACGCCTATTTTTCTTCTCTTGCTGTAAAAAACAAACAACACATTTTTTGCCCTTCTCCCAGCCCTCTACTTAGGTTTCAAGATGATACATAAAAGCGGGGTGAAATGTCTTCTGTGTGCCCTTCATGACAGCACCCTTTTATTTCAAAAGGGACATCTCTCTTGACAGTATTGCAATAAAATATGAAGTGTTGCTAAAAGAAAGTAAAGAAGACACATCAAAAGTACTTTGATTTTGAATTTAGTTAAAGCACTGATAATTTGCAGTGGTGAATTCAGCTTTAATGCAGATACGGTTGTGAGGAGCAATAATAGGAGGTACATCTGCACCGTGAAAGAATTCTCAGCTACGCTGTACCTCTTTGCTAAAGTGTACATGTGCTACCACTTTGCATGGCACAGAAACCAGACATGAAGTCTGGTTGCAGTTCTGGGGAGGATTCCCTCCTGAACTGCTCTAAATACACTAACTTTGCTCCTTATGCACTAAGTACTTCTCTAAGTCTGTCCTGGAGTTCCTTGGAGTATTCCTTTCTAATTTATGTTGTATCAGGTGATACCATACAGAACCTCAACATCTTGCCATGAAAAATAGTAGCCCGATGGGCTACAGGGGAGCCTTCCCCTGCTTTTAGCAGTTTGGACTAGGGGGATAAAAAAGGATGATGGCGATAACATCTTAGAGACAGTGATCTCAATGTCATACTGTGGGCATGCAGGCAGTGTACTATAGGAGGAGCTAGTTAAAAGCCATGTGGAAACAAGCAATTCTGCACCAGTTGGCTAGGAGGAAATATTCCCTTAGGTGAAATACTTCAGCAAACCTCTCTACATTCTTTTCTACAATGACATGAGTATGTACTTCTCACGTGCTTATGTACTCTTGGGTGGGCTCAATGAAATTAGCATGCTTTCACATAGTAAATACACTATGTGATGATGTCTAAGTCTTACAAGATCATGACCTTCAAATGCACAGTGGGCACATAACTGAAGTAGAATTTTCCCAGAAATATATACACATTACTGTTGTAATGAATTCCCAATGTAGTGAAAAAAGCACTGCGTAAAATACAAATACAAATCTTCAGTAACATGTTATGCCTTCAATCCAACTTATTATTTGGCATTAAAAATAATTTAATTTATAGCGAAATGCTTTTTTTTATTCAGAGCAACCCATGTCATTCAACATGATGCTGCTAACATCCATACATCTGCAGATGTCAGTGGCTTTTGGCTTTTGAACTGGAGTATCTAAAGCAGCATCAGAATTTTTTTTACAGAAACTTGCAGTGCTGAAAATTATGTAGGATGAATGAAGAAAAACAATGAAGTCATATGAATAGCTAAGCCTTTAAATTGAATTAATAAAGCTACTTAGTTTTATTGCTCTTCTGTGTTGAGGGGCTGCCTTCTTCAATACCTTCTTATTCACTGTAGTGACTTACACATCTGTTGATTCTAAAGCATGCCCAAAATTAACGGTAGGACTGGCAGAGGTGCACAGGTATTTGATTACTAGTTACATAACAGCGAGTACCTACAGGTTGATTGTATGTGTTATACCATTAAGAATGTGATAAGTTTCCTAAGCAGCATCAGGTTACAATATATTGTCTTAAGTGCTAAACAAAGGGCCATTAGAGTAAGACAAGATGTAGTATCTTCTCCACATCTCCTACTTAGTGACTTATAGAAACTATGGTCACTAATTTGATTGTCCCAATCCTTACTCCAGCACCTCTTATTTGTCAAAGCAGTCATTGGATTGCACATTGGCTTCTGTGAAATGATGTGGTATTTGTGTTAAGAGCTGCACAGAACTGCCAATTTTTGTGTGTGTGTGTGTGTGAGGAAAAGAGCTTTTTTCAGAAAAAAATATTTCTGAAACTGAGCACGATTCTGATTCATTTACTAGTGTAGCAATGAAAATTTTTTTGTCCCTTTCATGTGATGTTATGTGCTATATAAATGAGTATTTTACATAGCAATATGATATAAAGGAAAACAATTATAGTAGAATCTGTTAACATACAGTGCAGCACAACTAATGACAGCAAAAGTTGAGCCTTACTTATCAGGGCTATAGTAACCATTTGGATGTGATAAACTTTTCTCATATTTACCAAATAATCTTGTCTGCATTAATGCAGGTCTTCTCATTGTAAAATAAGATAGATCTATCCTAATTTTATGGAAACTACTAATAAATATTGACTTTTACAGTACTGATCTGTGTTATGTTTGGCAGTGCTATCAACATTGCATGCATAGATACTTAAGACTGAACAATGAAAATGAACATTCATTTTTCAGTGGTAGATATTTATCAGAGATAAATTCATACTGTTTTGTGAGATCATGCTGATTTTGAAAAGGTTTTCAACAGAAAAAACTAATTACAGAAACATGATGACAGGTTTGCCATCTTTCTGTTCCATCTTTTTGCCATTTTGCTTGCATAGACAATCCTAGTTTTGAGGCTTCAGGACTGTTACAGGAGGGAATCCCTTTGGAGGCTCTAGAACTTCTGATTCTCTGTCTTTTAGGCTATTTCCACAGACATAATAGTTCAGGTGAAAGCTTATTTTGGTATTTCTGATATGCACATTTTCAAATGTTTTCTTTTGTAAAGTTGGAAAGAAGCTTCCAACTTATTTTAAGTTGGAAAGTGGTAACCCTGTGTCTTCTGTTGTAAAATGAAGGCATCGCAAAAGAGAAGTGAAATTCTGACATTCATCTCTGTTGAGCAGTCATCAATTTGAGTGCAAGTAGGAGGCAAGATGGAGTGAATTAGAGAGTAAACCATGGAGGATCAATGAATATTTTATTAAGTTATCTTTGGTAATTTTTATCACAGAATGACAGAATAGGTAAGGTTGGAAGGGACATCTGGTCCCAACCCTTCTGCACAAGCAGGGACACCTAGACCTGGTTACCTAGGAGCACGTCCAGATGACTTTTGAATACCTCCAAGGAAGGAGACTCCACTACCTCCCTGGGAAACCTGTGCCAGTGTTTGGTCATCCTCACAGTAAAAAATGTTTCCTGGTGTTCAGAGGGAACCTCCTGTATTTCAGTTCGTGCCCATTGACTTTGGTCCTGCCACTGTGCACCACTGAAAAGAGCCTGTCTTTGGAGCCGGCTGGCATTGGCTGTATCAGACATGGGGGAAGCTTCTAACAGCCTCCTACGGAAGCCACCTTTAGCCACCCTCTGCTACCAAGACCTTGGCATGTAAACACAATACACTCTCTATGCATTGCCATGACAGTTTGAACACAGCAAACATCTTAAACTCTAAAATAGTCTAGTATACCCCAGTAATAATTCAGTTTACTTGTGTTTTACTACCTTTCATGTAGTAGTTTACAGAATCACAGAATGATATGGGAGTTTAGGTGTTTCCAGGTCCCCACCTTCCCAGTGTCTTTTTCCAAGCTCTCTATTCCTCATATTTTTTTCTGTCTTTATGCTAATAATACACTGGTGGGAAGAATGTAAATTTAAACTATAGGGACATTTTGGTTTACTTGTCATAATCCAGAAGAAAAAATGAAATGTTTGTACAAGAATTTTATTCTGGGAGTAACTTATTTGAAATAGGCACATTCTAAAATAAGATTTTGAATGTTAAATTGCCTTTTTTATTAGTTATACTTAACCTGGATAAATTTATGGGTCCTTAAAAGAACTTTTTAGATGCATAAATTTTTATTCAGATCAGCAGATTGTGAAAAAGACTTCATATGAAAGGATTCATATACTCCACTCTAGGAAAATTCTATATCTGAAATCAAAGGAAGCCACAGAAGTATCAAGTGTCTAAACATATTAGCACAGAAGAGGGAAAAAAATGTTATCTCTTCATCTCTTACAAAAAGTAGAAGACTTTCTCTTTTGAGTTGTGTCTTTCAAGGGTTATTGAAAATATACAAACATGATAAAAATAAAGGTTAGAAAAATATTGTTTTTCCATAACATAACCTTCAGATATTAGGAAGACACCAGCTCTTTACTGGCGTAAGAGACTGAGTGAGAAAAAGGGAGAGAAACCAGTTAATTCCAGAATAATGAAAGAACTACCTGCAATTTATACAACAAAGAAGGGGGAATCATCAGAAAGAAATTGCAGATTTATTTGTGCCATTGAGATGATGAGAATCCTAATACAATAATGGCATTTTACAATTCATTTGATTATGGTTAGACAGACACTTCTTCAAATGTAATATGAAAGAACCACATGGTGTTCAGATTGGGAACTGTAAGAATAATAACATACTTGCAAGAATATCAGAACTATTTCTGTAGTTGTGTGTCTCAGAAATTACTTACTCAATATCTCCTACATTCTAGGGAAAAAAAATTCTGTCTGACGAGCGTTCATCTTAGAATCGAATCAGAGTAGCAGCCTTAGTCTTGAGCCCTGTTAAATATTTGCCTAGTGCTTTATGCATAAGGCAATATTACCATGCTAGTTTTTCAAAGAAGAAAACTGAGGCAGAGATGAGACAGTAACAATGCACAAACTCACACTGCAGCTTGTACTCTTATAAGAAAGAGTTGAATGCATTTTAGTGAGTTTCAGTAGCTTATCTCCTAAAAACATTGAGAGGGATCCATAAGGAAAAGAAAGGATCTTTAGTTTCTGAAGAATATGTGACATGTATGTAACACTGGCAATATTGGCAAGAACTCTTAAAAAAATATGTGTCTGTCTGAGTGGTATGAGGAAAGAAGGAAAGGTGAAAAAGCACAGCAGGAGAAGATACTCTGAAAACTGAGAATTTTACAAACCAATCTATTCTACACTTTGAATATTGTGGTTAGGATAAGTAGGACTTACTGTTTTTAAAAGTTCCTTTCAAGAGGGGTTATTGGATGAGCATTTTTCACATACTTTTGTCAGGTAATTTTTGTGCTACCTACTACGGGTAGAGGGTATACTAGAGAGTCTGTAATGGAAAGACCTTGAGGTATAAAGGATTCTCTCTTAAAATAATACACAGAAAAGGCAGAGTGCTGCTGGCATTCCTCTCGTCAGTTAAATTGTTAAAGGACCAGGTGCTGTAGAACTTGTACATATCCTCAAAGGTAACAGTTGCTTCAAGATCCAGAATTTGAGAATTAGATAATTTTTTTAAGAAAAAGAATGTGAGTTATTGGGGTTTTTTTGTTCTTGTTGTCTAAGAAAAAATTGAGCATGTGGAAGTTTTTCTAAGGGCTTCTCTGGGAGAACAAAGAATACCAAAGTAATGCTGAGGCACTTCAGCCTGAAAAGGAAGAGAGTCTTGATCTTTGAAAAGAGCATTAAGAAACTCCTTTTCATTCTTCCAAGATTAAAAAAAAAAAAACCACCAAAAAAACAAACAAAAAACCCAAAAAACAAACACCACCACCACCACAAAATAAAACACCAAATAACCAAAAAAAACCCTCCAACCCCCCAAAAT
>JAHREE010000508.1:2075151-2277945 GCA_033628505.1 Tringa tobata
ACCCCCCAAAATAGAGAGAGAAAAAAAACTAAGTTAGAATTTATAAGAATGACTGTATAAGTGCAACATGCTTAAGATTTTGATGTTATACACTCATCTTGTACTCCTAGTGATTCTGGACTAAATTCAACTTCTCCCTCAAGAACATATAAAGAATCAATAGTCGTAGGTGCCTGAAAAATGTAAGATTGGAAAGTCCAGAATGCTAAGTCAGCTAATAGGGTGGGTTTTTTAATTTATCTTTTCTGGAACATTTTCTGAGCTATTATACCTTAATTTCCTGGACTATCACATCTCCATTAAAATGAGGATTCCTTGTCCAGCTTTTTTGGCCATTCGACTAAATATTAACTGTCAGAAACAGCACAATTACAATTTCATGACTACCTCCTAGGCATCCTCTCTGATACATAGGACCTCTTCACATCACTGTATTGTGGAAATCATGAATGCTACATTTCCATCAGTCATTTCTTCAAGGTACACAAGAACACAATGATCTTGACAAAGCACACACACTTATTTCCCAAATCATCTTTTCCTTATTAAAAGTATAGTAGATTTCTCCATTCTGAAAGTGCTTTTGGTTAAAAGTGCTCAGCTACTGGTATACTGCAGAGTATTTCATTTTCTTTTCTGTCATTTTCTTTTCCTTTCTCCTGGTAAATATTTCATTATCATTATGATTCTCTCTGGTGAATATTTAAGGATTTGTACTTTTCTGATACAAGCTTCTGAACTTTTTAATTTGCTCCTCATTCTTTAACCTATATTGATTAGCAAAGACATTGGGGAAGCCCATATTAGGAGGAGAAATTTGTCGCATTCATCTGTTCTTACCAGGTAAAATATGTTTGCGGTCATAATGTTTTACAATTGATATATTTAAAAAAGTGGAAGTGCTGCCTTAACTTTCAGTAATCTCAACTCAGGAATGCATCAAAAAATAAAGGAAGAAACAGTCTTTCAGTAAGCAAAAAATACCTCGGCTACAGAAATGGGTTTGGTACAGAACGTGCAGCGAAGCCCATTCAATAAAGATCTGAGTTACAAATTTAATTAACACAGTGCAACATGTTCTGAGAGTAATATTAAATGTAGACTTGTGTGAACTATTCAGAATAAATTGCTGTTATGTGTTACTGAAACTTAGCTTCTTTCTCTGAAGTGACGTGAAGGTTGAAAATTTTTACTTTTGAATTCACTTGTTGTGACTATGCACACAGGAATCATCCTTCACTTAATACTCTCCCCTAGAACTTGATACTTCAGGAGCTTAGCAAAGTAGAGGCATGTCCAAAGCAAAGTGTCAGTGGTTGTGATCCTTCGAAAACATGCTTTTAATCATGCGTATATATGCCCCATTTTCAGTAAAACAGAGGCATTTTCAAAGGCTTTTGAATATATTGTGGAGTTCCTAGATAGAGTGTATACTTCTTTTGGTTCACTTGGATGAGACTTCTAACAGTATGTGTGTTCTTTAGTGGGGCAGTACTGACACAAGAATTGATTGATAAATATGTTGATGATGATTGATAGAACACTGGAGGTGAAGAGAGAAGCAGTAACCTATTTTCCCAAACAGATACTGGAACTGTTTCTCACATTCTTTGGTCAAGTGTTGCAGAAAAGGAATAAGAAGTAGAAACTGGAGGCAAGACAAGTTTTAAGCATTCATAATACATTTGTCCTCAGAAAGGAGGCAGGCAGAGGTTCAGCAGTATAAAGCTGGCTGAACCCCAGGGCACAGCCACTGCAGTGCAGACACAGAGAAGCATGGAGTGCAGCAATAGCAGAGCCTGAAAAAATGAATACATGAAAAGCCTAAACTGCTGAGTGCCCAGAGATGACAGCGAGTTTGATGTGGCAGATATAACCTTTGCCTTAGAGCTGTTCAAAAGAGGAATGTCTAGCAGCATCACATGCCTTTGCAAGATGTTTGGAAGGCAGGAGTTGGAAGTACAAGTAGCTATTTAGCTAAATTCCCACCTAACTCCAATGGATGGTGGTAAAATGCATAATTAGTTCATCTTCCAGAGATAAAATGTGATCAGAAGCCATTCAGAGGGCTAGAAACTCTACTTCCTCAAAGTAAAAGCATTGATTTTGATTACAAGTGTTATTTTCATATTTGTGTACAAAAACATTAGTACTATTTGGGGTTCTAATTGACAAGCAGCTGAATATGAGCCAGCAGTGTGCCCAGGTGGCCAAGAAAGCCAACGGCATTCTGGCTTGTATCAGAAATAGTGTGACCAGCAGAAGTAGGGAGGTGATTGTGCCCCTGTACTCAGCACTGGTGAGGCCACACCTGGAGTATTGTGTCCAGTTTTGGGCACCTGAATACAAGAGAGATATCGAGGTGTTGGAGCGAGTGCAGAGGAGGGCAACAAAACTGGTGAAGGGGCTGGAAAACAAATCGTATGAAGAGAGGCTGAAGGAGCTGGGACTGTTTAGTATGAGGAAGAGGAGGCTGAGGGGAGACCTCATCACTCTCTACAACTACTTGAAAGGACACTGTAGAGAGGTTGGTGCTGGTCTCTTCTCCCAGGTAATTAATGACAGAACGAGAGGGAATGGCTTCAAGCTCCAACAGGGTAGGTTCAGACTGAACATTAGGAAAGAATTCTTCACAGAAAGAGTGGTCGGGCATTGGAATAGGCTGCCCAGGGAGGTGGTTGAGTCACCATCCCTGGATGCATTTAAGAGACGATTAGATGTGGTGCTGAGGGATATGGTGTAGGGGAGGACTTTGTAGAGTAGGGTAGATGGTTGGACTTGATTATCCCAAGGGTCTCTTCCAACCTAGATGATTCTATGATTCTATTTAGCATTTTTACTGTCTGCTTCTGTCTGGACTCCCAAGCACTGGAATGAAAGAATGGCTGTGGAATCATTGTGTCCTGACAAAACCATTGAGTAGTTGCATGTAAGCTCTTGATCTGTTGTGTGATCCAAATTTCTGGTAGACTAGTGGAAAGACATATGCTTTCAACAAGATATAATTTAAAAAGTCACACTTGTGGGTTTTTTTCTCAAATTGTTATGAATTCCTTTTTTATGTTACCCTGTGGTATTCACACAGATTTAGGTTGTTACTCATCAGGTTGTTCTAGAAGACCAAAATATGAAAGAAGAGAATGAAAATTGTATTTATCAGTAGTAACTCACTATTTTATTTTAATTTTTTTTTTTACTAAAATTGTATCAGTCTAATTTATAAAGTTGATCAGTACTTAGTTTTCTAGCTGTCTGGATTTCAAATTAGTATATGACAGAAATCAGACCATTGTATTAAATATAAGAATAACAGAGCAGTATATATTTTAAATGAAATACCTTCAAGCTAGCAGTCAATTTTTATATCAGTATGCATTTCTAAAAGATTAATTTACACATACTAATATATTTTAAAGGTTTTTTGAGTTTTTTTTTTTAATCTGTAAAATATTTTTAAAATTAAGCATAATTCTTCATTTAAATTGGAAAATGTTGCAGGTGTTTGGCATCTGTACAGCATGAGTATAATCTTTCAGATCACTTAATCGTGAAAGTATTTCAGGAATAAGTACAAAGGCATTCATTGCATGGGTAGAAATCCTGAATATTCTTTCCGTCATCTTGAGGCCAAGAGCTCAAGTACTGCTAATAAGCTACTAGTCAAATATGATATGACTGCAAAAGACAGGGCTTTGACAGGAAAAAGGGGAGAAAAAGTAGTCATTTATATTTATTGTGAGGAACTGATTCAGGGTTGTTTAAAAAATATAGATCAAAACAGGAACATGTCAAATTCAGATAATTAATTCAGTGTATGATGAAAAGAAATAAAAAAATGACACTGCCCAGTTTGTTTAGATATAGGAGTAGGCCAAAACTATAAAGGATCTATCTTTGGGCTCAATACTGGAATCAGAATTACTTTCTTGAAAAATCTGAGTTTCATGTTTTCTGTAGTGATGCAAATCTGAGCAAGTTATTTACCTTTCTTAAACTT
Source organism: Tringa tobata (assembly GCA_033628505.1). Taxonomy (NCBI): domain Eukaryota; kingdom Metazoa; phylum Chordata; class Aves; order Charadriiformes; family Scolopacidae; genus Tringa; species Tringa tobata. The sequence continues at coordinate 2,079,149 of JAHREE010000508.1, forward strand.
CCAACTCAGAGCACAATGTTTCAATACTCTAAAGATCAACTTAAGGTTTAGTTTGAAGACCTGAATAAGCTGATAGTAGGAGGTTATCTCTCCAGCTTGGCCAGTTTTGTGATGTGGCTGCTGACATAATTATCTGCTCCCATTTCCCTGCCATGAAAGAGTTTTTGCTGCCGTGCCTGGACAGAACAAGGCCTCCTTGGTGCTGTGAAGGTGTGGGGCTACTTTCATCTGTCCTTTGATTCCTTTTCATCACTGCTCCAAAAAATTCTTTTTTTCTGCTTAGATTAATCAATTTTTTGTTGTTAAAATATTTCTTAAATTTTTGTTGTTACCGTTATGACTATCTTGCCTAGATTTTTGATAGCATCTGAAAATGGGTTCCAGGTCCTCAATTAGTTCATTTTTTATTCATCTAGCATTCTGTTAACACATCTTTCCAATCTAATTTTCACTTAGTTCATTCTGGGCTACCTCAGCGGGCTGCTAATGGTGTGTTTGTGGTAACATCTAAAGGGTTTACTCCACTCCTTGGCTTTCCACATTTAACAATTACACTCAAAAGTGAGTCATACTTCTATTCATAATTTCTATGCATGTTGGTATGAGGAGTCTGTGTTCAACCATCCAAGTTATTTTCTTTCTATTTAAATGCCAAAACCTGAAAATGTCAAAATAGAGTATCTTTCTTGTAACAGACTTTGTTTTTCTTTTATAGTTTCTGTACCGCTTGCACTGCAGTAAGTCTTCTATTAATGTCGCAGGGTAGTGAATAACATACTTAAAAGTTCCATGAAATTATGGTCATGCTTACTCACAGTTTCTTTCAGAGGACAGGTGTGTCCAAGTGCCCTTTTTTGAGCTCCTTTACACTTTTCTTTTTATGCTTGCTATTTTGGAGGGCATGTTTCCGTTCATGACCTACAATACCATTTTTTAGTTGCAGTCCTCATTACATTTATTTCCTTCTTCACGAATCTTTTTCTGTCTACCTACTATTCAGTTTCCCAAGGGTGAAAGAGAATTATCTTGAACTAAATATTTTCAAGATTAAAATTGTTTTCTTACCTTCTTATTCTATCTACTGACTTTGAGTTCAAGAAGACTCAGTCCAATTTCCAATATCTCAGTCATTATTGATGTAAGGAGATATGAGAGAACCTGTAGTTTTGCAGTCCTACAAAGTAGTGGCTCTACAGTTGTCCCTGGGTCACTAAAGGGAGAGGGAGGAGGTGTCAAAACTCTTTAAGTTTCAATATCTTCCTTTACAAGGAAGCATTACAATTATACAGAAAATTGTTTAAAAGTTAAAAAAAATTCAAAAGAACTTGATTCCATGATTACTCCTGGGTACTCACAGGTGACTGCAGCTTGATAAAATGCATGTTAAATGTGAAGTATTAAAACCAAAGGCTGTGTGTCTTTTGTTTGGTACAATGCCTAAATAAATAAATTAAATATTTACATTCAGCTGTGCGTTCTCTGTTTTCAACTATTTTACATTCTGTGGTTACATCTGTTGAAACATCATGAATATAGAAAACATAATTAAACACTAAACTTGTAAATTTAAAAGCTAAAGAAACACTGAGATAAATTTAAAAGAAAAGAGAAATGTATTATAAATCATATCAAAGTGATACACATTTTCACCCAGGTAGGTACCTCACAAGTTGGATTGGTCCTTAGTTCTTTTTTGCCTTCCCATGGGAGTCAAAAGTAAAGGACAGAGAGCACTGAGAGTAGCTGACATCAGTTTTCTACTCTGTATCTTTTGACATTTAGGAAGTTTCATATTTATACTCACATTCACATTCTTCCTTTGCTGCAAATGTATATTTTCTGTTAGAACTAAAGGGAGATACTCATACTCATCAAAAAGAGGTCCATCTCACAAGCCCAATTGAAATAGGACTACCTGGAAGACATATTTGCTACATCTAGTTCTCTTTGTGCATTATTTCTGCAGGTGACAGTATAAGTACTGATTTTCTGCCAGATGGAAAATCATTAAAAACTAATTTTTGAATTCGTTTCCTGATTTGAATAATTTATTTCATTTTCATCCACTTCTTTCTTATCTCCTTTATAGTCAGAATGCTAATTTCCCTTTCAAATCAAGTTCTGATGAAGTCATCATAGGTCTAAACAAACAACATTCTTTTAAACAATGTGTTGCCTGTGGAATTAAATCTGATATTCCTGAAATGTCAAGAGAGTTAATTTCTTTATCTATGTATTCTGTAATGCATTTTTGATGTAAGACTTTTGGTTCCATATATTGGTAGTATGCTAAGGTCATTGCCAGTCACAAAAAAGAGAAATTTTTTATCTGTAATTACCGACACATATTTCCCCTTTTAGATTTTCAGAGTTGCTCAAGAGAATCTGAACTACCATGATTTTTTTTTTTCAGTTTGGATTTCTTTCCTTTCTAAGAAGCTTGCTAATATAACACTTCTTTTTACTAAATCAGAAGTCATCAATCAAATTCACTTTGCAATGAAGAAAGGACACGTGCCTGCATGCATTTTTTATTGATTTAGCAGAAGTTTTTTGCATTAAATTGGTAAATAATATTCTTAGTCTGATGTAAAAAGCCCAAAAGCCTGTGAGCACATCTTTCTTAAAGGCATTTGTAAGCGAAGGCGCTATTGATGGCAAACCTGGATTGTGATATGCTTAACTTGTGTTTAGTGGATGGTTCAGATTCCAGACTTGATTTTGATTTTTTTTCCCCATGTTATTAATAATAACATCTGAAACTCTATCCACCCAAGGTTTAATTTCATCCACATCTGGATATTTTTCTATGTTAGCTTTTTGATCATTATTTAAAATGTCCAGAATATTGCACGAGCTGCAAAAGGAAATGTTTGTTCCTCAAACCTTTATATTTCACTATAAAGAAAAATTAATCTGCAGGGTTTTTTTTCCAGTATTCTGCTAATAGCTTTATTGAGGGAAAACTGTGCAAAAAGATTGTTTAAGATTAATCCTTAATGATCCACAGCATTGGTATACCATACCCTACAGTCTCACTCCCTAAAATTAAATGTTCTATGCTTGGCAAATTCAGGCATGTCCTTTTTCATTTTTGACATACTGACACCTAACATAACCTTCCAAAATAAGGTTTGCATATACATAAATCTTGTCTGTATTTGCCTTCAGCTGCCAATAACTATTGCTCCTCAGATTTACTTTCTCATCACTTGTAGCATACTTCATTTGGTAGTCTCTAAGATGCTTGTTGTACTATATTATTTGAAGAGAAAATTTCAGTGCCTGTAACTAACTGTGCATGCCTCAAGTCATTTTTTGTTTGCCAGGTGTTTTGGTTTCTATTAATGATATATGAATTCTCAAATACTGTATTCTAATTTGGATAAACAGCTGCCATTTTCAAAACCTCTCAATACTACTTTTCTCAAACTTTGTTTCTAAGTTTTCACTTTGTGGCTTTTGTCAGGAGTATCTTGCAACATTTCACAAGTTATATATATGGTCACTGGCATAGATGAAAACTACATGAATTTGTAGATTATGCTTATTTTTCTTCATAAAAATGTAGTTCATGTTTTTATAAATCAGATGGCTTTTTTGTTTTCTTTGTTCCTCTGTGGTAAGGCAATATATCCCTGACTCCTTGTGGTCCTCATGTCTTTCTCCTCTGTCTGTGTATGATAAAAGTAAAACACTCATAGTATTTTTAAAGAGACTAGTATATATTTAGGGTGGATCTAGCATGTTTAAACTTAATAAAAAAATTTGCAAGTACTTATATATCTATATTATTCCTTTTTCACATTTCCAAAATAGATTTCAACTTTAGTATGAGAAATTTTATCTGCCTTCAAACCACCGACACAATCAGACTTTTTTTTGGGGGGGGGGAGAGGGAGGGTATGTCAGCATGATTATTTAATAAATTCAAATCAAATCATGTGTTCTTGAGAAAGTGTTGCAACAAGAGATATGGTTGAAAATCAGTATTGGGATTTTGTTCATGTTCAAAGAAAAAGGAAAAGTAAGGAAAAAAAATAAACACAGCAACAACACTGGTAGACAGGGTATACAGAACAGAAGATTGCTCTTCGTATTTGAAATCAGACGTAGGCCTGAACTGCACTGCTCACATCCAGATTGGAATTTCATCAAGGTTCAAGGTTACACCTATGGCTCATTGCAGATACAGGGAATGGTGCTTAAGGCTGACTCTGCACTAATACAAAACTTCTGGTTTGATCTTGCATTTTGCTTATAGGCATTATCTTCGTTTTCTTAGCATTCACATTATTTGAACAACAACCAAAAAAAAGTCGGTATACCTTCTACAGAGATTTCTCTTTAAGGCCTTTAAATTTCCATCAAATCAATTGGCTTTCTCTAGCTTCATAAGGAAAATTTAAAGATTGTTTTTAAAAGCAGCTGCTTACCATGTACATAAGTCCACTTTCTCTGCTTGAATTTTTTAGAGAAAAATAGCGTGACACATGATTCAGCTTTGCTCACTCACTGCATATACTGCCTAACACCAAAGACATTTAGCAGAAGAAGACAGTTTTAGGCTTTTCTCCTGAACCCACAGAACTGTCAAAACCAATCATGTACATAATAGGATTGTACTGCAGTATTTCAAGGCACTACTATTTTTTCCTTGTAATCTGGCATTGATTTTTAAGACTTACGCTTTTATTTTATTACTTAAAGCAGTGACAGTAATGGGCTAGCAACCAAGGCATCACCAATGTAAGCACAGAAGCTACATGACCATGATTCATTAATGAGGTTGTACCAGTCTCTAATGCTTTTAGGTATTTATACTGATCTTAATAATTTTGTAATATTCATTAAATAATCCTCACAATATCCACAATGTCAGGAAATAGTTACAGTGCTATGTAGCAAAAAAGAACCCAAAATGCAAAGAAATTGTAACTCCAAAAGTCTTTCCGGTCTAAAGCAACAGCTAAATCTTTACTGGTTTTGATTGGTTGGTTGGTTTAGGTTTAGGTTTTTGGTGTGTGGTTTTTTGATTTTTTTCCAAGGCATCTAAGCCGGCTAGGGATCTAAATATTCTTCAGATCTGATTAGCACCTTTATCTCTTCCATAACCACAAGACAACTAACAGCATTGACTTGAATGCTCACTGAAAGCTCACAGTGTGTATTTGCTTTGTATTCATCAGCCTGGTGGTAGAGTCTTCAAAAATGAATCGTAATCCCTCTCAGAGAGCTTCAGAGAGATAGGTGCTGAAAAGGAGGGTTTTTTTTTCTAACCTGGCTGAGAATTAAGTGAAAAGGGATCAGCAGATAGGCCTTAGATACGTTCAACTTGCACTGAACATTTGTATTTATGTATCACAGATTTCTGTTTAAATAGTAGGTCCTCGATAAAGTATAGGAAAATACCTAGCTGAGACACTATGTAAAAGTCTGGGAAAATAATTATTCCTAAGAACACCTGAGGTGAAATGTGCCCAAATGTGAGGCATCAGTATAAAAACAGGTTAGAGGCATGGATTGTGAAAGAAGAAGAGAGTAATTAAAAAGAAATAAATTACTATTTGAGGGGACTATGTTTTCAGAGCTGTTTACTGTTGCTAAAAAGCAAAAATCATGAACATTAGCAGGTGGTGGGGCAGGAGTGGCAATTCTTGCTGCAGTGTGGCAAGGTTTTGCTGCTGGGCAGGATACGTAAGAGCACAGAAGCTATCACAGAGTGAGGTGCCACTACAGGAGCTGGAACACAGCAAGTGGTTGTGGCAGGTACCTTAAAGAGAATACTGAGTATTTAATTTATTTTTAAAGAGTTTTAAATAATTTTTGCTGTTGTACATTGGTGAATGACTAATTAAATATTGGTCTATTCATTTCCCTTGTTATCTTTTTCAGTAAAGTTCTGTTTTGCTGAAAGTATATGTGAGATAGGAATATATTATTTTGTTATATTTTCTAAGTTTGTGGATGAGAGCTTCAGCTAGTGATTATTACTGACCAGTACACCCGAAGCTGACCACTGCTGCTGCTAATTTAGTCTTGACAAAAGACTAACTTGTCTACAGATACACAAAACTTGTGTATTTTTCATGTAACCGCTTTGTGAAGATTCTTTTTTAAAATTATTGCATAGCTGAATTTGTCATGCTTTAGCTTCCTAAAATGATCAGCTAATAGCAGCATCCACCGGAGCATCACATAAGCGTGTGGAACATATTGCCTTAGAATGCAAAGAGCTGGTAAATATGTTTTCCCCATGCTTTGTTCAGAAGAAGCTAGGTGTATCAGATCTGCCCTCTGTGATAAAGACTGTGAGCATCACCGTCATTTGATAGTCCACTGCTAAAATGTTTGCTCTGCTGCAAACATTCCATGCCTGCAAAACCCAGGCAGCTCTCTTTGTAATTTATGAGTTGAATTAATAATGTGTTAAGTGGTATTACTGTATGCAACCATGTATTGTGTAGTTTCTGGAATGAGTATGCTACTATTTATTAGAGCGCTATGGACAGCCCCTGACCAGCACAGTTTCCTAGAACATGAAGCCTACTTACAACACTAACATGGCAAAGTTGGTATGGGGCCTCTCTGGAATTTGTTCACAAGCACTGAGTTTTCACAGCAAATGGCCAACACTTATTATTTCTCTGCAACTTTTTCTTTGGCCTAGGCACAGGGAAAGAAAGAATGCACAGTAATTTTGACTGGATTTGTAACCAGATTTTCTCCCCTAGATACTATGTCTTTTCTGCTTGTAAGCCATGGAGAAGCAAGTTTTTCTTGAATAACCATCTTGCATGTCAGCAGCTAGAATGAGAGAAAGTTACCACACGTGCAACAAATCATTACAGTTTCAATTAGCTTTGATCAAAAGCTCCGAGATAAACTTTTCTGAGATGGCAATTATAAAGTTTCCATCTGCTTAATAACAATTCAGTGTAAATAGCAGGCACGGAAGGAGAAGCCACTATCTACTAAGTGTCATCATCATCCCAGTTATTCAATGTACAATAGATTCCTTCTTAACTCTACCATAGTTGCAATCAGCATTTATTTGTATTCAATGTAAGAAAAATCTGTGCCTGAATGCAGAGACAGTTGTAATTTTTAGAAGGGTTTCCAAGAGAATAAATCTTTGACTTCATCTTATTTCCTTAAGAGTCTTCCAACAAATGTTACATCAGATTTGTTATTTCCTTATGGCCTAATCTAATCTATGTTGACATCTGAAGTGTTTGGTTGGTTGGTTTGGTTTGTCACTTTTGTTTTGTTTGGGTTTAGTTTTGGTTTTGATTTTGTTTTTTAATTTTTTTTTCCCATCACCTTTAATTCCATGGAATGGAATTTCAACACAATGACAGTTTTACGTATAAGAGTTGAAACTTGAAACTGAGGTGTCAGTGGGATGCTTAGAGGAGTACAATACAACTATTGTATGTTCAATGAATTGTCTCCAAAGACTATTTAAACCAACCTTGTTTACTCTATTGTATTGTTTTATTGTATTGTATATTCACTGATATTATCACAAATATTTCTTCTCCTGAGTAAGAAGGATTTTAAATTTATCAAAAGAGAAGAGACAGAAATTCAGAATACACAACTCGCCAATATTAACAAGGCTTTTCAGTTGTATTTTCTGTACCTGATTTGTTAATTAAACAACTCATGCTTCTTAGATAAACAGCACTAATACCTCACTAGGAATAGTATGGCAGATTGATAAAAAGTAATTCAGAATACAGTTTAGTCACTGAGTGTCATCTCTTTCTTTGCTCAGAATATGTCTGCCAAAGTATTATTATTTTCTTGAATTTGCTTTTCAAAACACTTACCAGATGTTTTGTATGAATAATTATTTGACAGGAGCTTGCTAATGAGCAGTTTGTTTTGACTACTTAATACCTGAAATTCAGTCTGTTGGGACTGAACACTGGAAACCTGAATGAGAAAGATATCCATATTTAAAAAATGTGCTTAATCTTAGTCATATGCTTAAATTCTAGTTAAGAAAAATAGGAGTTGTGTATGGATGATTAACAGAGTGGTGGTCTTCTGTATAATTTCTTCTTTTAAGAGAATACTTCAGCTGGTAATATTTCTCATAAAGCAATGTCATGCAGCTCTTCCTGGGGATTTTGCCTTGTAAAAGAAAAGTTGCTCTCAGTAGATTTGCTGAACTATGGGGACAGGAATATCAGAATAGCTGCTAATTTTCAAAATAGGGACCACTATGGGCCATGAGTTACCAGAGGCAACATAGTGTATCTTGGGCATATCTCAGCACAAGCTGGCAACATGAAAAGAGATTATCACATAATTTTCCTAACAAATTAAAAAATATAATATAGATTCCCAATGACCTGACAGAGACAAATAGCTGTGCAGGCATCCTTTGTATTCTTGCTTTGGGTTGTTAGATATTGCATTTATGTTTGAGGATGATTGACATAACAACTAATGCACAATGAGTTACATATAATATTTTACTTGGCAGCTGTTCCATGTGTCAGCTCTGAGGTGTACCGTTAAGCACTTCCAGTTCAAACACCACACTTATCTGTTGGTCTTCATGGATTTATAAGTCATAGGTCTCCACAAAACAAAATCTGTTATTATATAAAAAGAGAAATATGAATAGAGTGACACAGTTAATAATATAAATGGCTTAAACTTCTGTATTACTGTCAACTATAGTAAAGCTTTACCAGCATACATCATTTGAAGATCTGGTTTATACAACTATGGCAAGTCTACATTGGTGTATTTTTTTTATTATTTTGATTTAGATAGGAAATAGAAGAAAATGTGTAGGAAAAAACCACATACACACACACACAGACAGAGGAAAGTAGCATAAAAGAGATACCTATCAGGAACAAGCACTGTATCAACATTTATCAATAAGATCTAAGCTGGAGGCTTATTTCTTGAACTTGTTACACAATGAATCACTTTCTTGAAAATGGTTACTTACATGGCCTCAAATCTGATTACAATACATGCCACATCTTGTCAGTAGCATAACAACTGTACTCACAGAATCATACAAAATCTTCTCAATTCACAATGTTCTGCTGTGCAGTGAAGCTAAAATATCACAGGCAAAAGGCAGGAGAGGAATAGTTTATGCAGCCTGGCAAGCGGCAAGCACGTTCCTCAACCAAAAAAAAAGGGTTCAAGCATTAGCTTTTCAGAATTGTTCCAAGAGCCTTATCTATATTATCCACAAAATAAATTCACTGAAACCCAATAATCTCTGTAAGACTACTACAATTTTAGTCATAAATAAAAGAAGGCAGATTTCCTCCTAGAGTCCCTTTACTATGCTCCAGATAATCATGTCACTGGTTTGATTATGTTAACTGCTTAGAAACTGCAGTGCCTTTGCCTTGTCAAAGTATTAGCTGTCCCATACTCTCCTCTGTCTTGGTCCAAGACCCTTTTTCATGTTTTAGATTAGCAGAGTACTTTGATAGCCAATATTTTTAAGCTTTTAAATATACTATTACTTCTTCCTACTTATTTCTAATTTTTAAATATGAAAAAGCAGAAATTTGAAAATCCCTTTGTCCAGTGTGCAGACAACATGGTTGGTGACAAGCATAAAACTGGAATGTAGTCATTACAAAAAACTTAAAACATCAAGCTGTAAGTATGTACGAATTGCATATGTGATTGAAAAGTGTTTGCCAAATCTTGTCTAATAGCTTTAAGCAAACAATAAAGTATTAAAGTCTGCTTTGGGTAGTCCATAAATATGAACCAGTCAGACTATTCTATACATGTGGCAATCCGCATCTAAGAACCAGCTGGAAAATACCATATAGGAATGGCATTCACAGGCAAATTCTCCACTGACTTCAAAATGTTTAATTGGGGATATTAGATATAGGGGTTAGAAGTATACTCGCAGAGTCCAACACTGAGAGGCTGGCTTTGTCTTTGGATTGCCACAACTTTATGTGTTAAACCAGCATTCATTTTTCATTAGGCAGTTCATCCTGTCATGGTAGTTTTCCTTAACAGGAAAGTTCTTACAGACTGAATTTTCAAGGTAGTATGTAACTTTGCAGTCTTTTGGGCTTTCATTACCATTAGACATGCTAATAAACTATGTTTGCCTACAACTAGTGTGCTTAAAGTGTTCTTATTGAATACAATATATCTCTTGAGTGCATTTTGCTTAAATTTCAACATAGGGCTGTTGTTACAGAAGGGTGTTTCATGTGGCAGATATGTACATGTATCACTATTTTTATACTTTTTATTCTTACAGATGTCTTTGAGGTAGTTCATGTTTAAATGGATATATTTGAGCTATACACACTGAGGTTTTTTTCCTATTGCATTTGGAAAAAACAGAAACTGACAAATGTGTAAGACTTTCTGGTGTATGAGTAGTTGACACTATTTTTTTTGTTGTATTTAGGTATCTGTATTGACCCACTACTAGCATTCAGAAATTGCCCTAGGCTTCATTTTGTTCTTAATCTTGACTAAAGTAATTTTTTTTCTCATTTTCACCACTTGCCGCTGTTTCATTTGTCCTGTTTCTTAAGAAAACATTACATTAATCTCTTTTAGCATATTCTTTTAGTATATTCTTGCAACACATTTGGCCATGATACAAATGGATTCAAAGAGATCATCCTGAATCCCTGAACCACTGTTATGCTTAGCTCTTATAATCCAAATGAGCATGATTTTCTGTGACTACCCCAGGATGTGTATGATGATGGGCATCTTTCTTGTCTTCTAGTTGCTCCATGCCACTGTCCTGCCTGTTTTACATCCTTCATTCTTCTCTTGAAAATTGTAATTTGCACTCTATTCCTGTACCCTGTTTGGGTAATTATGCCTTGAGTTTCAGTTTGCTTCATCATGGTTATCTATTATTCTTATACTTAGCACTGTTACAAAGTGCTTCTTGCTGGTTTTGCTGCTAGAAGTGCTAGTGCTACAACACTGTCAGGGATTATGCTATTTTAGTGTGTTTCTGTTTGGGTCTAAGGCAAGCTAATATTAATTAAAATATGCTCAGTTATTTTCTACTTTATTAGTGCAATGGATCTGTGCTTTGGCTACAATTTACATGCATTATCTATCTCCTCTCTTCCCAATAAAAGATGTGTTTCCCTAAAATTCTATAAGTACAGATTTTGCTGGAATGCTTCTCTTAAATAACTTTTCTGATGGTTCTAGTAGACTAGAAAAGCATGATTTTCCTCAGCAAAATCCAAAATCCATATTTTCCTATATGTCTTATGATTTTATGCTATAATTTCAGTTACTTTTTAAAGTAACAGTGACTCCAGTACCCAGTATTCCAGTATTATAATTTTACAAAGACTCTGTGGGAAAATTAGAAATTATTGAAACATTTTAAACAATTGACAAGTAATCTTTGGATTTATTCTATGAACTTCAACTGACAGCTAATTAGAGCAACGCCCAGCTCCCTTACAGTAAGTTGGACCGCATTCATCTTCACAGAACATGATTTCCCAAGCTAATCGGACCTGAAACTCATAGTTCTGCAGTTCCATGGTGCTGTTCTGTAGCATTTTTCCAAACCTGTTTGTTAATACATAGTTTTTAAACCAGTGATAACACTAGTTACAGTTTGATGGATTAGACTTTAAGACCACATTCATTAAATGACCAGATAGTGCTAATTAAAGTCTAGCTAGCTAAGTTTCTTTTCTGCAGCACTGGGGATTAGTTTGTGATTTTCTACCTCTCTTGTATATGAATAATTTTTGGAGCAAATGCATTTATATCACTGGTGTTTGAAAAGTGGCTTACTGAATACTAATTGCTAATTCTGGTACATAGCTAAAATATCTCTTGAAAGCTTCAACAGCAAAGATGCTTTTTGAACATCTGGCTTCCTCTCAACTGGCAAATAATTTACTATGCCACTAAGACCCTGAGCTTCCCTCAGTGGGAAAAAAATGTATTAGCAATCAAATAGCTTTTATATGTTGGGTTTTTCAAGATGTTTGTAACCAATTGCTTCCAAAAAGAATGTTTACTTTAACTAGCATAACTGAAAATTACAAATGTTCAATTCTTCCTTTTCTGCATCTATATACATTAAAGTGTCACTGGGGAAATAAAAATTAAATCCCATTAATTTTTCCTGGTTTTACTTTTTATATATGTTTTGTGATAAAAGTTTAGCAATAAAAATAGTAAAATGACAAAATATACTTTAAAGTACAAAAAAAGCAATTGCAAATTACCCCCCTTCATAACTTAACCAAGCAGAGAAATAAATGTTAGTTATTAGTTATAGTGGCATCTAAATATCCCAAATGAAATAAAATTCTGCCTGTAAGAGATGTATCCAATCAGAACAAAAGAAGGTCTTTGCCAGAAACAGATTTTTTAAATAGATAGGAGAGAGCTTTTTGCAGAGCTCAGAATGGGGACGAACATACATCCCACTCTGACAAATGACATGTGTCTGTATACATTTCTAATCCTGTATGGAGGCATACTGCAGGCAATAATTTCAGTTGAATATACCACATCAGAAGTACTTTGCTTTGTTGGAACTGCTGAGGATATAGCTTAAGTGATCTGTCTAAGCTTACACAGTATCAAAATAATGAATGAGCCCAGATTTCCTGAACAGCTCTTCATAAATTTAATAATTTTTCTCCAAATATATAACTTTAGTTTAACTATATATTGTAGATGTAAATTCTTAAGCCAAATTCCTCTTTCTGTAAATCAAGCAGAAATTGTTATTTTCTTCTTCTGCATCTTAGAAATATGTACAATGTCTTGGACAGTGTCCACAATTTTCTCTTACAGAAAATTTTTCATGACCATGAAATATAAAACTTTTAAGAAGCATATTTTACATTTAATACTTTACACCTAAGTTCTTTGGAATTGGCCCCTTGTGCAGTATAGGAAGATTTTCTCTGCACACTTCTTCTTTCTCTGTCACTGAGTATGATTCCTCCGTGCCAGTAGTTTGCTTGCTGGATTATGGGGGAGTTCAGTGATTTGAAGTAGAATTTTTTACAGGATGATTGATTGTTTCCAGGTTTTCCTTCAGACAGGTCAATGGCTTCCTAAATTGCAGCAGACCCTAGAGAGCATTCTCTGGTGCCCATGAGGAATGTCATTCAAGTGTGGCCACTTGCTGCCTGCAGAAGACTGTGCTTTAGTGGAAGCTCAGATTCTTCTGCAACTTTCTTCTTTTATGAGCTATATGGCCACGTGTCTCTGTCTGAACTTTAGTCATTTGACTCCCTCCTTTTAACTGACAGTTTAACTGAGAGACAGAAATTTCTCTGCTTTGAACACATAAATTTTTCAGTAGAGAAAAATGTATTTTCCTCTCCTTTCAGGGATACCACATGCCCCAGCAGTTCCTTGACAGGAATGAACATTTATTCATATACAGTTGAGGAAAAATACCCAAACAGATTTCACCCATTAAGTGGATGACTTCTAATATAGGATTGAAAAAAATGAGTTCATTCATCTTCCAAAAGACAATACATATGTATTTATGCACATTATGAGTTAGTATGAACAGCATCCAGTTCATGTTTGTTCTCTTTTGATTTTGGGAGGAGATATTTGTAGTATCTCTAGGAAAAGCTACTGTTTGAACAAAAATGCTTTTTTTTTTTTGGTGGTGGGTTTTTTGTGGTTGTTCCTGTGGTTCCTGTGTGTATGATTCTGAGAAAGTTGTTACACTGGTCAGTGACATCTCATAGTAACACAGTTCTTGAGGAAACTAAACTACTTGTGGAACAGGAAGCAGTGAGTGGACCCTTGGACCACCCCAGAATGTTTCTGACCAGTATTTCCAAAATACTTTGCAGATCTTAGAATAAGTCCAATTTAAAGAGGTCAAACCTCTAACTATTTCCTGTGGATTTCTGTGGAAAAGAAATCAATGTATGGATGGTACTGTCTAGCCAGAAACTTCAAGAATCTCTGGCTAGTACTGTATAAGACATGCAATCTCATTCTGGATAAACTAATCTAGATGCAAGAAGTAGTACAGAAGTGGTTGCTAAGTTAAATTAGTTATTTCAAGAAACACCAAGCCAAGTAGAAGAGAAGAAGGTTGCATGTCTCTGTGGCCATTTCCTCATGTGAGATGAGACCGTGTGTGAATGTACTAGATTAACCTCTTAAATAAAGGGTTTGTTTCCAATCTTTTCCTGCTATATTTATGTGATCTGATTTTAAGGTTGTGGGGAATACAGTTAATTGTTGGCCTTGACCCTGGGATATGTTTCCCTTTGCTAGCAGTGCAAACCCTTATCTTTTTTTGAGAGATTTTTTCTTAGTGCTGGTGAGCCTTTGAGTTTCATACCTTAGTTTCCCAGTCTTCTATTTAATGTAAAAATAATAAAACCCTTATGCATAAGCCAAATTTACCCAATGGTAATTTTAGTTTACTCCGAATCAGCTTCATTTGGTCAAGTCTATTGTTTACTATGACCTTTTTTTTTCTTAAACTTCCATGGTTTATCAAAATAAAATAACATCAACATTGTTGTCATTAATTATCTGGTAAATAAACATTGGCAATCATGTAATATTGGGTCATATTGTTTGAAGCATTTCTTCTTATTGATGATCAGCACATGCATTGTCTTGCTATGGCTGACTTTTAACTAATTATGGCCCAATTCTATCTTAAAAACATTAGCCTTGTTTCTTTCCCTTCTGAAAAGAAATATATTACTCCATAATAATTGTGTTTTAGTTCTGATTTTATGATTTGACCTGATGACTTATTTATGATTTATTACTTGATGAGACCTGGTAGCAGTAATTCTACCTGGTTTATTACCCAGAATTCTGGTCTTAGTATTTACAAATTTCATTTACTTTTTTTTTCTAATCACTGCATCATATTTACCAGCTGGTTTGAAAGACCATTTTATTACCAATGATATCACCTACCTCACTACTACAGACTCTGAAATGCAATAGTTGTTCATCTTCATTACTTTTGCAGGACGTTTTTAGAGAACTATCCTGCATTTTAAAGAATTATCCTGCAATGATCCTGCAATGACTGTCTTCGGAAGTATTTCATTTTTACCCTTTATTGCTTCCATTGGGAATCTGACAGTGAAGTCTGTTCTAGCACGCAGAAATCTTCATGGATTTTTTCCCATTCTTATGTTTTTCTCTTCCGTTTTCACTTTCAGCTGTACATGTTGAATTTTATACTGTCACCTGGCATATCTCTGTATACCCAGATGTCCTTTGTTGTTAGACAGTTCTTAAACGTCTCACAATGACTCACATTTGAACATTGGCATCTACATTAGGACACTCATTCCTGTAATCCTAACATATAGATTGTGCTGTCTTCATGGCTGGAAGAAATGGACATCATTCTGCTGTCTAAAACATTTACTTTCAGAAAGTCTTCTCTTGAAGTTCCCAGTGATGCAGCCTTTATCTATCATCTGGAGCATTAAATGTTCAAAGAAATAATCCCACTCACCTGCATTTGGTGTGCTTAAATGAATATATTATTACACCGAAGTATTACTCAATCTGTCTCTGTATTAATGCCACTGTTGCTTCTCTAGCAATGAGGAGGTAAATATTAATTGTGCTGATAATAAAAAAGGGTCCATACTTCACAGAATTGTTTTCCTACAACCTTACAAATTAATTCAGCAGAAAAAAAGATACAAAGTCCATCTGATAATACAGCTGGTAGTAAATTTTAGGGAACATTTGAAGCAGAAATCTTTGACATTCCCAGTAGATTTTCAGAATGTAACAGGCTTGGGCAGTCATGTAGTTTTTGCAAATACAGTGTCTAGTAACATTGATATTTTAGGTGGAATTTGTCTTGGAATTTATGGGCTTGATAGGGAAGGCATTCTGATCAGAATATAAATTTGGTTTTCCCCAAAGACGTACTCATATAAGTAATTCAGTTTCTTTTCAGCAATTTGCACTGTTTCTTTTTGTTTGTTTGTTTTGATTTGATTTTGTTTTTGTCAAATAAATTCAACTAGAACTACAACTACTGCAAGCTGTTACCCAGATTCACAGTCTTGTGAACATACTTCTGGCAATCTGGTTGTTAACTCAACTTTGTTTCATTTTGGGGTTGAATAAGACTTTTTTAGCACTTTGCATTCCTTCTAGAATGGTTGGTATTTATCTCATTGTCAGAACTATTACATAGCTTTATAGATCTGTCATTCAGCCCTAATTCTTTGGAAAGCCTGAGAACAGAGTGTACTGTGAATTTCCGTAAGAAACAGTAGTGTTTATATTAAGAAATTATTATCCTGAATAGATTAAGATGATTTTTGTTAAAATATCAAAAGATAATATAACATTCCAACTGCATTACTGCTAATGAAGGGGTTTTCATCTTCAGCTTCCCAAATCTTTGAAACTTAGGTGCTTAAATTAGATAAGATTTCTAGTTTAATAAATAACTTTCCTATCATTATTTCTCTGAAAGAGTCATTATTCTGTAGTTTTTCCATACTGTTCCTTTTAATTTTCATTCTTTAGCTGCATAATCATCACGTACGTAAGTTTTCTAAATAACACTGTAGCACAAGAAATTTCTGTGTCATACAAGTTTTGCAATGTTCTTTGTTTTCTTTATTTATTGTATTGTGGCATTTACCTGTTAAGTAAATTCTTCTTATTTGTTATCATAAAAACCTGGTATATTTCTGTTGGGTACCTAATAATCCCCTGCTAATGTATTTGAATTAGATATCTAATTTCAAATTTACAACTTCAGATATAATTTGAAATCAACTTGTCAATTTAAAGTGGACATCCTTATTTCAAGTCAATGTTGACATATTTAATATCATCATTTTTGTTTGCAAATGCGTAAACCCACTTTTCTTCTCTGAATAAAAATTACAATATTGGGATTTTGATCCCAATTAATGGTGAAAATAGATGCTGAAATACCTGAATATTTCTGGGAAAGTAGGTATAATTTCCTGAAGCTTTTACCACCATATTTTGGGAATATCCTTTCCTATTTTAGACAGAAATAAGCAGGTATGATGGACACAAACAGAGAAAATAAGGGTTACCCAAATAAAATGAGTCACCAGGTCAAACTTTACTTCAGTTATGGCAATAAAGGAGCTAAGTTTTTCCCCTTATGTAACCAAAGAGAAAGCTAGAAACATCTGTTGTGAAAATCTACAGCCTAGATATAATGAGTCAAAAAACTCTGTATTTTCACTGTATGAAAATGTATGTTACCTTGGAAATAGCTGCTGAAATACAGAGGCATTATAAGAGAGACCAGTGTAATGAAGGAGACTAATTGACTGAGAAAATAAGAACTGTCCCATGCAACTGGGTGAGATTCCATAGACACAGTGTTTCATTACTGAATAAAAGGACAGCACTGAAACCCAGGAAAAGCTGCACCTGTATTTTCCTGTATTGCCTTTTCCTGCAGAAGTAGAAATGATAGCTCTCCATGGAGGGGTCAAGGACTCATTAAAATACACAGGGAAAGAACTCCCTAAGAGCATGCAACCTTCCAAACCTTGGGTTTCATCTTGAACATTGTTGTCCATGAAGGTGGAGACTTAAACTGACTATAGTGACAAAAATTTGGCAGGTGTGACAGAATATGAAGCCTGATCAAACTGAACACTGTTTAGTACCACTATAAACTGAAAAATATCTTTTGTAGGTGCTTATGTCTTCCATTGGCCAGAGACTGCAGAGAATCCATATGTCAAGGCAGAAGTGCACTGCTCTTTAAAGCGCCTTACATGGAAAACAGTTTTATCTGCACTAGAAAGGGAAACTTAAGACAACTGGCAGGAGTAGCATTTCCAAAGAGAGTACATGTCAACTATTAAATGCACCACTGGTTTAAAATGAAAGACTATATTGTCCTATATCGATAAATTGATATATATGTCAGGGACTCCATTCATCAAAGATACGGCAAAAATGATACAGTCTCTCAAATTGTTAAAACTCAGGGCTAGAACAAAAGCGAACACAAAAGGTAATGACAGAAGTGGTGTAAAGAATAGAAAACTCAGGAAAGGAGAATTAAAATGACTCAGAGGATAGAAAAAAACCACTGATTAAGACTGATGGAAGTTAAAAAAGAAAGTTAATGGATACTGATTAATGATTAAAGCATGTGCACTCAGAATATTGTAAGAAAACATTAGCAGTAATTCCTTTGACCACTGGTGATGCTACTTGGTTTTGATAATAATATGTAGAAAAAAATGTATGAAGTGCGAAAGGGATTGAGTCAAGGAAGCCTGAGGGAGAAGATACTATATTCCTATCTTTAAAATATTGATTAATGCAACAGCTTTTCATTCACTGTACGTCTGTTGGTTTTCATAAATTTTAAGGAAGTTTTCCTTAATTATTATATATAATTTTATAAAAATTATATAGATGAATAGGAAAAATAATTACATAATTAAAACTTAGCTAAAAAGAAAAGTAAAGTTAATGAAAAAGAGTAATTAAATATAGCAGAAATGAACCTTTTCCTAAATAAGGATGTGTTTTGACTAAAAGATATGTAAGCCTCTTCTGTATAGAAAGAAAGAAAATCAAAAGACCTTAAAATGTGAAATAATGTAATACTTAGAACATGTACTAAGGATCTGAAATATCCAGGTTTGATCAAGAAACTTGAAACAAGAAATGTGAATCTCTTGCATATGAGTTAACCATCAGAACAATGACTGTGAAGGAAAAAAAATCTCATTTATTCTCAATTTCAGGAGAAAACAACTTGCAAGGCTCCAAATGGGTGAAATGGAACTTACATTGTATTTAAAAATTTATTTAACGTAAAAGGGAGTAAATAGCTGATACACTTCAGATACTGAAGTATGAAAATACGTATTTCACATTAATTGAGCTTTATGTGTTTTACAAAAAACACAGCAAGTGAGAGAGTATTAGACTCATGCTGAGTAGGAGGGGACAGGGGAAAACAGTAGTATGTTCTGGTAACAGAAATGGAATGCTGCACTGTAAAGTTACTTATTCACACACACATGCACACATACACAGACTGGATTTTCTTTCCTTTCCTATGTTGCTTCACTATGTCTCTTAAATTCATCCTGGTATCATTTCTAGAAGTAATAGAACATGCTGTCATCAGTTCTCTATATATTATTCAGGCAAAATGAAAAGCTAAAATTTTAAGCAATTTGTTCATACCTTTGGGGAAATAAAGGAAATGAATGTAAATAGGCATTTTAAATGAGTTTGTGTCCTGCCTGACCTTTGCAAAAAACTCTTACTTAATAATACCAACAGTGCTGATTATCAAATAAATTAGATTTGTCCAAATACAGTTGCACAGTTTTCAATTCCATGTAATTATGGCTATAAGACTCATTGTTAGTAGTAACTGGTCTGTCTTGGGCAAATATGTACCTTATCAAGACAGTATTCTTGCCTTGAACTGTTTACAGTTGAAGACCTACGTGCCAAAAACACTTCTGCAGGAGATTAACTTCAAGCTTCTGAGTAGTCCTATTGTTCATCTGATTTTGCACTTGGTGACAATGTAATAAAATACATTTACACTTACAAGGTAAGAGTCCACATAAACAAGACAGATAAAGATCAAGGGGGGAAATGGTGTTTTCCTCCTGATATGAAGAGGGAGCTGAGAAACCATGCAAGGTATTAGGTTAAGGTTTTGGGGGAATCATATTTCCGGTTAATTCTTGGAAATCAGAATTGGAATACCAATTACATTAGTGCATGTAACGGCCTGCATCTGGTTTGTGTACTCAGATTTCCTTTTCCAGCATGAGGCAGAAAAAATGCTATGATCTGGCTCTAATACACAGCTGGGACACCACATGACCTGAAGGCACTCAGAAAACTGGATGTTGCAATACAAAATTGTCCTCAGGTAGCTAAGGAAAGAAACTGAGTCAGAATGCCTCTCTTTCCTTGGTGTCCTGATGTTCAGACACTGGCAATTCAGAGGCTGTTTTCAACTGTGGAATTCTACAGGTAGTGCAATACACACAGTAAAATAATAGTTTGGGGTTTTTGTTTTGTTTGGGTTTTTTTTTTGTGAAAATCTTTACAAATTTTCAAAAGTTATGCCAAAAAAAGTACCAACTTAATAATGATAAATCCTGTAGTTGAAAGGAATGTGAGGAATCCAATTCAGCCAGTGGAAATCAAATGCTAGAAGCTTTAAAAAAAATGATTTTTTACCTAATGACTAATTTTCCTCTCAGAAAAGATTAAAATATATTTTCCATCCTATCACAGACAAGGGGCAATAGCAGGAGGTGAAAAAAAAATAATCTCGTAATGTCTGTTTAAATTGTGTCTAGTGAAGGTAGAAGGAAGACTGTGCTGCACATTGGAGGGAATTTGGTCTTGGAAAAAATCTCTTCTAGAAGT
This sequence comes from Tringa tobata, assembly GCA_033628505.1. Lineage (NCBI taxonomy): Eukaryota > Metazoa > Chordata > Aves > Charadriiformes > Scolopacidae > Tringa > Tringa tobata. The sequence continues at coordinate 2,099,579 of JAHREE010000508.1, forward strand.
GCACTTTAGAGTAGGAACTGTGCTTCTGGTGGGCTCAGGTTTCTTGAAATTACTTAATAGGAACTGTGGCTGCAATTTTGTTAATCTCTGAATGAAACCAAGTAGGAATCAAATCTTCAAGCAGAAGTACACTGAGGTCTAGATTCCACTCCAACTGCAGTGCCCTAGTAGGGCTTGCTTCAGAGTTTTAGAAGCACTAAGCAGGCAGAAGAGTCCTGGCAAAAGCCCTAGGTGGAAATTAGGCCATCTGAGTCTGCACCACAGACTGCAGATGACTGTATCACAGCTGGTGATTAACTCACTGTCAAAAAACAGTGGCAAACAGACAAAAAGCAGAAGCTTCCTGCCAAAGGAGAAAGAGTACAAAAGACTAAATACTTTCCTTCATCATATGTGTGTAAGGAATATCACTCACTGGAGGAAATACCAGTGGGGATGCAATTTTGGTGCATTATGTCCATAAGGAGGTTTGTTAAGTTCATCATTGCAGATGATGTCATATTTAGCCCTTCTGTCTCCATCTCATCAAGTGCACACTCAATGACAAGGTAAAAAAAACAATGAAAAATACTTTTGCCTTGTTTCCTGTAGGCTTGATATTTCTGTGGTGCAGCCACTGTGACATCTGAGAAACTCCAGTGATACAAATTGTGACACATTTAATACTAAAATAGACACTTGTGTCCAGTTCAGATAATTTACCATAAACTTTTAATTTTCTTCCTTTTCCCATGTTGATCTTCATTCTCTGAAAGAATATGAGTACTTTTTGATATGGTCTAAAAGACTTGTGAAATTATATATCATAGAATGAAAGCGATTGGAAGATACTTCCAGAGGTCATCTGGTCCAACTCTTGTTTTCAAAGCTGGGTCAACGTAAAGAGGTTTTCTTAGGTCCAGGTGAGATTTTTTATAGAAATTTTTTTTTTGCAAAATACCACTACGTGTGTTTCCTTCTGTCAGAGATTTTATGGTCTCAGTATATGGGGAGAAATACCAAATGGTATTATCAGGACAAAGGAACAGACTGACTTGCCCTGAATGGGATACAAAGTTGTGCATCATCAGTATACAAAGGATTATTATGATTCATGTTAGTGTTTCTGAGGCTTGAACAGAATCTCTCTCATTTCTGAGATAAAATGTGGGAGGGTGAGAATGGAATATAAAAGAGTTTAAACAAACAGTAAGAGACCTGTTGAATTAACCCACTGATTTTCTTGTCATTGAAGGATTATTCATTATTCTTTCTATTTTTGTGCTTTAAATTTAAGAAATTGGAAGACTTCTTTAGTTTCTTTGAATACTAAGACATAGCCTCAACCATCTCCCTCTTGGAAGATTATTTCCCTTTCTTAATTTCATATTATCTTAAATTCATCATTATTTATATACTCCTCTTTCTTCCTGTGTCACTCAGATGTAGTCAATAGTCCAAGCACAGGATCATGCATCGCACAGTAAAAGCAGGAAATTATTCATAATGTTCTAGGGAAAGAGGTGGGGGGAAGCAATTTTGTTTCACTCTTAGTCATACCACTGACTCACATCTTCTTTAAAAATCTTTTTCTTTGTGTGGAAAATTCAAATCGGATGCCTACTTCTTCAGATGGGTTGAAACCTTCAACATGATGAAATTGTGTGTTTGAATGTAGCAGTACTGTGACTTCTGCTGACTGCCTGATATTTACACATGTGGCAAAAGAACTGTTTCAACAGTAAAATATACTTGGAGAAAATGTGCATTTTGAATGAAAGGTAGCAAGGTATGTCACTTCTGAAATACTGTACACTGACCTGTTGTTACCTACAATCTTTCCTGTGATCCCAGTGAGCCATCATAGTAGCTGGAAGAGAATAAGACACTGTGCAGGTTTTATGTCCCCTCCTTCACACAATAGAATAAGCGGTATTTCCTATTCTACCGTAATCCGTGGGCAACCATCCTGGAAAGGATATAGTACAGTATTTTGGTCCCCTTCCTGGCTTTGTTTTTCTTTTTGTTACTCTTCTTCAGCTGCTGAAAATAACTTGGTGCTCACAGTGTTTGGGACAGGGATCACTTTGGTCTGGAACTTACTATTGTTTCTCTGTTGCTGCTGTTGCTGTTGTTGAGGTTGGTACCTGCAGTCAGCAATATCTGCTGTAGGGCTACTATGCAGTATTGGGGCAGTGCTAAATTACAGTTTACAGCCAAATAACAGTGACAAATAATGCCAGATAATAAGATGTCTTTAAATTCTAAAAGAATAATCAGTGGAAAGATAAATCTATCTGACAAGAAATTAAGGTTTGCTCTCAGCTTCCATGCACATTTGTCCTTGTTCCCTCATTAACATCACTCTTTGCACTGCTTTCTGAAAAAAACAAAGGACACACATACTGGTGACTTATCAGTACATTGGCAGATTCTCTATTTGTAAACTGTAGGATGGATAGAAACAGGCGGTTACACAAATATTTTACATACACTCTAAAAAGAACATCTTGAATGACTACATATTACCCTGTATCACTCCTGTGTTTACGTTAAAAGCCATTTGAGATGGAGAAACAACATTAACTGTTCACCAACCTACAGTAATAATTTATCTCTTGCATATCAAAAATTGTTATGGGATCTGAATATTCTACCATTACCCTACAGAAATCTTATAAGGAGTGTGGTGGGTTGATCCTGGCTGGATACCAGGTGCCCACCAAACTGATCTATTACTCCCTCTCCTCAACTGGGCAGGGGAGAGAATATAACAACAGGCTCATGGGTCAAGATAAAGACATGGAGAGATCACTCACCAATTACTCTCATGGGCAAAAAAGACTCAATTTGGGGAAATTAATTTAATTTATTATGAATCAAATCAGAGTAGGATAATCAGAAATAAAAACAAATCTTAAAACACCTTCCCCTCTTCCCTCCCTTCTTCTCAGGCTCAACTTTACTCCCAATTTCTCCTTCTTCACTTTCTCCTTCACTCTACAACTTCCTCCCCCTGAGCAGCACAGAGGGATAGGGATTGGGCCTTGCAGTAATTTCATTATGTGCTGACTCCGCTTTTCCTTCATCCTCACACTCTTCTCCTGCGCCCGTGTGGGCTCCCACCCATGGGAGATGGTCCTCCATGAATTTCTCCAATGCGAGTTCCTCCTAAGGGCTGCAGTTCATGAACTGCTCCAGTGTGGGTCCTTGCCATGGGGTGCAGTCTTTCAGGAATGGACCATGGCGTCACACGTCCTGTCAGCAAACCTGCTCCAGCATGGGCTCTTCTCTCTACGGGGCCACACGTCCTGCCAAGAGCCTGCTCCAGCGCAGGCTTGCCATAGGGTCACAGGCTCCTTCAGTCACATTCACCTGCTCCAGTGTGAGTGCTGCCACAGGCTGCAAGTGGGTATCTTCTCCACCATGGACCTCCATGGGCTGCAGTTGGACAACCTGCCTCACCATGGTCTGCATGATGGACTGCAGGGGAATCTCTGATCTGGTGCCTTGGGCATCTCCCCCCCTGTCCTTTTTCACTGGCCTTGGTGTCTGCAGAGTTGTTTCTTTCATATTCTCACTCTTCTCTCATGACTGCTGACTTATTCCCACTCTTGCCACCATCACCTGGCTCTGGGAGTACCCACGCACGTACTATTCCAGAAACAACAGGGAACAGTATGCTTGCAAAGAGGTGTGCTTCTAATCGGTGGGGAAAGGCAGGAGATGAATTACAGCTGTTATTTTAAACTCCTGTGTATTCCTTTTGCACCTCCAGGAGACAAAATGTCTTTGCGTTATTCTGAACACTGTTACTATTACATTGACCCTTGTACACATCTAGCTAAATTCACGCTTAAACCCAAGTCTGTCTTGCTTCCATTTTTAGTGTAAAGGAATGACTGAATTCTTAAGTAGCTTGGAGAGAAAAATAGGCTGTTTAGTATGGTCTGTCAGCAACACAGCATCCAGTTTAGCCTTTCATTTTCTGTTTTTGAGGTGCTGATACACAGCCAATGCTTGAGTGGCACAGTAGTCACATGCCTACAAAACAGCTGGAATTTGGAGGAATCTTGAACTTGGCCTTTCCTTGTAGTATGGGGGGTATGCTAAGCCTGAGTGATGATGCTCGTTTAACATGGATCAGCTTGGAAGTCATGGACATCCTTTGATGTCCTCCAGTTTCTTCCTGAATACTTCCTGCTGAGGTGGATCTGGTCTAGCAGACCCTTCTCTGAAATCTTGCAATCCAAGCTATATTTCTCAGAATATTTCATGGGATACAGACAATTCTTTCAACTTTGAGATGACAGTTGCTTTCAGATTTCTAACCAAAGATCATTATCTCAGAATTTTTATTTCAGTACTTTTAATAATTCTAATTATTTTACATATGTCATTTGAGTTTGGCAGTTTTACAACTGTTTTTTGCAAGTGTAGCAGCTTCCTAATTAATATAAGTGGATTCCTCAAACCTCCACATTTTCTGAAAAGCTGCAGCTGTTGTACAATAACTACAGGCTGGCTGTTTGGATAATGAACTGCCTGGATGGTCACACTCAAAAAGTTGCAGTCAACAGCTCAATGTCCAAGTGGAAAACAATAACAAGTGGCATTGCTCAGGGGCTGATACTGGGACCAATGCTGTTCAACACCTTTGGTGGTGACATGGACAGTGGAATTGAGTGCACCCTCAGTAAACTAGCCAATGACACCAAGCTGTCACCAAGCTGTGTGATGTCGTTGACACACTGGAGGGGAGGGATGCCATCCAGAGGGACCTTGACAGGCTTGAGAGATGGGCCCATGCCAACCTCATGAAGTTCAACAAGGCCAAGTGCAAGGTCTTGCACCTGGGTCACGGCAATCCCAAGCACAAATACAGAGAATGGATTGAGAGTATCCCTGAGGAGAAGGACTTTGAGGTGTTGGTGGATGAGGAGTTCAACATGAGTCAGCAATATGTGCTTGCAGCTCAGAAAGTCAACTGTGTCCCGGGCTGCATTAAAAGAAGTATGGCCAATAGGTCATCAGAGGTGATTCTCCCCCTGTACTTCACTCTGGTGAGACCGCACCTGGAGTACTGCATCCAACTTTGGCATCCTCAGCACAAGAAGAACACAAACCTGTTGGAGTGAGTCCAGAGGAAGGCCATGAAGATATTTGTAGGGCCACGAAGATGGTCAGAGGGCTGGAGCACCTCTCTTATGAAGACAGGCTGACAGAGTAGGAGTTGTTCAGCCCAGAGAAGAGACGGCTCCAGGTAGACTTGGCCTTTCAGTATCTGAAGGGGGCATACAAGAAAGCTGGGGATGGACTTTCTGGGTTAATTAGATAGAGATTTAGAGAGAGATAGGGATTAAGAAATTTAGATAGAGATTTAGATTAGGTGAATTAGATAGAGATTAGATGAACTAGATAGTAGATTTAGATTAGAAGAAATTCTTTACTTGAGGGTGGTGAGACTCTGGAACAGGTTGCCCAGGGAAGTTGTGGGTGCCCCTTCCCTGGAAATGTTCTAGGCCAGGCTGGATGGGGCTTTGAGCAGTCTGGTCTAGTGGGAGGTGTCCCTGCCCATGGCAGCAGAGTTGGAACTAGATGATCTTTCATGTCCCTTCCAGCCTAAACCATTCCATGATTCAGTTTTGTTACCATAATGGTTCAACCTTTATGTTTGAAGCCAGTGCCAAGCTTTGTATCTGGTTACTGTTCCATGTTAAAACAAAATAATACATCGATAAATGCAGAGTTCCATGGTACAGCTGTCTGATTTCCTAAAGCACAAATCTGGAGTCCAGATGTAAAATGAATGAAAGACAAATTAAAGTCTTGCATTTCCCTGTTTAGAATAGAAAGTGATGGCTCATCTTATAGCCAGCTGCTTAACTTCTTGTAAATTCTGTTGTAAAAAGAATTTGGAATTGTTCATGCACTTTAACACTAGATCTCTACATTTTATGACAATAGGTTCACAATGGATTGTTAATAATACAACATGATCAGAATGGAGAAGTATCACTAAAGTTTTTTTGAAACACTAACAGAAAACAAAAACTTGGGATATTTTCTACCAGTTGGAAGGAAGACTGGAAAAACAGCTCAGAAATGTTTAAATTCAGAAAATAAAAATCTGATTAGAATGAAAATTTCTGTAGTGGAATAAGCAGTGTTTTGGGTATATCCATGCAAATGACAGTACAATTTATTTCCATATTTCATATTTTGAAGCTCTAATATTTTTTTTTCAATTTTATTGTACCTCATTTTAGTCTCATCACTAAAAAAGTGACAAGGTGGCTTACCTTACTTCCCTTTCCAGTAGAGAGAAGTCATTCTGACTCCTTTAGAATTATCATATTGGTTCCAAAGACTGTGTGCCCTATAGATCCCTTTCTTTCTTCTTCTTTTAAATGTATATTTCATGCTTATATTTAAACTTTTGAAATGGCAAGTTAGAAATTTTAGAAAATGTGTGTAAAACATCACTAAATATGTCAGGATTTTCAGGAGACTTACTTTAGAGGAGATCTATTATAATGGTATTTTATTATGTTTTTTTTTTTTAACTTACATATGCTATTTCAAAATTGATAAACTGTGGCAACGGGTAGTGAAATTCTATTATTATTTCTGAGCTGTCTGTTAAGTTCACTTAGCAAAACACTCACAAAGTTAGTAATGGTGTGGTAGTCAAGTCTTTTCTCACAAAGGAAAACATAGAGGCATAGAAATTATCAGAATTGGAGCCTCCAGGCCAGCGATGTCCAGGTGTGGCAGCAGCAAGTCCGGTTCTGGCCAGGCAGTGGGGATAGTGTGGCTGGTGTGCTTGGGGCAGAGCCAAGGCTGAGGGCATTTTTCTCAGTATTTACAGATAAAGTCTACATGTCATCTGCCTCTGTTTTACAGACCCAAAGTTAATGGTTTAATCTAAAGTTCAGAGGAATAAGAGTATTTTGTATGGTCTGGTGCAAAGCCATCAAGGTTGGTCTAACCAACCTTTCAGAAATTGCAATGGGATACTTTGCCTCACACTCTCGTACAGTCTTCCAAACATTTAAGTAGAATCACCTTAATTTATTTCTGTGCGTATTTTCTATAAGGCAAAACTTTGCATACACTATGCATACAGATTAGTCATGTTTAAGCCTAGTTCAAATTCAATGAAAGTGACTTTTGAACATTACCTGTTCCACTTAATTCAATATACAGAACAACAAGGAAAAGAGAACAGTGAGCCTGAAGGGTAATTATAGAGCAGAGAAGCTTTAAACAACATGGTAGTCGCTGCAGCCCATGGTTTAGTCCCTTAATGAACAGCCTACCACTTTCCACCTGAGTAGCTGTGGTTCATACACATTATCTTTTCTTGAAACCAGACTACAAAAAAGCACAGATTGTGCTTTTCCTAGAAGCAAATCTCGATTTTCTAATTTGGAGGCCAGGAGGCATCTGTCACTTTTGGGAGCCCCATAAAGAATTCAAAGCAACATCACCACAGGGACGTTTCCACTTGAGAAATTTACCTGAATTGGAACTATTTGACTGTTCTTCCTGGCACAAACCCCAGCTTTCCTCTTTGCATTCAGGTTGTGTAATATAGCTAAAAACCTGTGCGCTTCCATGTGAAATATAAATCAGATGAGGAGCCCTGAAAAGCAGTTAACCTTACACAACCAGTACATAGACTAACACTACTGAAAATTGTACTAATGTGTTCAATTAACGTAATGATTCTAAGTATTTTCACCATATATAATCTGGTTGGTAGAATTTTAAATTTGTAAAAGCAGATTTGTCAGGTAAATGAAGGCCCTGAAGATACTGAAAGTGAATCGTGTTTTTGCATTATAGCCAATAGTCTTGCAAAAGGACTTCTCTAATTTATACCAAGCTAATAATCTTTTAAGGACAGTGTGTTCCTTTCCCAGCTTGGCAGCAAGGGAGAACCTAAAAAACAAAGTAAGAGATTCAAAATCATAATCTAATCCAAGGTTGCCTAAACTGCCCTTCAGACATCCCATCTATGTGCTACGCATTCCTTAGAGCTACAGTTCAGCCCTGCAAAAGAAACTGACATGAAAATACTGAAATTCTTTTTGAATGACTTAATTCAAAGTCTCAGGAAGTCAAGAAGTGTGTTTGCCTAAATATTATGTAAATAATAATCTAATATTATTATTAAGGGATTGTTTCCTTTTTAAGCTTTCATTTTAAATACAGTTACTCCAAATTCATAGTTTAATTAGGCTTTACATGTCCCTATGTATTCCCAAATGAGGTTTTCTGTTGTTGCTGTTGAATTGGTGCCAGAATTCTTAGAACATCACTGACTTGAGACCCTGAGCTTTACATGAAATAAACAATGCACTTTACTTCCACAAGTGTAGTCATTGCTAAATTGTTAAAATAAAATATATGGTACTGCAAACATTTCAGAGTAGTTTGAATCCTGGTTCATAGTCATGGTATCAAAATGAAATACCCACATGATGGAACATAATAGATTGTAACGAGGATGAATAACTGCATTCAGTAGAGGACATGCTGTTACAAAATAAACTAAATGCATGTTACTGTTACATAGTAAGAATTCTAAAATAATTTTCTGTTTTGAAGGAGTGCAACAATATTCTGAAAATATTCCCAAATTCATAATAGTGCACTTGAACCTGGGAAATGGTACTCAACTACTATTCAATGAACATGCTGAGATCAATGCCGTTTAATAAATTGTCTGTGAGAGAATTATAATAGTTGTGTATAGGTCAATATCTTATGTAATTTTTTAGTAAATGCAAACACACCCTACCAAGTATTGAGAATTAAAAATAACTCACAATCTTATATATGCAATTTGACCTTTAAGTGTCTTAATTGTTTGAGTGACACGTGACATCTCTGCTTCTTCACTCAGAATCTAATGCAGAAGATGACTGGTATCTCAGCTATGTTTGTATTGTTAAGGCTATGTTTATCTAAAGGCACTTCTTGCATCTCTCTGATCCTCAGAGTGATTTAAGCAGATACTAGAAGATCAATAACAAGTATGAGCGTGCATGAAATCATGAATTAGGGGCAGGATACATAATGAAAATTCACGTTTATCCTGCTAGAAGACAGAAAATTATTAGTGGCTTCTTCAAATATTTTTGTAAGAGTTAAAGGAGTTAAAAGAGAAGCTTACAATTTACAGCATGCTGATGAAGACTGGAAGTAGGGAAGGGGGCATGCTCCTGAAACAGTACTGAAAAGTCTATATCATTTCCAATTATGTGGTAATATCTATCATCCCAAACAACGTTGTTTTATTGCTTCCGTCAGTTTGAATTTATAGTACAGGAAGACTGACATTCAAAAAGAACACAAGGTATCTTAATATGAGCTAATTATGGTTTTAAAAGGTTTAAATGCAGTCAACTCTTTTTTTTTTCTTTTTTAAATACAAAAAATCAAACATAATTTCAACGTTCTTGGAGTCATTCTCATTTTCTTGAAAAGTCATTGCTTTTTGCTAATAGTACTCAGATTGTTCTCAGTGCTGGTCCTATGCTTAAACAGCAGATGTTTGTCATAGTCAGTGTTTTATGCTGGTGGCAGCCCTCTATCTGAAATTATTTTGAATTGGGGACACAAGAGAACTCTGCAGAACTTGCCAATGCAGTAGAACAGGAGATGTTATTGCAAGACATGTTGCAAATTTTATATAATTACTTATGATTTCTACAAAGTAGATGAAGATAGGTTTCTATCACTGGAAAGCCATTCCATTTGATATTTTTTAATTAATAGTGAGGGAACTAATTAAGGTTTTGGACATTCTATACTTGCTACAAATCTATGCTGATTTAGTACTACTGACATGAAAGTTAATTTTCAAATTCTTGTCACAGAGGAAGAGGTATGTTTGCAACATATTTCATGGGGTAACAGCAGCAGTACACTTTATCACAGCAATATTACAGATTTTGTTCCCCTTTTGGTTTGACAGAATGTTGTTCTAAGCATGACCTTATTAAAGTCGACAAGGAAGGATTTCTTATATATTTCAACAAAATTGTATTTGGACTCTTTTTCTGTCCTTGCTGTGCTACTGTATGTAGGAGAGATTTCATCCCAGTTATTTTGACAGTAAGAATTTTTTAGTTGTCTTGGAGGGCTGAAAGGATGAAGTTTGCAGTCAATACAATTTACAATATCACATTTTGACACAATTTTAGAATAATTTTCCAATTGAAATCAATTTGATTCAAGGCACATTATTTTAACTATTTGGGGGGAGAGGTTTAGAATTTCTCTTTGCTGGTCTTTGATGTGACATGCTAAACATTTTTGCTGTTATTTTTTTTCTTCTCTGTTGTTTGATTACGTAATTTTAGCATGCACTGAAAAATATTCCTGTACATATAGTGATAATTTTCATGCTCTTCCAGTTAGGAGATGTCCATCATTTCATTCTGGTTTCATGTCTTTTTGTGTGCCATATGAATGCTTTCTTAATTTATTTTACTAAAAACTGTTACTATATATTTTCTAACTCAAGTCTTATGGTTTGCTGAAGTAACTCAAATCAGTCTCCTTGTATTTCAAAGCTTTTTTCTTTAGCTTCTTTTACTTTTTTCCACCATTGCACAGACAGGAGAGAAGTATATATTCACAGCAGGTTTGGAATCTATAGAAATATTTTATTACTATTGTTCGTTTCTGAATATATACTACATTTGTAATCACTACATGTCTTCTGTTTACATTCAATACTGTGTACTGAAGCTGTATTCAATATAGCAGAAAGTATTTCTATTCCTAATAAATATCAGGCTTATGAATTTATGCCATGGAATGGAGAAGTGACAATTTGGATTTTTTTCTCAGAATGGTCAAAGTGCTGTTTGGGAGTTTTCACAAATTGGAATAAGTGGGCCTAAGGAAGCGGTCAAAGAGTGCAGGGGAAAAAAAAAAACCACAAAAAACCCAAAACCACTTGCATTGTATAGGGTTTTCTCTTATCTTCTGCAATACCCATTTCTCTGAAAAAATACAGGAACTATGCTGAAAGCCAGAGTAGCTCTTTCTTCTTGAAGTATTGTAATACAAAATCTGAAGATTTTTGTAACATTATCACTACTCTAATGATGCTCTGTATTTTCTTTGAAGGTCTAGCTTTTGGACTCCTTTAAGTACATATGAGTATTAACCTTTGTTAAAGAAAAATACAATTTAAAAAATCTTTTTGTTAGCAGAGTCATGACCCAAAACCTTTGACCCAACGGCAACCTTGTGTTCCAAAAATTCTCTAATAAAGCAAGCTTCTACTAAAAGAACAAATGATCAGGCAGAAAACTTTCATGATAGTAAGTTAAGTAAGTCTGAATTAATGGATATTTAAAAGACTATGGATCAAATCTTCATCCAGAGGTGAAATGTAGTGCCTCATAGTGAAAAGCAATAAGCAGGATTAATGCTTTGGTTTGTCAGAGTATTTCTGAAAGCAATCAGAAACTAGCTATTCTAACAACCCTATTTCTGTGGTAGCCAGGCACTGAATGAAAAATCTCATAATTTTTCCTGGGGATGCTCACAGGGTTAGTATGGAGCAAGGATAATTAACTCAGTTTGTCGGATGCACTTTCATTAGTCAGACAGAAGATGAACGGAACTGAACAGTGGAGTCTGAAGAATGTTATATTTATTCGGGTAACAAATATATCCAAGTAATGAGTGCACTGTGTAGAGGGAGTCTTCTGAAACATACTTCAGTCCATCTCTGCTCATCTGTAGAGAGTTAATTAGCTTGTGGATTTAGCTTCCTTTTGATGTGTTTATTGACAGTCTGTGAATCCTCTCTGTCTTTTAAGATCGGTTAAGAAGGTTATTGCTTCTCGTTTAACAATCAGCCTTTTGTGAAGCCTAAGAAAATTCCAAAGGGTCATCCTATAGCATGAATAAATACTAAACTACAAAGCTGTGCTTTAAACATGTTGTGCATTAAGAAAACCACACCACTTCTCAGTACAAAGCTCAGAACAAAAGGAATCAGGCAAGAAAGACAGCAGTTCTTTAACAACTTCCCTCAAGCTTTAATATGCTTTTGTACATGCAACTTAAGTTTTTTTCCTGCAATAATCCATGAAGACATCATGTGTTCTAATATGAACCCCCCTTCTACTGTATATTGATAACTATTATAAGACACACAGCCATCTTTAGATTTGGCCAACCATTCTCCCTGCATTCATTTTCCTGGACAATACAGCACTGTCATTTTACTGTAATGAAGATTACTACCACTTCCAAATGCTGGCCATACTAAAAGTAGTATCTTCTAAAGTGTCAGAAAGTAATAGTAAACATGGAAGAATAATACCTATTTCATCGCTGAAGAATAAAGCATAGGGCAGGCAGGAGCAAAGGGTAGGGGGCAGAGATCAGTGTGTGTCTGTATGCAGAGCAAGTTCACCTTTATCATCTGATTTTCCAGTCCACACATCGTAAAATAAGGAGAGACATAGAAGAAAGAGTGTCCCGGTTTGAAGTAGACAAAGAGGCATACGACAAGATCCTGTTAGACATCATACTTTGAGAAATAACAGATGCATGAAACTTGGCACATTCCCTTATAAAGCAAGCTATAAATAGTTTACTGGTTCCCAGGCTACCTTATATTTTAGTAACATGATCTATTTGGATTTATCTTGGTTAATACCATAACTTCTAATACTAATTCTAACACACTAACGCTGATGCTAATGCTAATACTAATGCTAACACTCAGAAGGACTTTAAAGTTAGTATAGTGCCTCTAAGGTCACAGAAAGGTGTCTTGGTCAGAACTGATTAATGTTAACAACATTTTATAAGTTAGAGGTTGTATCAAAAAATGTTCATATTCTTGTAAAAACTTCCATTAGGGCAACCTAGATAATTTCCAGGAAATAGACTGGTCCTTGGAAATAACAGAATTTTTAATCAATATTACTAGCTTGAGATTGGATCAAACATAGGCATACAAAAAATGGTAAACTACATTCCAGGGATCATTTTGCCATATGAGGAGGTTTGGTACCTTTTAGTTAAGAATCTTTGAGACAAGTTATATAGTATGATCTTTTATTTCTAGGTGATATTAGATCCTGCAATCTGCACCTCTGCACTGAAATTACCTTATGTTGAGTGTGAAACCCAAGATTATGAGAATTTGAAGGAAATTCCACTGTGATGCAACATTTAGATATCAGTATATTCCTCAGTGGCTGTAGGTACTTTAGATTGAATTAAAAATGCAATAGAGAAAACCTGAAAGATATTTTAGTGGAACAGAATATCTTGTTCTTGTTGTTGAAGGTAGTAATACATTTGAGGGCTTGTGTGAAAAATGATTGTGCTTGTATGTATATATGCTTGTATGCTTGTGTGTATATATTCAGTATGGTATAGACTAGTAACTCTGTATCACTTAGAGGGGGGAAAAAAACCAAAGACAAGCATTGTTTTAAGAGGGGATAGGACATTGGGAAAATAAGTTTTCCTTTGTTTGTTTGTTTAATATTTATTTCATAGGATCTTCATGAGAGATGGAATTTTTATCATCTTACAGCTTCAAGGGGCAAGTAAATGTTTGAATTGGTCATCCAAATCTTGGGAGGTAAAATGTGTTCTGAAGGATCAGGCTAAACTGTGTGCACATAACAGATCCATCCTTTCTCTAAGGAATATTTTTATGCTTAGTTTTGTTTTATTTCTGGGTTTTATGTTTTCTGAGGGTTTTTTTTCTGTTTCATTTTTTTGTTTGTTTGTTTTCTATTAGACGACAGGGTCAAAAGGAAAAAAAATGTGGGTTGGGGAGTCAATTTTTCATTGTGAAAACTGGGGAATAGGAAATGCTTTCTATCTTGATCATTTTTTTGGTTTTATTTTACATTTTTATTTATATTTCATTTTTTCTGAAACACAAGGAAAGGAAGTAAATACTTTTAAAAAAAACAAAAGTCTAAAAAACCCAAAACAGAGATGTATTTCATGAAGCTGGCAGAGGATAATACATATTTTCCTCTAGAGGATATGGTAGAATATGTCATTACAAGCACTTTACTAATGCTTGTTGGGCAACACATGGAGTATTGTGTCAAGTTCTGGTCTCACAATGCAAAAGAAACACTCACCCTTTGGAGAGGGTCCAAAGGAGGGCCACAAAGATGATGAAAGGGCTGGAGAGCCTGTCCTATGAGGAAAGACTGAGGAGCTCTTTTCTCACTGGACAAGAGAAGGCTGAAGGGGATATTAAGTACAGTATTCCTGTACTTAAAGGTTTGCTACAAAGAGGGCAGAGGCTCTCTTCATATGGAGCTACATGGAGAAGACAAGGGGCAACAGGTATGTGTTGCACCAGAACAGGTTTCACCTCAACATAAGAAAGAGGTTTTTTGCAATGAGAACAATTATTCACTGGAACAGCCTCCCCAGTGCTGTGGTAGAGTCCCCATTACTAGAGGTTTTCAATACATAACTGGACAGTGTGCTATATTATTTCTATCTAGGCTCCCTTTCCCATGAAAGTTTGGACCAGATGAACTTTCAAGGTCCCTTCCAGCCTGGGCTGTTCTATGAGCATGCTTAGAGCACTTGGTCAGAGGAGAAGTTAAAGAAAAATCCCAGAAGGAGAGAACAGTGTTTTGGAAGGATTACAGGAAGCATTGGTACAGACTCTCCTTGAATACCTTGTGCAACTCTGGGCCCTAGAATTTCAGGATATGAAAGTCTTTGAATGTGTCCAAAGGAGGGTAATAAAGCTGATGAAAGGGCTAGAAGGAATGTCCTATGAGAAGCAACTAAGGACTCTGGGTTTGTCTAGTTTGGAGAAAAGGTGGTTGAGGGGTAACCTCATTGCACTCTGCAGCTTCCTGAAGAGGGGAAGTGGAAAGGAAGGTGCTGATATCTTCTCGCTGGCGTCCAGTGACAGGACATGTCAGAACGGTTCAAAGATGTGTCAGGGGATGTTCAAACTTGACATTAGGAAGCATTTCTTTACCAAGAGGGTGGTCTAACACTGAAACAAGCTTCCTAGAGAGGTGGTTGATGCCCCAAGCCTGTCAGTGTTTAAGAGGCATTTGGATAATGCCCTTAACAACATGCTTTAACTTTTGGTCTGCTCTAAATTAGTCAGGCACGTGGATTAGAGGATCACTGTAGGTCCCTTCAATTGGAACTATTCTGTTCTGTTGTGTTCTGTTCTATAGGACTGAAAACAAGGTATTGCTTCTGCTGCTGTCTTCTATGTACTTTCCGGAAAAGTTTATGGGAGAAAAAAATTTCACAGCTTCAGCCTTAAGTATGCAGATTAACTTTTCACCTTATTACAGTTATCTGCATTAATCCGATTTGTTTAAAGATTGTGAACATGAAGAGTATCCTAGGAGGCAACATTAAAAGCTTTCTTGGAGTGGAACAGGAGAGAGCTTGTACTAAATGGTATCCAGGGGAATATCTGGTGTAGCTAGGAGTGAAACTAAGTTGACCTCAAAAACAAACATCCAGAAAGTGGTCAGTTCTGAGAATGAAATCCTTTCAAAGAAAGATACAGCAAAGTATTAGTTTTCTTTCCACACAGAAGAAAAGAACTGATGACTCAAGCAGTCATAAAAGGGCCCAGGAATCCATTTTGTTGCTCACTTAAACCATTTGTAGCTAAATCACTTCTTCATTTTCCATGAGTATGAACCATAAATTACACAGGAAATAAAACTGTGTCCCTGTCTAAGGTAGCTCCTGTGGAGCCATTTTTCAGACAAGATAGGGGCGTATATTTTCAATTTCTACTTTGTTCCAGACATTGTCTTATGCCAATTTCATTGCTATAACCTCTCAGTGTGTTTAAACAGTGCATTAAATGTTACAACTTAAGATTTCCCATATATGGTTTGATCTCTCATTATTTCCCTACATATGTTTGTTTCATATGCTCTACTGATACTACATGATGATAACCTTCTGGACTTTTTCAGCATTCTGTTTGTCAAGCGTCCATAGAAATATAGCAGGTTTTTTAGTTAATTTCATAATATTATTTCAGATAAGAGTCTAATTTGCTTTCTATGTGTCTAAACAAAATAAATAATTTCGGAGAAATACCTTTATTTTAATACTGTTATGTAAAAGACATCAGAAACTGGACAGTAAAGAAGTTAATTTATTATTTTTCTGCATGTTACATTTTCACAAAGGATTCTAATGCTCATTTTTCTTACAGAAGTAAGCACTGAAGAGTAATCATAAATTAACATTAGAATGAGGAAATATAACTTTCTAAAGCTATTGGTGAAAGCAGAAGTCTCAATAAAACATTAAAAAAAACCTCCATGGAATTAGATAAATCTGAGAAATCTGGCATCCTGGCAAGAGAATTAAAAAAAACTATAAAAACCAAACCAAAAAACAGTCATGCTTCTTTAAACTTTGTAGTCCTCCACAGTGTAATTGCATATATTTTCTTAGCGTTAAGATACAGTGTGCAAGTGTCTGAAAATACACAAATCAAACTATTTTCCTGAGAGATTAGAGGCTCTTATAATACTTTTGATGAAAGATGGGATGAGGATGATCAATGCAATGTAAGAGTCTAAAAATCTAATCTGCTGGGAGAAAGACTACACCAGCTTTCAAGTTTTATCTATCAATCACATGCATCACAGAATACCGTATTACATTTATTTTTAGAAACTAATATAACATTTCCTGATAACATTAAACATTTAATTTTAATATATTGTTCTAATACAGGGGGAATTTAATGTTTTATACATTCTATTAAGAATGTTGCTTTGGTGGTTTAAGAAGTGGTTAGTTATGATAAATGAAATACAGTTTTATTGTTGTAACATTTCCATGGTTTGTCCCTTGGAGAAACATAATAGTACAAGATCACTTCATTTTATTATTTTTTTTTTAATTTGCAAGTGTGAATTTGTTTTCCTGCTGACTGACGAAGTAATTCAAATGTCAGGCAAGTGGAACTGCATTTCTGAGGTGCAAATAAAGATAAATGTGCTAGAAGCTTAAATGAAACTCTTCATGATATTTTGCAGCCCCGTAATGTTGACAACAGCCATTAAAGATCCTTAAGATTTTATTCTGAGATAGGAAGTTAGAATTTTCACAACAGGAATACTTTCAAGATATTTCTGACTAATGCTTATGCAGCTAAAAACTCCATTAGTAAGACATCAGTAACACATTAACATTAAACAAATGTATACTTCAAACAAAAAGGCTTGACTCTTTTCCTTTGTAACCCAAAAATGACATGGATACAGAAAAGTTAATTTCTTTTCTGTTAGAAAGAGATTTTCTAATATAATTTGCTTGTCTATAATAAAATTTCAAGTACATTATAACAAATATTTTAATAGTTATTGTTGTGTATATAGACATTTCTTCCATAGAGCTAGGAAACTATCACATAATTTCACTATGAGAATCAGAAGAGATGACCTTATTTAATATAATCTAAAATCACTGAGATTTCGTAGGTATGACATGCCAACAAAGCAGTAAAAGACAGGAAGGCTAAGCAGCAAAAATCAAATGTTAATTGAGAGAAAAGTGAAGTAATTTTCAGTCAAAGTGAAAATCTAATAAATATTGTAGGAATAGCGAATGAGAAGTGAGAAGTAGTTTATTTTATTCATTGCTCACAATTTTTTTTCCAGTACATATACTCTCTTTGCTTTAAAAATAAATAAATCCTGAAAGTCACATTTTGAGATGCCTTTCCCTTTCATAGTCTTTGTGAGTCAATAAAGCTTTGTAAAGTTTCTTCTGTTTTTCTTTTATCTGAAGAAGTGTGTGAATTAAAATGTTCTTTGAGGGTGAAGGTGGAAGGAAAGATAGGATGAATTTGGAGTCCTTCATTCAGTTTAATTTGTTAGCTGATGCTAAACACCTTAATGTTGACAGTTGAATTAAACAACCTCTCTGTAGTGTCTCTTTTAACTCTACCTTCTTAGCCATGTGAATTGTATTTTCTTTACAAGGCTACTCATACAGTAACTAGGAGCTTATTGCCATCTGCAGAATTTGAGAGGAAATAATTTCAGTAGAAGACTGAATTGTAAGTGACAAGTTCCTGAAAACAACCCATAACTATTTCCTTAAATTACTCACAGATATCTTTAGTAGTCAAGTATCTCTTTTTCTGTTGGTTTTTTTTTTTCCGTTTTTTTCTTTTTTTCGTTTTTTTTTCCTCACCAGTAATAGACACATTTTAAATATTTCAGCTGGGAACCCTTTGGCTTTTGTTTCATTCATTCCTACTCTGTTAATTTCATTCATTCATTTTGTTTCATTTCCTTCCTAATATCTTATCTTTTTAATTGTTTTTTCTGAGTGTGGTTAGCAACCACCTTTGAGATTTTCCTCCATCTCTTCAGAAATGAGAAGTGTGATTGCTTGATTGTATTGTATTTCTTACTTCTCTCTGCAAAGTTGTTCTCATCCACATAATGATCCTCTGCTTAAATCACCATTAGACTCAAAATATAGGAGCAAAGTAGTTAGTCATCTCAGCAGGAGTCACTGAAATCAGATGTGTGGGCTGAAACTCTTCATATTGATACTAATCCTGGAAATACATCTGCTGAATATACTCAAGCCTATCACCTGGCTGTTCTTCCATGTTCTTTAAGGTGGTTCTGTTGGTCGGTTACTTGAGAAATAGACCATTTGTATCAGGAAAGTGCAGTCAATGGAACAATTAGCATAAATGTCTCAACAGAAAAAAGCTAGGACAGACCCACAGGTTCTTCCAGGGCAGGTTCTTGAACACCCATTTCAATTTTTTTCCTTTCCTTTGTCTCTCATGTTTATTTTCCAGATGTCTGGTGGCAAGAGCTGCTTTCAGCATGGCAACCAGGCTGCTACCAATGTCTTCTAGAAAGTCCAAAAGAGAGTCATGGATCCATGTACTAGAATCTGATCCAAAACTTCCTACTTGAGGGAAGCAAGATCCTGAGGAGCGGAGTGAGTGCTCCTGCTGTGCTTCCAAGGTTGATGTGGTTCTCTGTCCTTGTTCAGTTCTCTGTGTGTGTGCTAGGGGTTTCCTTTTAAATGGACATAATCATCTCCTGAGGCCATGTGCTCAGAGTGGTTCAGTTGTTATATACACTGGTAGATGGATGAAATATGAGAAGGAGACAGAAATTTGCAGCTTTAAATTCAATATAACACAGCAGAAGGAACAGGTACTAAAAGGAGGAGATACCTAGAACAATGTATATATATATAATATATTCATTATATTCCCTTTAGTAGTATTGGTTTAACTTTAATACAAAGGAAAAAGTCTTCCTGAAAACGAGTAATTGACTACTCATCAGTCTACAAATCTGTGGTTGGCATTAACTAGCCATTAGGGTCATTAACTAGCCTAGCCTTGGCCATTAGGAATGAGGTGGATAAGGCTCTTTGTCAAACACCGTAATTCCTTGGAATGAATAAATTTTAGGGAAGGTCTTTTCTGGTGTCTATTCTAGGAATTAACAATGCTGGTGCTAAATACAGTTTATGAGTCAGACAGGTGCTAGTTGAGAATATATACTGCTGTTAACCTGCTCTAAAAGCCTCACACCAGGTCTGTATAAAATGACTGCGATCATCCTGCATTCCAAGTAGGCTATTGTCTCTCCAAAGCATCTTGCAATATCACCCTTCCCCTTCAGGGGAACCAATGTTTGTTTCCAGGCCAGTGCTTGTGATTGTTGAAGACATTATTTTGATCTTTTTTGATCCACAGTACAGTAAGGACTGTGAGAATCAGACTGCACAGAGTGCAGTCTTTTCATGCTACGTTGAGTTATTGTCACAGGAAATAGATTTTATAGCTGAGAGAAATCATTAGATCATTAACCTGTTTTCCCAATACATCACAAGCATTATATTTCACTCAGTTACCCCCCTAATAGATATCTGATCATAAACATTGCTAAAAGGCAATGATTCTTCTGGAGGAAGCTCCACTGTTCCAGTTGTAAAGATCTTTTTAATACAGATAGCCTCTGCATGGTCCTATTCAGCTTTTCAGTTAGGAAGACTATTTTTCACACTGCGATCGGAAGTTCTACTTCACACAGAGCATGCAACCATAGTTGCTAATTAAAACCTGAAAGGACATTTATAAGTTGACACATTCTTTAAACTGTCACTGGCTTTCTTGCAAACAATATGTTTTAACTCAATTAGAAGTTACAAAAAGTATTACTAGTTGAACATTTTCTCTGTTACATGGAATATCCTATTAAATTCTCATAACAATTTCTTTGGCTGTTAAAGTATAAGCAACTGGAACTTCTGTTATTGTTACTAAGAGAAATCGAGACGTACCTTCTATTCATTCTCTGCTGCAGCAATTTAAATATAGGCTAAATAAGCTGTAATAATTTTTGTCTCCAGCCACTTGCTTTGGTAGCAAGCAAGTAATTTTAAACCATATGTTCACATAGGTCGGTAGGGAGCTGCCTCTATCAGCAGTTTGTACATCAGCTGCACTTGTGCTGTATTTTGCCACCTTACTGGGTGAAGGGAATGAATGTAAAGAAGAGTCATCTGAAGATAGTGAACAGCTTACTAAGGACTAAGTTTAATGAGAGCATTGAGAGCTATCAGGAGCTGTTGGAATGGGAAAACTGCACAGATGAACCCAGCCGCTTACGTCCAAACTAACTGTGACAGTAAAACAGAAAGAAAGTTGAGAAATGGTTGGGCCATATACCTAGAAACAGAACCAAAATGGAAAAGATTGAATTATTTAGTCTAAGCCAACAGCCAAGTTGAATGACCTTTCTTTCTGTATGCCTTTCACAAAGAAGAAAACCATGACAAAAGTGGTGCTGAATTCTGTATTTATGGTTATGAATATAGCTTTAATTTAAAAAGTACTGAACTAAGGCTAGAATCCTAATTCTGTAATTTTTAATGCAGTCTTTAGAAAAGGAGGTCATTTCCAATTTGCTCTTCCTCCTGATGTCCTCCCTCTGTCTTACCTGAAAACTCCATCATATGAGCCAGAGGACAAACTTTGCAGACTTCTGCCATTTGAGTTAATACAGAGGTTTTTGAAATAATTAATTTTTTATTATTTTTTTGTTTTACTTCAGGTATGAGAAAGAGAAGGTAGGCTGATGAACATGAGCTTTCTCCTATCTTGTCCTGGTGTGCTCTTTTTCCAAATGCTTTCCATCCTGTCTCTCTTCATCTGTAGTTCTTATCCCAAGCTCATCCTCCTTGTCTCTGTAATTTCCAGACTTTGGATATCTCATTCCACCTCCTCCAACTTCTCCATTTTATCTTTACTGACATAAGCTAGTTTGAACACTTGCATGACCCATTTCCCTCTCCCTTGTTCCATACAAGCTTTCCCTAAAATTTCTCATGTAATTGTTCGCTGACAGTCCTTGTCCTCTGCTTTTTAAGCTCCTTATTCTGGTTGCATTAAACAAATCTTTCCTTTGCTTCCCTGCATGTTTTAATACTCAGGTTTTTTGTACAACCAGTCCAGTCCAGCTCTCAGCCCTCTCTTCTTTTTCCAACTGATGTCTTCTGCTATAGTCTAAGACCTTTTTGTCAATCTACCCTTGCCCTCTTTGCCTTCACTGTAATTAATCCAGCATGCTCCTTAGGCCTGAGAGAGAAAAGGCCTTTGTCAAGGTATTTAGACTATTCACAAAATGTAGCATTTCAGTGTTCCAAGGCAGTTTCTAAGTGATTCTGTCCTTGAACATGTGTTTGTCTGGAAAGTGTGCAGGCGGGAACATGGATAAATGGTGGAGAAATTTATCAAAGCGAAACTCTTCTGCTTTTTTATTCTTCTCCATACAGTCTGACACTAACTCTGGCAGTGGGGAGTAGGGAGAAAATATTAATTCTTGTCTGCCATCCAAATGAGGCAGAATAGATGTACTGCAGTTTATGTGGAGAAGATTTCTTTCCAGTCACATTATGTGGAAGTGAGAATTTAAGTTCTGTTTCAAATGTATTTATAGTAATGAAATTATTTTATTGTAAAAATGTTGCATTAGAGTAACTATATTCAATAGCATTTTCTGAGTTTCAGGTTTCTTGAAAC
The DNA here is from genome assembly GCA_033628505.1 of Tringa tobata. Lineage (NCBI taxonomy): Eukaryota > Metazoa > Chordata > Aves > Charadriiformes > Scolopacidae > Tringa > Tringa tobata. Next base: position 2,121,666 of record JAHREE010000508.1, read on the forward strand.
TTGTGTTTCCTGTGTTCCCTGTTAATCTTAGTATTGCAATCTATAAATTTATAATACCCAGGAGACTATTTTTTTAATTTTTTTTTAGTAGTAACATGTATTGGCACCAACTTATAAGAAATAAATGCTGCTCTCACATTATTTTCAGCTAAGTGTATAGTGTACATTGTAACTTAATACCTTCTCATATATTCTTTATTATATTTTAGTTCATAAAAGGAATAGAAACACCAATATAAATGATTACCACAATTTGGCTACCTTAGAAGTGTCTGATGGACATCTGATGGCAAAGTAACAAAGGGCACAAGTAACCCCTGAGAGTGAACTATGCAAGGCAAGTCAGAGAAGGATCCCACTCCACTTTGCCACCAGAAAAGTAGCAAAAAGTGAGTTGAAACTCACTGGAACCATGGATCATCTTTCTTTATATCATGCATCCACTACAGTGTTTCTCTTCTGCTAACGTAGTTTTGAGAGCACAACCTACATTAGGGAATAAAACCAGGTTTTTGGCAGGGTGGGAATATCATTGTGAGAAACAGTTTATATACCTTTTATAGAAAGAGAACCTCTGGGATACATAGGAACAACACTTTAAGTAAAATCAATACAATTATTCTATTAATTTCTAATCAAATAGTTTTGCAAAATAAATTGTTGACAAACATTATCTATTGCTCCTCAATACCTCTTCTTGAAATTTTACTATTGTCTGTTTTGCTTGTTGTCACAAACACAAACTTATTTAATTTCAAAATTTTCTGAGGAAATTAATTTTCATAAATGTAATAAAAATATTTTTCTTTTTGCACCTACTGATGATGGCGGCTCAGTTCAACCATTCTGATGTCAAGAGAAGGCTTTCTGTAATAAGCAAGGGTTGTTTTTCATTGGATACTGTGACAAAGCAGAAAATCCTGGGAACTGGTTCTGTAATGCATGCTTTATGTACCAATGTGCTGTGCAAAAGCTCTGGAGTCCCAGAGTACCTTTTTCACCCCTAGCCATGTTAGTGGCTCACCATCTCTCCCTCTAGCCAGATTTTCAGATGCTCATTAGTGGGTTGCATTGTGGCTGTTTTCCTCAGTTCCTGAACCAAGGGAATCCTCCCACAGCTAGAAATGAGACTTTGATAGTTACTCTGCCTCATGGGTCTTTGGTTCAATGTTTAGGGTAAGTTCAGCTCCTGAAATAGAATGCAATAAATCTAGCTATTTTTCAAAAATGACATTTTTTGGTGAGAGGTTATAAAGCTCTTGCTATTCAATTAGTGTTCACTTGTCACAAGTATAAATCAATAGCAAATAACCTAGTGGATATACCCTCCAAATTACAAATTACTGCTAATTAAGAGCTGTACAGAAGTCATGATTCTTTTCCAGAAGAGAAGCAACAAAGGCTTGAATGAATAAGGGCACAAAGTTTTAGTTCCAAAACGCTTCAGTCTTTGTGTGCAATAGGTCTTGATGCAGCCAAGTCCTCATGATTAGTATAGCTGAAAAATGAGGTTGGTGTGCATATGCAACTCATAGCAACTCAGCCAGGGTACAGTTAACCTCATATATTAGTTGAGTCCATGTAGATATAGCCCTTGGTATGAAAAGTATGCTGTATTCAAAGTGTTGTTTAGAAAGGAAAAATCATCTTGCTTGATACTCGTGGAGGATAGTGGGGATAAGACTTTGGATGAAAACACTTGGTTTTAAGAAGTCGTCTGTTTAGAGACCCGGTCAATCTACAGAGAATCACAGAATCATTTAAGTTGGAAGTGACTATTAAGATGTTCAAGTCCAACCATTAACCTAACACTGCCAAGTCCACCACTAAACCATATCCCTAAGAACCACATCTCTTTATCTTTTAAATATCTCCAGGGATTGCAACTCAACCACTTCCCTAGGAAGCCTCTTCCAGTGCTTGATAATCCTTTCGGTGAAGAAATTTTTCCTAATATCCAATCTAAACCTCCTCTGGTTCAACTTGAGGCTGTTGCCTCTTGTCCTGTGTTTGTTACCCCTCATAAGACTTGTTCTCTAGACCTTCACCAGATTTGTTGCCCTTCTTTGGACATGCTCCATCACCTCTATGTCTTTCTTGTAGTGAGGGGCCCAAAACTGAACACAGTATTTAAGGTGTGACCTCACCAGTGCCAAGTTCAGGGCAACAACTGCTTCCCTTGCAACTTAGCCTTGTTGGACCTGATGCAGTTGACCTTAACCCATTGATCCAGCCTGTCCAGATCCCTCTGTAGAGCTTTCCTACCCTCAAGCAGATCAACACTGTCACCTAACTTGGTGTCATCTGCAAACTTACCAAGGATGTACTCGATCGTCTTACCCAGACCATTGCTAAAGATACTAAACAGAACCGGCCCCAATACCGATCCCTGGGGAACACCACCTGTGACCGTCAGCCAATGGGATTTAACTCCATTCACCACAACTCCTTGGGCCTGCCCACCCAACAAGTTTTTTACCCAGCAAAGAGTATGCCCATCCAAGCCATGGGCAGCCAATGTCTCCAGGAGAATGCTGTGGGAAACAGTGTTAAAGGCTTTACTGAAGTCTACATTGACAACATCCACAGCCTTTCTGTTGTTCACTGAGTGAGTCAGCTTATCACAGAAGGAGATCAGGTTTGTCAAGCAGGACCTGCTTTTCATAAACTCATGCTTACTGGTCTGATTGCCTGGTTGTTCTGCACATGCCCCATGGTAGCACTTAAGATGATCTGCTCCATAACCTTCCCCAGCACCGATGTCAGACTGACAGTTCCCTGGATCCTCCTTCTGACCCTTCTTGTAGATGGGTGCTACATTTGCTAACTTCCAGTCATATGGGACCTCCCCAGTCAGCCAACTTCTGATAAATGATGGAAGGTGGGTTGGTGAGCACCTTTGCCAGCTCCCTCAGTACCCTTGGGTGGATTGCATCTGGCACCATAGCCTTGTCTGTGTCTAAGTGCTGTAGCGGATCACTAACCATTTCCCTTTGGATTAAAGGGGCTTCATTCTGCTCCACATCCCTGTCTTCCAGCTCAGGGAGATGGGAACGTAGAGAAAATTGATTTTACTATGAAAGACTGAGGCAAAGAAGGCATCAAGTACCTCAGCCTTTTCCTCCTCCTATTTCACTATGTTTCCCCCCACATCCATTAAAGGACGGAAATTCTCCTTAGCCCTACTTTTGGTGCTAATGTATTTATAGAAATAATTTTTACTGTCTTTTACAGCACTACCCAGATTAATTTCTATTTGGGCTTTGCCCTTCTAATGTTCTCCCTGCATAATCTCATGACCTCCTTGAAGTCCTCCTGAGTTGCCTGCCTCTTCTTCCAAAGGTCATAAACTCTTTCTTTTCCTGAGTTTCAGCCAAAGCTCTCTGTTCATCCAGGCTGGTCTTCTTCCCCACCAGCTCATCTTTTGGCACATGGGGAGGGTCTGCTCCTGTGCCTTTTTAAGATTTCCTTCTTGAAGTGTGTCCAGCCTTACTGGACTCCTTTGCCCTTCAGGACTGCCTCCCATGGGGCTCTGTCAGCGAGGCTCCTAAACACACCAGTGTCTGCCCTCCAGAAGTTCAAGGTGGCAGCTCTGCTAACCAGCATCTAACTGACCATGTTCTTACATAGTTTTTCTTTTTTTTTTCCCTACTATGTTCCATTAATCTATAGAATTACTTATATGTATAAATAAAATGTGATTCAACAATTACTCTTAAGTGGGATATCTATTTATATATATATAAAACTTCTGAGGAAGATATATATATTTATAAATATGTAAAATTTCCTAGTGTGAATGTGTTTTTTTGCTAGCTATGTTATGTACATCAAAGGAGAGAGTAGCTACTCATTGGCCTTTTTTCACTGTTGTTATTTAATTTCATCATTGTTTAATGATCAGTGACTATCAGTTGTACTTATTAATTGCTACTGTTACTGCATAATTATTGTAACTATAAAATATAATTTAAAAAAAAGTTCCCTATTATAAATAAGCTATGAAGTGAATTCCTTAACTAGACTAAGTTGTGATACTTCATTGATGTCACTTAAGTGACTTTTGCAACTGAAAAACAAGCCTGTTCAGTTTCAATATAACATGCCTTGAAAGAAAGAACATGCTTGCTTAGACTGCCTGATGCTTAGAGACAGTATTGTTGCATTTATTTCTTTAGACAGAATACGGAATAATGTAAACTAATATTAAAAATTACTTATTTGCAGGAAAAACTGTGAAGACAATTTTATTAACTATGGAACTACTATATATTTCATATTATAAATAACTTCAAAGTATTAAGTTTTTTAGCTAAAAAGAACCAACTCAATGTTTCGTTTAATCTGTGCTTAAAGAACAGACCAGAAACAATATGCCTTATAGTTTGCAAAATTATATTCCACTAAAAGTCTATGGCTTAGCAAAAGGGAAATTTCTCCCCATTTTCCTCCACCATAATGCTATACTCTGCTACATATGGCCTAATATTTAGGTTGGTCTGTGGGGATGAAAACCAGGATGTAGCATATCAGGTCACAGCAGGGTGATTTTCAATTCCATTTATTTTTTCTGTCTGGTAAGACTGGAGCTGTATGTTTTTAAAAAGGTTGTTCTTCCAATTTCTTGTAAGAGCTGAGCCTAGTTCCATGAGCTCTCTCATGATTTTGTGGTGTGTTGGCTCTGAGTACTATATCTGGGCAGATCAATCACAAAGCTCCACCTCCTTGCTTTGTCACTGCAGTTCATTATTAAATTTAACCTTTTGTAGGTTCTTTGTGTCTTTCTTGTATTGTTTGATCCCTAATATAACATTGTATTATCTATTGTTATTCCTCTCTTCTGAACTGAAAATTTATTCTCTTGAATAAAACAACAGGTTTGTTTTTTCAAGCTGAGTTTGACTTGTAGCTGTTAACAGGAGAACATTTCCCTCTCCCCTCGCTTCCCTTTAAAAAAATGAAAAAAAGTTTGGTTAAAAAGAGCTGTGGACATGAAAGATTTGCCACTTATATATAAAAGAGACTGATGATACCTTTTGTATTTACTAACAGCAGTGATGCAATTTCTCAACCTAGTTTGACTGTGCTTTTGTTCCTTATGGCACCAGGAGAAAACTTGAACTCTGCATAGATTGCAGGGCTGAGCCTCATCTATTTCAGTGTGACTTTGTGCAGTATTAAGGATCTGTCTTCATAAAAACGCCTTACAGAACTGAAATCATAAACTGAATACAAATCTATTTGAAAGATGCAAGCAGAAGCTTCATTCAGTATCTTTTGCAATGATGGTGTTACTGCTATTAGCTGGTTTCCTGCCCTCTTAGGTAAGAATTAAATATTCTGTCAGTGATTATATCTAAAAACTGTGGTTTATAGTTTAATCTGTTGGTGGACTCAAATTGTGAGAAATGCCAAGGATAATAAGGCCAGCTATAATGTGCTTGACTGTGCCAAGAATGTTCAGAAGACGGACACCTGTATGTTGAGAGAAGGATAGTTGTTTCTGTTTTCTGTGGTGGACTTGGCTTGTACCATAGTATGGAGCTACAGAATGCATTAAAAAACATCCAAAAGTCCTTTAAAAAAGGAAGAACTAACACAAAAATAATGTATGTGAACAGTTTATTACCACAGAGTAGCAACAGAAATGCAGATGTTCTTATGAATATTCATACCATGTGAAACCTATCCCTCCATCCATTTGATTTCTGCAAAAGTCAAGGCTATAAAGCAAGCTGTTTATTGACAAAATCAAACCTTTAAGAGGTTGCATTACTGGCCTCTTTAAAAAAAAAAAAAAAAGTCCATTAGAAGGCTCCATTTCAGTTCAGCTAGGGTGCGGTGGTTATCCAGGGTCTGGTCCTATCTCAAGCTATCTCTGAATAGTCATTGAGCTCCCATGGATTGACCTCAGTTCTGACTTGTTAACCTTGCCTTTGGCTGAAGGTCACAGGACTATCATTGGAAGCTGTTGTTGTTACCATCTGGCACTGCTTATCCTGCTCAGATGCTGCAAGTTGGTGCCCTATCAGTGAAGGCACTGTCTGTACTGTCACCGTTAATTCCTGCCTTGTCCTCCCCACTATCGCTGTTCCCTGATAGAAGTTTCCAAACCCAGACCCTAAGTGATTGCCTTTACAATGAAATTGTCAGCTGAAGAACATGCAAGTCAGAAACTGAAGCAGGAAAAGCCATGGACAACCAGTCTGTTTGTGACCTAGCTGAGCTTCATGATTTACACCATCTGTTATTCCTTTGAATCACCTGCCATTGTACAGCATTGTACTTGGCAATTACTCAGGGGTTCAAGTGAAAGGAGTGTCAGAGTCCAATACTCTCTGACCTAGTCCTTTTAGATATTCCATGCATGGAGGATGTAATGTTTAATATCAAGTTTACTTTTATTTAATGGTAGTCGACATTACACAGGATTTCTGATTTAGCAGAATGATACTAAATATACTGAAAACACAAATCAAATGTAAGCTACACTTAGAAAAATAGAGCAACTGGAATATACGGTTCAATGCCAATAGCAATGTGATTTCCATTACCAGCTTCTCTAATATGTTCATTGTCACAATGCTGGCTGTCTCCAGTTGCCAGGAAGGAATATGTGGGTTGAAGCCAGGTCAAGCCTGTTGTGCTGTTCAGAATTCTTTTACTATTTGTCTAGTTGCTGTCCTGGGCCAGGCATTCACTCCTCCCATACTGGTTTGGCTAACTCAGGGAGACATTCACACTCTTTTAATGAACTCAAGGAGAAACATTTACACCACTAGTTGATCCACTCAACTCTTGATAGCTGTTTATCTAAAACAAAGGCCAACCTCCAGTCTCCTTTGTGTTGAGATTCAGTTACCTTTTTGCAGCAGCTATGGTCAGTCACATCCTGAATTATTCCCTGACCTTCATGGGCACATTGCCCTTGCCCATCTTCTTGCCCATCTTCTTGCCCATCTTCTCTGAGCCTTCTTCCATTGTAGGGTTCACAGGTAAATCAAGTCATTTTAACTTGGGCAGTGTTTGTTCAAGTAGTGGAGTTACCTTGTTATATGTTTTTCCTTTAAAAAAGGAAAGGTTAAAGCTTTCCCACTCCCTTCAATCTTTTAAAATTTTTGAGCAAAAAATGAGAAGTCAAGAAATTCTGCAGAAACACAGGTGAATTTTTGGACTTTAGTCCAAAGCGATACTTACTTTTTGCATGAATATAGAATGTATAGGGTGAGAGTTTGGTGAAGGACAAAGAGAGACAGGAGGGAAAGAAGATGGAGACAGGCAAATGTCTAGTTTTAGTGAAGTGCACAAACACAGGATAGATATCTTCCATCCTGGTGCATCTTCTAGGAGTCCACTATAAATTGCCTCTTGTCTTGACATCCTATCCTTGGCAACCATCAATGCTGAATGGCTGCTTGAGTAACTCTGCCGCCTGCAGCTTTACCACCCCTCTGCACAGGCAGGCTCTGGCTCCACTCTTTTTCAAGCCCTGCTCATATAGCAGTCTGAAAAGGATGAGGAGTTCAGCATCTCTGTCACCTGTGACACCGCATATGGGGTGGTGTGTTTCGTTTTGGACTTCCCAGTACAAGAAAAGACAGTGATGTTCTGGTGTGTGTCAAGCAGAAGGCCACCGAGATGATTAGGGGGCTGAAGCACGTGACATGAAAGTAGAGACTGAAATAAATGAGCTTGTCCGGTTTCAAGAAGAGAAGGCAGAGAGGAAATTTGAAGTCTGACCACAACTACCTGTTGGGAGGACATGTTGAAGATGGGGCCAGATTCTTTAGGTGCACAGTAGAAGGATGAGAGGCCACAAACACAGGTTGCAATGTGGGAAATGCCTACTTGATGTAAACAAACTATTTTTTACTGTGAGGATATTCAAGCACTCAGGAGGTTATGGGATGTTCAGAACTCAACTGAACATGGCCCTGAGCCACCTGCTCTGACTTGACCTGCTTTTAGCAATGGCTTGGACAACATGACTTCTGGAAGTCCCTTTCAACCTGCAGGACTCTGATTCCATTCCCTTTCTTGGAGAAATGTGACATACCGGAGATTGTCTCTCTGTGGAAGTAAATTGCAAACAGCATTATTCTTGAAAGGAAGAACTTTGAAAAGCTGAAATTAGAAAAGGATTCTGTCCAATTTGATAAACTGTGGGTTTTGTGAAGGATTTTTAGCCTCAGTAATTGTCTTGAACAAAAGGGACACAATTTTCGGGGAGGGTGCGTGTCAATGGCAAGTGCATTGAATATTTACTTTATTTAAAAACATAAATTTTAGGGGAGGGTGCTTGTCAATGGCAAGTGCACTGAATATTTACTTTATTTAAAAACTCTTTTTAGTAACAGTAACAGGTAATAAAAGCAAACTGCAATCCATAATGTCTGTATAGACTGAAAATAATATGGTTTTCTTCAAGAAGCAGCTTTTGTATCAGTCTCTACAAGCTTCTTACAGTTTTGTATCAACTGAATTTATTCTTTACTTCTCTACTTACTATATACAAACTTCAGTTTTGGATAGAAATTTACTTGCTATGTAGGAAAAAATTGTGAACAAATGAATGGATAGATTTTCTTATAGCCTTATACTGCAAGAATGATGATGAAAGGAAACAGCTTAGCATCAGTTACACGGATAGAGAGAAGTAGCCACAGCAGTCTCTCACGGAAAGTAAATAATTTGCTACAAATACAAATCTTCTTCTGATCACATAATATACTCCATTTCTGATTTGCATTGTGTCAAACATGGCTGTCAGGAAATACTTCGTTTTACTATTGCAAATATTTGTGATTATTGAAGTAACTAAGGCAGAAATATTACATTTCAGTGAACAAACTCGGTGAACAAATGAGACATCTTAAGAATTTGTCTTGAGGTACTTTACAACATTCTCCTAACAATACTAAGAATAAAGGTACAGTCACTTTCTTGGGAGAGGGAATGTAGACTAGACAAAACATTAAACAAATAACAGCTTTTGCACAATTATCTCTGCTGCAATGTTTTGAATGTCTCATTATGTCAAGTGTAGTGATTTACTGAACAAATATTTACACTGTCTTTTTCTATCTCTTTGCTAATGACAACATATTAAGTTCTGATTAACTAGTCTTTATTGTAACAGCTGAGATGTTCTACTCACACATTTTTCATGTTTGAATGAGAAAGAATTGATTAGACCATGTCAGTTGTTTTTTGTTTGGTTTGTTTGGGGTTTTTTGGGGTTTTTGTTTTGGTTTTTTTTTTTTTTTAAAAGACTTATACTGAATGTATGAGTCTGCATTTTTTCCAGAAGGAAAGCTTCAGGCACCTTATGCAGAGTTTTTGTAATTTTTGGCTTTGAAAGCTGCATAATAGCATAATTGTTCAGGTAGATGTTCAAAAAAGAGTTATCTATACAATTGATATTTGTACAGTTGTATTTTATTTGGAATCATGACTACTTTACTGCTTCCAGTGCCTTAACCAAGAAGGTTACCTATCAAAACTGTGAGGTACGGCAGAGTATCATAAGTCAAATTTTGATACTTCTCACTTGCTGGATGCTATCACAAGCAGGAAGAGACTTTGAGTACCTCATTACAACCTTCAGTCTCCGAAACCCGTCTCCAAACTTATTCTGAAGAATAGATGTGGTCAAGTATTGTCATATTTTCATCCAGGTTTTTAACAACCTCCTGGTATTTTCTCTCAAAAGCATCTATTGCAGGTACTAAAGAAGGAAAATTCTTCACACAATAAAACAAGACTGAAATGAGAATGATATTCAGTTGAAATTAGACTGCTTTGGCAGTCTACTAGTAGAGATCTACTCTAATATAAGCAATATAGCTTATTGCAGTTGTACAGTCTCAGATGCTATATATTTCTCAGGAAGAACCCTATATATATTAATATGAACCTTGTGGCAGACATAAGTATAGTCCTCTTTTTCCCTATAACAATCTGTGTAAAGATGGTCATGCAAGCATATGCTGAACTCTCACACCAACATATAGTGGAACAGTATCTCTGTCTGTATGAAAGTAACATAATTATTTTAAATTGAAAAATCAGGGGTTTTTTAACAATACTTCCTTGAAACCGTGCGAGTTTAAAGAGGCATTGGCATTTACCATGGCACTGTTCTGAAAAACCACAAGTTATTTATCAGTCAGTTGGCAGCTAGCATGAATTTGCTGTGACCACAAGCGTAGCTAGAGAATATGTTCATTTGAGAACCACTGAGTTATGCTTTTTACAAGATTCTTCAGAATGAACAAAAAAGAAGGTGAGATACTGCTTATCTTTAAGCTAGAAGGTATAAAGGACTGGGGGAGCTGGGGTGCAACCCATTGAAAACTTTATGTTCAGAGGCTGAAGCTGAGGTAGAATAAAAAACCAAACATATAAATCCTGCTTACCAGTTGATAATATATTTAAGACCCAATGTCATCAAAAGCTTAATACTTTTGTTACCACTCTAGTACCCAATTTATAGACTACATTGAATGCTCATCAGTTTATCGTGCTCCAGTTTATGCATTCTGTCGGCTAAAGGAACACACACTACATACAAAGCAAGGAATTTAGTGTTAGCTTAAAGTTTTAAAGATGTAATCAAAGAATTACTAATGGTCTAGTTGCAATGATGATAGCACTTAACACTCAAATGGTATACCATTAAAATAGTATAAGCAAAGTTTCTAGTATCTACCTCTTTCTGTGTTGTTCTGCTCCCACTTCCACTGTTCCCACTTCAGTGCTGCATTCTGGTGATGGGGTTAGAGGGAGCCATCATCATTCAGAGCCCTCCACCAGGAGAAAATTGAGGTTGATGATTTCTTCCTCCTCACTCTTTTGTCTACTTGTAGTAATTTTTATCTGCTTGCTAACACCTTATTCTTTCTTCTTTTGTTTATAATTCCCTGTTATGTCCATATTTACAATATATAGTGTCTTACACAGATTCTGGGTGCTTTTGGGGTTTTTGTTATCCTTTAAACTGTTTTTACCAGCTCCAGTGGTTGCATTCTGTTAATGAGCAGTAAAGGACCATTGATGACTTGCTCATAGCCATCGAGCCTCCTTTGCTTGTACTTCTCTACCTTACATTTGATTCTAGGCTGATAGAAATTTCATTCGACATAGATTAATGATGTTATTGTCAAGAATAATTATGTTATTGTCCTAAGTACAACCTCTTCCCTCCACCTCCCAAAAGTCTTATGGTGGGCTCAGGTCCAGGTTTTGGTGCAGTTGTGTGATCTTGAATTGGGCTGCTGGCAGAAGGTCTAATTGTGCAAATGAAATGTGAGAAGCGTGTGCTTGGGAGCCCTGTCAGAGCCCCAGCCCATGGCCTACCAGGGCTGCCCTGAGAGTTATTGCTATAGGTGTATGCACAACAATAACCATGACATAATTGATAAAGATAAGCAAAAGCTAGAAATAAATAGGATATAGTAATCAAGTGATGGTTAGATAATTGCTGTTACAGCTAGAAAAGCTAACACAGAGCTCCAGACAAGCCAAGTTGAGTTCAAGCAAGGCCTGACACCGCCTGAGGCCCATGAGCCTAACACAAGGCCTGTGGCCTGTTACTAGCAGTGGCAATACCGTCCTTTGTGGGCTACAGGGCTACTCGACATCTCTAATTCTTCAACACTCTTAACGTTTATTCGTCTTCACTGAAGTCTATGTCTTTTCTGTCATTCCAATAAAATGTGTTTTGGGACTGTAAGAAGAGTAATTATATTTCCTTTCTTCATGAAGATTAGAGTCAGAGTACATTTTGACCTTTAGAAATGTGATTCACCTACTAGAAAACAAAACCCAAAAAACAATGGAGAAGAGCTACACTGTCACATCTATCCTTAACTGACTAGGCAGACTCCTATTTGGATTGGCATTATATTCTTGATTTTCGAAGCCCATAAGGCTCATTTAATAAAAAATATTAATATATTTGCCTATTTTCTAAGATATTAAGATTATTTTTCCCTGAAGCTTTTTATTGTTTTTTTCACAATATCAATACTGTTGATGAGAGACCTTTCTCTTAAGCTTCTGCTGTATTCTCTCATATCCTTTCCTTTTTTTCAGTTCTGAAAGTCAGAAATCCAGGGAAATACATCTATTATCCTCGGGGGACTGGTTCCCTTAATTCTGATTTGCTCTGTATAATTTTCCTTGCGATGGCTATCTAAATAACAAGAATGAGAAAAGAATGCTACTTAACTTTGGCATCTCAATTCTATAAATTTATACAAGTGTTTTATGGTTTTACAGAAGACAAACTAGTGCTCTGATCTACTGAATTTTTAGGGAGATGAAAAAACTTTCCAGTAGCTGTGCTGCTAAATTAATTTGGGAATGCTAGGTGTTACAAGCATAGTTTTTTCCAACATGTTTATGGATATCTGATTCTGATGCCATTTTGTCTTCTAGCCATTTGCATTATGTAAGACTATTCAGCGTGGTTCTTTTGTCACCTGCTGCGAAAATCAGTTTGAACAATGTCTTGTCAATTGCTAAAAGTATTTTGGTAAAAAGTTCTTGCATACCAGTACATACAGGTCTGTATCACCTGTCCTACTGCACTCACAATCTGTTTTCTCCCTTTCCTCTCTTCAGCAGCCTCTCGCATATTTGAATGCTATCATCATATGTCTGTTTCATGTTCTCCAGTGTCTTCTCTGAGAGAGGCTACTTCATTCTGTCTTTTCTTTAGTTGCAGTTCTGGGAAACATGATTGTACTGATGCTTTTCAAATAGGTTTATCTTACTTAAAGTTAAGCATTCAGAACTATTCACAGTATTATACCTGAGGATTTAATGAGATACAGTCCTGTTTATTTTCCCAGTGTAGCATCTGTCTTGATTAGAACACTATGGTGATGTTGACTTCAATTGATCTTATCTTGCTATCATTCATGGCTTCTTTTTCCTGAACAGCTGCAGCCTAGGGTATTGTGCCTTATCCTATAATTGTGCAGCTTATTTCTACTTGAATGTAGCATTTCACAGTTGGTCCTGATGAATTCTATCAATTTTCTTTTTCTCCTCAGAAATCTGAAAAAAATACTTCAACGCTCACTTTTGTGGTCATATATAGGGAACTGGACCAATGTTTTTTGCAATGCACTCTGTGCCCAGTTTGACATGTCTTAATTTTCAAGACTACTGAGTACACTGTAACAAGTTTTTTTCTTTTGGAAATGCCTGTTTGTATCACAGCTTGATAAGCTTTCCATGAGGTTACCTGCTTTATATTTCTAAAGAACAAATGCATCTAATATTTTAAAGGAGCCTTACATTCCTTTTTGCCTTGGCTGAAAACTTTTAGATTTTATACGTGCTCATGTTGCAGTTCAAAGGAGCTGCTCTTTTGCTTTGTTTTCAGTTTGAAATTGATGTTCTGTATCTTCTGTAGATAGCCAGGGGCCTTAACGCTTCATTAAAAAAAGGTCTCCTACTATACAACCTACTAAAATAACTTGCTTTGGTTGTATTATTATAGATTATTCAGTATCCTTATCAAACTTAATTCTGTTTTCTGAGCAGACTTTTAGACAGATTACACACACAAACATTCATCTAATAAACATCTGTTAATTATGAGACTGTCTGCAATTATATTCTTAAAGCCAAATAATTTCAGTAAGATATGAGACATTCGAAATGCAATATAAGCACCCAAGCAAAGTCAAGTCAACTCTGTATCTGCTATGTTCTCTCCTTAACTGTGGTTACCATTCAGTTCTCTCAAAACTGTTAATTTGGTGTTTCCTCTCTTTCTGCAGTGAACTATTTACTATTTTTTTCCTAAAAATATCAACAAGTATCTACCTATCTATCTAGCACTACTGTCAGTTTAGCTGAGTCTATTGCTTTATTGTTCAGCTTTATTCATACAATGCTTTGTTAAAACTCTTAATCTCTAAACTAACCAAATATATTTCATACAGAATATAGAACTGAGGTTACTTCAGGCAAGTTGTGTATTATTTTTTCTATTCCTTGACTGTTTCATCTATATAACATGCAGAAGGCTTAGGAGCATTTGGCCTCTGAACCTCTGAAGAAGCAATAATGTGAACCAAGTTGGGAATTTTGTGTATTCAAAAAGTTTTTCCTTTCTGAGCCAAACAGTGGTATGTAATGCATCTCTCCTGGAGGAAAACAAAGGAGTGCCTCAAAGAGGGAGTTGTCAAAATCAAAAGTGTAGCTTTCTACCCCTTTATGTATAGGTCATCTCTTTTACTTAAAGTCAATAGTAGGTCACAATAGCTGCTTCAACAAGCCACGAGAGGGAGGCATAATTGCATGCACTGGATCAAAGCATGTGAAGAACTGGGAATAGGAATTTTACTCTCACATTTTGTACTTGGCAACTCTGCCTGGTTTTGAGGTGAGAACTTGGTCTTGGCCCAAGCTGTGGGATGCACAGCTTTTTTTAACTGGACTGTTGTGAAAACTTTGGCAAGTAATGTCAGAAGCTTAGTTACTATGCTGTTTCAGTTGGTGTCCTATCCCATGCTTGGTTTATGGAGAGAGACAAGAGCATGTGGCTCAAATTAAACTGAGCAAACTTCTGATTTTAATAGTTTATGGAAAGGTAATTCAGCAATACATTCCTGAAGGCAGTCAGACTAAATATTGCCTTCCAAAAAACCCATGTCCTTCACATGGTCTTCAATGGATGCTTCATGTCTCAGAGAATGAAGCACTTCAGCTTTTCTCAAAGGCAGGCTTGTGTCCTTGCAATTTATGTATTTCCTTTTGCTGTGGGACTATATCTAATGCTTTTAGTGGAGGATTGAGGAAATATCAGTGAGTCCCTTAAGTGTGAGGAAATGGCTGTAGAGATGTTCTACTCATTAGGCAGCCACATAAAAAATCCAGGGTAATCTAGTTAGACGGCTGGTTTGTTGGGTTATTTTTATAAACCTCGGTGTGTCATTGTACTGAACTTTCTCAGCGGGAAGCTCAGAATCACAGAATGGGAGAGGTTGGAAGGGACCTTCAGAGATCATCAACCCCCCCTGCCAAAGCAGGTTCACCTAGATCAGGTTGCACAGGAATGTTTGAGTATCTCCGGAGAAGGAGACTCTACAACCTCTCTGGCAGCCTGTTCCACTGCTGTGTCACTCTCAAAGCAAAGAAGTTTTTCCTTATGATGAGATGAAGTTTCCTGTGTTCCAGCTTGTGTCTGTTGCCCCTTGTCCTGTCACTTGGCACCACTGAAAAAAGTCTGGACCCATTCTCTTGACACCCACCCTTTAGACACTTACAAGCATGGATAAGATCCCCTATCAGCCTTCTCCAGGCTAAACAGACCCAGGTCTCTCAGCCTTTCCTCATAAAAGAGGTGCTTCATTCCCTTGATGATCTTTGTAGCCCTCTGCTGGACTCAGCTCTTAGCTGGCTCTTTTACAAGCCAGACCGACACTGCATGTGCTTTTTGTGTCTAGAAATCATGGTCTAGAAAGCTTTGAGACGGAAGGAGAATAACAGGAAATAAAAGATCTCCTATAGGAACAGAAATTACATTGTTTTCATCAGCCATTGAGGGATCCACACAAAATCTTTCCCTGTCAGGACTGGAATTGGATGCAGACTTTGCATAGTCATGCTGGGTTTTAATGATCTCAAAATAAGGAGAAGGTACAATTAATCCCAGTCATTTTTGAAGAAAGGAGATTTTGCAATTATTGCCTGTATTATTGAAATGCACACACATGCTGCATTGAAATTTAGCAAATATGAAGAGAATATTTCTCAATCTGTTTGATGTATTACTTGGTTTGGGTACAAGAGTAGCATTAATAGCAGTTACTGGAATTTGAGCAAATGGCAGAAAGATTATTTAAGGCTGCATTGTGATAGTCACAGGAAATGGAACCATGTGTCATGGCAAATCTGTATGAACTGAAAATAAAGAGGAAAATTCTACTGGCTTTGGATAGCTGTATATTGTATCAGTTGGTCCAGTTACTACAATACCTGAGCATCTCAGTCTTTAATGTGTGTAGCTTCAAAACTTCTATAAACTAAAATTAGGTTTAAAGATCAAAAACACCTTCTTAAAACACTCAAAACCTGAGAGCCTGTTTCTTAAGAAGAGTTTGCGTCTTTAAGGGAGAAGAGAGTTGGACTTAATGATCCTTATAGGTCCCTTCCAACTCAAGATATTCTATGATTCTGAGCAGTGCCTTGAAAATGAATATGTCAGAATTGCTTGGTATGCATATGGTACCTAATGCAATGAGATTTAGGTGTTACTTCAGCTGTCATCTCCCCTTAAGATGCATTTTGGGTTCTGGGGAAAGAAATTAATTCTGTCCTCCCCATCGCCACCTCCAAGGTGTGTAATCTCACCTCCTCCTGTATAATCTTCTTCTCCCTGGCAACTTCTTACACTTAGCATACATATCCCCTGCATATAAGTAGGAAGTAGCAGAAGCTCTTTTGGTTTGAAGCTGGCTGGAAGGTGTTGTGGCAGTGTTCCCCCCTGAGTGGTACTCTGGAATTCTTTATGTTACTAAAGGATTATTATATTACTAAACCCAAAAGTACCCACCTTTATGTTACTAA
Source organism: Tringa tobata (assembly GCA_033628505.1). Taxonomy (NCBI): domain Eukaryota; kingdom Metazoa; phylum Chordata; class Aves; order Charadriiformes; family Scolopacidae; genus Tringa; species Tringa tobata. The sequence continues at coordinate 2,138,256 of JAHREE010000508.1, forward strand.
ACCCAAAAGTACTGCCTTCCTTCAGTGGGTTAACTACTGTTATAATACTGCAATATAATATGGAGTCAGACCTATGCTCTACCAGAGTTGTGTTCTTTTAATATTGACTAGATTCAGATTGACAGATGTGGATACAAAATCCATCACAGCATAGGGAATGGATGTAGTACTGGCAATTAGAAAAAAGGAAAATGGCACAAGTCGTCTTCTCCTTTGGTTAAAAGCTTTAAAAAATTGAAACTAATGGGAATCAAATAATTTTGAATAACAATGGTTTGATGGCAGTGATTATCAAATTGTGGTATTTCTCAGTACAGGTAAATTAGGAACATATACAGTTGTATTTTTTTTTTGCTTCTGTGATTTTGTATGCTAGCACAGCTCTTATGACTGTTAAGAAGCTAAAATGCTAAGCTTGAGTCAGGCCACACATAGCTCTAGTCTACAGCTGTGCAGCTTCTCCATTCCACAGTTGCTGCAGTCACGTGCCCTGGGTGAATGTACCTCTCCAGGCAGTAGTGCACCTTCATACTTACATCTTTCTTTGTCTGCGAGTGAAACTTTCTTTTCCTTAATGTCACATTGCAGAGGGACATTGAAGGGCTTCTAAGTATACCAGATAGAAAACCTTTCTTGTCTGTGGAATGGAGAAGAGAAAGTAGCATGGCAAAGTAATGCCAGCAATAAACTATGTAGTGTCTTGCTCACTCATGCATAACAGGCTGCAGGACTTCGGCACCTTTTAACTCAAATACAGTATTTTATTTATGTTCCTTCTCAGATTTGAGTTGTTGCAGAACTCTTGCCTTGGATGTCAACTTTTTTTTTTTTGTTTACTATTAAGTTTCATGAGTAAGAAAATGCCTGTTTACTTCCAAGGGAAAACATTTTAAAAAGCCCCAACCCTGCACCAGTATTAAGTCTGTAGAATTGTCAGGAGATTAATAGAATTGTCAAGAAGATTAATAAATAAAGCACTTCTAGAGTTTATATGAAAGTAAAGAGCCATGATAACAATGGTTGCATCATCTTCTTTTCACTTCCTGGCAGTGCTGCTGTTTGGGAGAAGGAGGAATGGGGATGAAAACTATGTAGCACAAGTCTCCAGAGAAAACTTAAAAACTTATATTGTAGTGAAAGAAAAAAGAAATCCTTTGTAAGAAAATTTAATTGACTTAAGGTGGTCACAAGTGTTGTAGTATTTGTAAGACAGTGAAAAGTAGGTAACTACAGTGTGTATCTGAAGAGTCAGTTAATCAGAATGAAGATTTTGGAGCTTAGAGAAGAAGATGCACAATGTTTTAATTGAAAACAAGGATTTGATAAAAGCTGAAAAATAGATTTATACAGCCTGAGTAAAACTGTGGATTGAAGCTATTCTGCATCTCTATATATGTAAATGGTAATCTCATTCCATACTGTGAAATGCTTTGGGCTCACTCCATTCAAATGGTCTTTTAAAACATATTTTGGTATTCAGCTTTCTTGAAGGACTGGCATTAACACAACTGTAAGAGTATTCTTAGATATGTCACCTTTGAGAACTTCAGAATCTACAATATTGCTAACGCTAAGTACATTGCTTATACTATCCTTATCAGTATTCCTCAGAGGGTTTTTTGAGTGGGAAATGAGCTGATCGAACTTTATGGTATTTTTTATTTGCTACTTATGCAATTTAGTAGGGATATTCTTATCCTGGTTTTATTAAGCATACAGATACATATACCTTTGGTTGTTACATGCAAAAGGATTTCATCCAAGTCAGGGAAGTAAATTAAAAAAAATCAGTAATAATCCTTTAACAGCTGTATTTCTCTTTGGTCTTTAAGGATTAAATGTCAAAATCTTTAATGAGTAATTTAAAAAAAATAGTGAGTTAGGTATATCCAGTACTAAGCAGATCTGTATGAAATAAAGAAATTGTAAATAGCATTATATAAATCATCTTCTATTTAACTTTCTTTGTTCTTTTACACAAAAAGAAAAATTCTGTAAATAATGGAAAATTAGTTTTGTCTGTTATACTTCATCTTAAAAAAATGGCATGAATGCAGGGAGTTTTAAGGGAACGCTTTCTTTCACTGCCAAGAATAGAAATTCATGGTATACAGTAGCAAATGACTACATGGCAGAAATGTAATATCCATAGCCAGCACTTTCAATTAGATTTTTCTTAAAGGTCTTAGGACCCAACTCTGAGTAAATCATTAAAGCCTAGCCATTCATATTTTGAGAACTAAAGGTAATGCTCTTGATTTTTCTTGCTTACTCTGGCAGAGCAAACACACTAAGGATCTTAACTGTTGGATATATGCAAACATTTTCCTGTGCTACAAAGGAAGTACTAGTAAATTTATTTACCTTTTTAACAGGAACTTTCTGTGTTTTGAGACTTGGAGAGAATTTGTCTACTAGCTGAAAAGCTGAACACAGGTAAATGTTTCAAAATTACTTAAAATGGAAAATCTTTAAAAAAAAATTAACAATTAATTTTAAAAATAAATTTAAAATTTAAATTAAAGTAAATTAAAAAATTTAAACCCCTAATTTTCAGTGATTTTTTTAAAGTTAAGAAACTAATGATTTTTTAAAAAATAATGTATAGAAAGATAGGAAGGTGACAGTGAGTCTGATACAAGATATCCTTTACTGAATTCAGAAAATATTTTAAATTTATGGACATTAGATCAGGCTTTACTACTTTTCCTATACAACAACAAATGTATGTGTGTGTATGCGGACTCAGACACTATCCAAGGGCGATCATAAATTACTCATTTATGAAGGAAACATAAAGCTACAGGAATGGCTGTATTAAACCATATATTATTATTTCACAGTTGCAAGAACTGAGATGACTAAAAGTTCAGTTGTGATGAAGACACCGCATTGACTACCCATGCAAGGCTTTTCCTACACTTCATTAAATAGCCGACACTTGGTCTTGTTAATTTGGTATTTTAAAGATTGGATTATTATAAGCATATTAGCTCTAGATAAGACAGTCTTTAGATTCCCATCTTCCCATATCAGCAGTCACCTTTCAGTCCAGAGATAGACTTGACACCTTGGAAGATCTCAGCTAGAATAAGTTCTCAAAGAAAAAGAGTGACTGGTATTCTTATTTTCCTCCTCTCTCATTTAGAAATCCTAGCTGAAGAAGACAGGAGCACTAGGCTATCAAGTTCTCATTACAGAAGAGACAGGTAAGAGGGACAGCCTTCTTTTGATCTCTAGGAAATTAGAAAATTTCTAATTAGAAAATTAGAAAATAGACACTACCATCTCACTGGTACTTCTGTAATGGTTCTGCTAGTGTTGACTCTCTAACAAGGGATCAACAAGATGTTTCTGGTTTTGCTTTACCTGAGTTGCAGCATCTTATTGCTGACTGCTTTGCAAAGATCAGGATCAGATGATTTCTGTGTGTTGTCACTGATGGTCCTATAAACAGATGTTCTCTGTTTTACATCCTCCACCTCTTGCTCAGTGAATTGAGGTTACTAGATGTCTGTCTGTAGACCCTAGGCGTTTTCATCACACTAGTTTTTTTTTTGGTTGGGTTTTTTTTTATATTAGTTCTGTGCTTTTTGCATTATGTAAGTATAAAATTTGTGATTATTTTTGCACTTCAGCAATCATAAAATAATGTCACCATAATAAAAAAATCTCTAATTCCTAAATGCTGATTTAAGCATACTTTAACGGTTTTCACAAACCACTGGCATGCTGATTTGGTGTATCAGATTGCTGACATATTCAAAGCACACAGAAAAGAAAGTGAAGGTGAGGGGAAGAAAGTATTTTGTCTTGTAACCCAGCATGACAGGCATAAATTGTCTGTAACTCTTTGAGTGAGCTACTGACATGGTTGGTCACTGAAAATGTCGAGCCTGAATCCAAATAATAATGACACTGACTTTGAAAAGACCTAAGGATGCAAATAACGTTCATCTCATGAATACTCCTATTGATTTTGATAAGACTGTACAAGTTCATAAAGTCCTGTGGGTGCATAAGCTTTAGGATCCAAGCCTGAGGCCAGAGATGATCTCGTTATTTTAGTGTTTGAGATTCTGTAAGGCAACAAAGAACATACCTCACAATGCAGTTCAGATTTAGAGAAGGTATTTTCTTTTTATTACTTTTTCTTTCTAGGTCTAGACTTTCAGTTTTATCACATGTAGACTGAAAGCTGGCACAGGTCAGAATTTTCTTGTTGGCAGAGAAATACGTCGTAAAGAAAACCAAAACATCTCTTAGCCATATCAATACAAATATGGAAATGATGAATGTGTCAGAAAGTATTAGTTGTGCACTACCTGAAGCATTGATAATAGCATTACTAATACTACGATCACCTCATGTGGAAGAAAAGATGTAAGAGCCCTTTGAAGTACTAGGCATTTCTGAAGTTGAACTAATCTGTCTTAATCTATTTCCTAAGTTTCCTAATTTAAGTATCTGTGAAGGCAGTAACTCCAAAATAGGTGAGTTAGACCACTTTTTTACCCTGCTAATTCATGGTCGGTAAGATACCCTCCTACTGTGTTACTCAGCAATAGCTATCTAGAGGGCCTCATCTTGTTCTTGAGGAACAAAATATAAATGAAAGATTGAAGGCACAGAACTCCTTGACCTTTGTAAGCCTTAATAAGAAACCAAGGGACAGTGTGTAACAGACACACCACAGTCTCTAAGTCAGGCTTAACGGCTGGCAGGTCGTATTTATTTATTATATCTAAAAATATTGTAGTAGATCAAAATAGGTACATTACTAAAGCATACCTTAAATTATGGTTCCATGAGCTGTTTTTATTAATTTTGGTTTTGTTGCATCGATACTGTGGTATTCCATACATTTAGACTGTCTAAAATATGGAAAGAGAAAAAAGAGGTGCTTCTTGTACATTTCATACGGCTTCTGCTGATGGTTCATTGTGTCTGTTTTCAGTATAAAATGAGTTAATGTGGAACCTGGTATGGATTTGGAGAACACAGAGGGGTAAGAATGCCAGCTGACTAACTGCAAATGTCAGCGTGGATTCAATCTGGTCCTAGCAATGTCTGGGTGAAAATGATGGGGTTTGTTTCTGCTCTATAGAGCTAAGAAGTACTTGAGTTGCCTGCTACAAAAAACAGTCTCAATAGCATGCTATCATTAATGGCAATCAGAAGAGATTCTTTAGTCTGAGCTCAACTAAAAGAAAGGTGTTTTCCTACAAGCCACTCTGGTTCCTGATTTGCTTGCTTCGTTGCCTGAAAAAGCCTGATTCTGATGATCTGAAAGCTCTTTTGTGTTTTTTTTTTTTTAGGGGGGGGTGGTGTTCCTTATGAACAGCATTTTAGTAAAAAGGGAGCACTGTAAAAGTTAGCAAAATTATGTGATTGAAGGGTAAGATTTTGAATTTTTTCAAAATTCTGTGGGTTTGTTTAACTGTCCATTAGATAAAAATAGGTTTATTGCATTCTTAACCACTGTTATTTACAAGTTAGAAAACAATTTCCTTCTATTTCTTTTTTATAATATGAATTCAGAATATTAAAGAAGTGGTCAGCAAAGTCATGTAATTATTCCTTTTATACTGAAACCTTGGATTATATGGTATCCTTGTCTTGCTTCATTTCAATGATTTCAAGAGTTTTCAAGCAGCATGGTGGAAAACTTTTAGTGAACTATTTTACCTCTTATTTTTTCTACACTGCCTCTATTTTTGAAAACACTATTACAATTTCATTTAGTGAGAATTCCTTTTTCAGTTTTTCATTCCTTTTTCAGAATTTCCTTTTCCTTTAATACAATCCATAAACACATTTCAAATTGGTGACTAAAAATTAATATCTTAAACCCATAAATGATGAATAAATTAAAAAGGAAGTATATACTTGAAAGAATAGTGCATGTTTCAATTTAAATACTTCTTTTTTTGGCACCAAGTATTGGGAAATTTGACTTACGTGTTGTGTTTTGTTTTGTTTTTCCTGTTTTCTTTAAAGCACTTTCTGCAAATTCTTACAGAATGGGAAGCTGATTTCTAATTCGATGGGTAGCATTTTAGTCATACTTTTTATTAGCACAAAACCTAACTGTGCATTTCAGTGGAAACCATACCCTTCTGCCGTATATTCTTTTGCTGCTATTTTTGTTCAAATATGTTACTTCCAAACTGAATATGACTTCATGCAACCACTGGGAGTTTAATAATGATAGTTTTTGCTGGTTAAGATATACAGCATTTCTGAGAAAATAACTTGTCCATGTCATAGGTCACAGGAAGTGAGCACTGCACTCCTTTATATTAATGTCTCAGGCACTCAGAGTGCCTAAAGAGTCCATGTTGAATGTGTGTAGGGTATGGGGAGCTAGGAAAAAAAACAAAAAGCAAATGAAAGGAGAAACAAACTTCTTTTTCAGAGTAGCAAAATAAAACAAACTCTCAAATGTTACCGTAACAAAGCACTGTTACTACTGAAAATATCACTGTCTTTATGGAGGCACTGTAAAGGTTAAAAAGGGATCACTAAAATTATTTTCATGGAATGCAGTTTCAAAAGGAAAGCTATTGGCAGGCACAGACAGTAGACACAGACATGTGCATCTGCATTAATTGACCATCTCTTTCTGCTGAAGTAGTATCAGGCAATTAAAAGATTAATTACAACATAGAGGGGTAATGTATTCAAAAGTCCTATAATAAGAGCTCCACACCGATGCTGAATTCTTTGGATGCAAATTGTTATGCAGCACAAAGAAATAGTTACAATAAGTAGAAGGCAGGCTGCTGACCTTGTTGAAGATTAGAAATATATAACATTTGACAATGCTCCTATTATAATCTAAAAAAGAGTGCGCATTAATTAGTTTGACTATTTTTCAAAGTATTTCAGTGTCCTCTTCACCCAGTGTACCCCTCCTTAATGTGGACTTATGCACCGTACTTTTTATTAGCTCTAGTTCTGTACTTCAGCTTAATGTACCTTATTAAGAAATTTTCAGCACCTGGGGAACATCATGAATTTATCAGTTAGATGTTCATTTCAGATTGGAGCTGGCCATTTTACATGCTTTCAAAAATAGTTGAAATATTTTTGAAAAACAACTTTTTTATTTTCTTCATAATACGTTCAGCATTTCTTGTCAGCTTTTTTTTATTATTATTATCAGTGCAGCATAGCTGTGAAAAACTTCTAAAAGTTTATACTGATGGATTTATTTTAGAAAAATGCATAAGCTAAACCATTTTCAATTTCCTGGGCTCACCTTACACCTCAGGACCTTTAAAATGCCTCATAGCAGATCTGCCACTACATTTTAATAAAATTAGTTAAATTTGGATGTCTGTATGTGAATTAAACTCCATTTGTAGTGAAGTTCTGTACTCGTTTTGGCTGGGATAAAAGTTGATTTTCTTCATAGCAGGTGCTCTGTTTTGGACTTGCGACAAAACAACACTCATAACACAGGGATGTTTTTCATTATTGCTGAGCAGTGCTTAGACAATCTCAAGGCCTTTTCTGCTTCTCACACTGCCCTACCAGTGAGTAGACTGGAGGTGCACAAGAGGGTTGGAAGGGGCACAGCTGGGACAGCTGATCCCAACTGACCAGAGGATTATCCCACACCATATGATGTTATGCTTAGCAATAAACTCTGAGGGGAGGAAAGGAGAAGAGGGGTACATTTGGACTGAAGGCATTTGTCTTCCCAAGTATCTGCTATGCATGATGGGACCCTGTTTTCCTGGCGATGCCTGAACAACTGCCAATGGGAAGCAGTGAATTAATTCTTTAGTTTGCTTCACTCGTGTGCACAGCTTTTGCTTTACTTGTTAAACTGTCTTTGTCTTAACTCATGAGTTTTTCACTTTTACTCTGCCAATTCTCTCCTCCATCCCACTAGGGGTAGTAGGGGTGTGGCTGACTGAGGCTCAGGTGCCAACTGGGATTAAGCCAATAGAGATAATATAATAGAAACTTCTTTTATTATCCTGATTTTTACATAACTGTATTACTTGAAGTTGTTCTTTTAAGCTGTGAGAAGATAAACATGGGTAGTGTTCATTTCAGATCATGGTAGTTTTCTTCTTAACTGAAAAATTAAAATAGGGATCTGCACTTTTTTAAGTTCTGCACAACCATTTTTCAAAATAAGCAGCATAAACCTAACTAAAATGAAGGTTTAACCAATATTCCCTTAGATTCAGTCCTTCTATTGTCAACATAACATACACGTTAAGCAAATCTAATGACAAACTACCAACTTGCAGGTGCCTTGAGAAGTAGCAGTTATGGATACAATGATCTTCAGTCCTTTTTAAGTACATGTGTTCAAACCACAATGGAATTATTCAATTGAAAATTATCACCAAGAAATCTAGCTTATTAGCAAATAATATCTACATTGCCACTGCCCTGCGCTGATTATTGGTGAGGAAAAGTAGACCAGGTAATATTTAGGTAGTAATAATAGCTGTCTGAGAACTCTAGGGTAATGTAAGCTTGTCTCGTGTATGTACATGACCACTGAATCTTTTGGCCCTGATGACATGAGTTACTGTCAAGTCACTGCTGTATTGGGAGCAACATTTTCTGTCTGCAGCAAGATGTATTTGCTGAGCTTGTACTTCTGGTCTTCATTTCTTTCAGGTGTTTTCTAACTAGATGGCCTTAGTTGTTACTACTTCTCTTCTGCCTGGGATTTCAGCAAACACCTGAGGTGCAGCATTGAAATCTTATTTCTTCATTAGATTATTTTTTTTAATATAATATTCTTTTTATTAATGCTTTTTTGTCCTACATTCTCCTGCACAACCAAAACTTTAATCTGATTAAATGACAAGGGACCTCAAGGACCAAAACCTGTTTTGATTAGACTCTCAAAATTTCACACCTGTAGGTAGCAGTTCATAACAAAAAAAAAAAAATACTTCTGGCTTATGGAAAATAAAATTCCCAAACCATTATTTATTTTTAAAAACAAACTAAGGGGAAAAATTATCTTCTCTGTTCCTTATTGGCACATTCAATGCAGAAAGTGAAATACATATTAAAAGCTACATCTCTGAAATTCTGAAGTGATATGTCAAACTCTGGTAAATTTAATCACCAAGCTTTTCAGCATCAGTGTATTTTCACAGGTGAACAAAAAAAGATGCTTCAGAAGCTGTGGAAAAAGACAAGTAGAAAAATGTGTCTGCAGCTCACGGCACATATTACTGCAGGCAAAATGTTTTGTCTAGATAGAGCAGTTTCTTAGCAATCTTTATTTAAAGTTCTTTGGGTTCTGGAATACAGACTTACAGGTCTGTTACATGGCAGGCATTTGCTTTTTTTTTTTTGCAATTGGAACTTTCTGTAATATCCAAGCTTGCATCCAGTTTGGTTGTACCATGGTACAGACTTTTTTTGGCATTAAGTCCTGGAATTCTGTACAGCACAAAAATACAACTTCTGACTCTGTATAAATGTAAATTTCCTATAGTAGCATGCTGTGTTGAAGCATACTGCTTTATTTCATTTTGTTCTGTCTCTTTGCATCAGCAGTCAGAGATCCAAGGGAGAGATGGAGCCCAAACCCTCACCAAATAAAGCTTTCCATGTCCCATCTAAGATGCTAAAATGTAACCATTGTGTCATCGGGAAATTGTGACTTATATACCATGTGCATTACTGTAAAACAACATGATACTCTGTTTTTACATTATATATATTAAGCAAAGTGATTGTTCTTTTTTATCTGTAATGTTTAAAGGAATCTATGATAATTCTTCATGCAATACAGTTAAGATTGATACTTGCTACAGCCTGCCTGTATGATTAGTCTGCTTAACAAAACACTTTACTAGCTGGTATATCTTGGTTTGATTCACGCCTAACTGGGAAACAATTAGTCAACTGTGGATTTTGTTTAAACTCACCAAGAAATCTGGTTAGATGACATACTCAAATTCCAAACGTTTCTCAGCAGAAGCAGCACAACCACTCAAGGAATATTTGGGGGAATCATGGAAACCAGACATTCAGTTCTCTGCTTTTACTCTCTGGTTTTCAAACTCTGGGTATAATTCAGCTTTCAGGAGGGTGAATGAAATATGTCTTCACACTTGACATGAAGTAATTATTTCCAGTCTTCAAAATAAAATATTCAGGATATTCTCAAACTAATTTATATTCCTCTGAGCCTAAAAAAAATGCTGCAAAAGTGTAAATAAAATGCCTTTTCCCAGAGTCCCTTACATTGTTGAAATGACAGACAGAAGGTGAAAAATCAAACATGGTTAGGCTGATAAAAGAAACAGCATGAAAATAGACTACCATTTTATTTCTGTAGCTTTCAGTTCCTCATACAATAAAGGATAATAACAAGGAAGTTCACACATTATCTAAAATAATTTAAAATGGTTACCACAAATAATTCACTTTTAAAGATTAGGGATGGAAAGTCTAGGGATTTCATCTCTGCTGGACTGACAGGCATACTGCAAGAAAAATTTTGACACAGTCATAAGAGGAACTTGACATAACCTTGCATTTGCCAGTCTAGCCTCCTAGATGGCCTATATAGATAGTTAATGTAGATCTAAGTAATTATGCAAATTTGTATAACTTATGAAATAGTAATTAGAGCAAGAAGTTAATATGTCTCTAGATTCTTGAAGTACCATCAATTTTTTTTCCTGCCCAAATTGATACTTGAAATTTAAAGGTAACACTTCTTATGGTATATCAATTTCAATAATTATAGTTAAAGGTTTCTCTATTTCAAAGTTTTACTAAAAATATTATTCCTTATGATGGAGGAGAAAAGATGGTGCAGAAACAACATTCTTAGAACTATGAGTTTCAAAATTATATGTGGTTTCTTTGCAAGAGTTTGCACAAACAGCAGGACAGCTCATTTGGGGCAATATTTCTTCTACTTGAAGTCAGTCTTCTTCTTCTCTGCTGTTCCATAGGAAGCTATTGTGAGATGGGGTAAGAGAATGCAAGTGTCCATGCTTTCTGTACAGAAGGCATCCCTGTATGTTCCTTAGATCAAATATGGGTATATTTTGTCCCAGTTTTCCCGAAGTTACACTAGAATTTGCAGCTTCATTGAAAATGAATGGAGGAGAGGGTGGAAATCATGGTATTTGAGAGGAAGAAGCAATCACACACAAGATCACTACATCAAAACCCTTCTGTTTCTAAATGGTAGTTACATGGTGCTAGTGTGAACTGCGTAGTGATTTTTGGATAAGGGTACAAAGTATGTGAGTTTCATGACAAATTGCCAAATGTCAGCTGTGCTTGTGTGGATGGTTTGTTGGCTGAAATAAATAATTGATTTTTTTTTTTTTTGCAAGTCACACAAAATATCACATTTGGCCCAAATGAAATATCTAAATTGGCACATATTTTATATCTATACTTCCCCTGTGAATAGCTTACTCTGTTCAGAGACAGTTCAGATGACTTTCACTTCCACTTTGGGCAAATAAATTATTCATCTGAAAATTTTCTCTCAATCCTGATTAGCACTGCACAATATTAGACTCCTGAAGTCCAAATATACTAAGCTTGATTGCTTTGGTTTGTACCTTTTCAATGCTACACATTCCCAGGGAAACTACTGGGTACAAAGCACAGCAGCCACATTTTTGAGCAAGTCAACTTACTGTGAATACACGGTCAAAGTTCTTTGTACTCAGCTTTGGTGTCCCACAGGGACCTCAGCTTGGATTTTGATTTAAATATCCAAAGCCATTTATGGGACTAGACCATTCTATTTCAGACACCTGGATAATGTTTTATCGTCCTCAGGTTAACCCTGATTATCGGTGCTGCCTCATGATAGAAGGGTAGGAAATTGCAGAAATACTGTGATGAATGTCAATTTTGGCCTTGCTTCTCAACTGTAATATCCTGTCTGTTTTATTAAGCAGGGTTTGTGAAGGTTGAACTGTTTTCTGTGGTTGTAGAGAATAAATGCACATATTGTTTGTTTGATTCTGTTTATGGTATTCAGGTAGAGTTCACAGTGTAGCTGACAAGCATCAGATTTTGACAAAAATTTGCCACAATAAAGGGAGGGAAATATGTGTTTCTTAATTTGACTACTTATATATGTTGCCTGGAAATCCAGCCAAGAATTCAGCATTTTTTTCTTTTATTGGGATATCAGATCTATTAGAGAACAATAAGAGTCAGCTGCATTCCCTGAGGCTTCTTATGCGTCAGATTTCCCTCTCAGTAACCTTTCAAAATCTGTACACAAATGGTATTATTCTAGATCATACTAGCATCTAACCTTTGTAAACTTGGACACTGGAGAGAATTTAAATAGCAAAGTGTAAAAAGAGATACAATCTTCCATTTCAAAATGTTACCATTTCTGAAAGCAGCAATGATTTTATGACATATAAAGTTCAAAGTTGTGCTAACTTACTTTTCTCTTCACTTTTCTTATCTTTTAACTTCAATAATTGCTTGTCCATATTATGTTATTTTGTCACATTTCTTTTTAAATGCAGAATAAATACTTATATGGGAACTTGAGAGGTTATGCCTTCATGGACAGAGAATGCCATAATATTACTTAGGGATATAAAGTCCTGGGTGCTGGGTCATCCTAAGAGATGCTGTAGAAGAGTGTTTCTCTTGAAATATGCTGAACTACAACTAACTTGCTTCGTGGTCCCTCACATACAGAGTTTGTGTGATTTGAATCTGGTAGATCTGGTCACAGTAACAGAATTCAGTCTCTGTGGTTCTTCAAAATACTGGCTTCCTTAAGCAAAGAGACATAACAATGTACCATATTTAGCACATGTCCAAAAAGAGAAAGATTAGGAAAACTTTTTTTTTATTTATTCTTGGAGGTTTTTTTAGTAAAAGATGTAAATTAATTACAAATGTTTTCCCATAAAGTTGCCAAAGTCTTCAAATCCATTCCAAACCTCTGAGTTCTTCAGCAATGATAGTGAGGGACAATTCAAATCTGCACAGATATCACAAAATTTCAGCCTTGTCATCTCTCTCCACCTCATACAGTTTGTGTATGATGTCTTTCTGCCTTGTTTTAAAAGTGAATATTAAGAGGTAACAGAAGCATAATTAGAAGATTGTATTACGTTACTAACATCCCTCGTGTTTATAGTCACCACTGCTAGCATTGCCAAATACCTTATAAAATGGAGAATAATAGTTACTCGAGCAATCTCTTCAATGTAAATGCATGTAAGTGTCAAATTCATAGATTAGAAGAGGCCAGTGTGAGTTTTGATTCTTACCTTCTACATGATGCAGGCTAATGTATTTTGTGAGACGTCTAACAGGTATGTGTTTTGGAACATTTTCTGGTTGAAAATGTATGAAAAAGAGGGAAGAAGTGTTCTGCGGTACAAACAGAAAGGGAAAATGGTTTTACTTGCTCTGCTTGCCACACTGTTTCACTAAAAATCTGTTTCTGTTGCAGTTCTCATCTCAACAGATCTTTGTCCAGATGCAGTACAGAAGCCTTGAATAAAGCAACTGATCTTAAGTATACACATTCTGGATGATGAAAAATAAATTCTGGATGTGTGCTGTGCCAGTGGTTAATAAGTAGTAGGCAATAAGGGACACAATGTGCTGTTGCATTAAGTATTTCTCTGTTTCCTGGAGTTCATTCACTTTCTTGTGCTGCAATCTTTACACTGTAGCAACAGCTACTGTAGCACAATGTAAGCACTTTATGTGATAGAAACATTTGCCTGTAATCCCCACAGGGAGATCCTGAGCGAAGGTGCACAGTATTTAAGCCCTACTTCATGGAGTACAAGGAGGAGCAAAAGAAAGTGCTAGACACATACTGTTACTGCACTACCCGCCTTGTAATTTATGCAGGCTGAAGAAACACACGTAGTATGAAGTGCACATGTTTTACTTGCAGGTGCAGGTTTTGCTTTCTTTACTAAGCTGTCTTTATCTCAACCCTGGAGTTTTCTCATCTTTACCTTTCCCATTCTCTCCCCCATCCCACCGGGGAAAAGTGAGCAAGCAGCTGAGATGCCTGCCAGGGTTAAACCACAGCATTTGGACAGTAGTCCACAAAACAAGCCAGAACTGCTACCATAATTACCAAAAGAACAGCATGATCACAACATTAACTAGATACTAAAAAAAAAAAAAATAAAAAATCAAAAACCAGAAACACCAAAAAACTTGCAATATTCCTAGCTGCTAATATGAGTGACTCAGTATCTCCAAGACAAACATGTACAGGGATCTGATAAAAGAAAATATGCCTTCATAATTCAGCAGAATTGTTTTTCCTAATATCAAAAATTATCACTCCTCATAAAAAAAAAACCACCCAAAAAACCCCAACAACAACCAAAAAAACCCCAAAACCAAACCAAAAAACCAAACCAAAACAAAAAAAACCCTCTGTTTAATATGTGGCTGGAAAATATGGGAGGAAATGAGGAAACAGGATGGATGGAGAAAACTGTCATTTTTTTCTGATTTGATGTTTCCATTTTGTGCAAATTGATCATCTCTCTCTCTGGTGCCATGGTCAGCACAATCAGAAAGTAAGCAGCTGAAAACAGCTCACATCAGACTGAGATTAATTCCTTGGGGAGAGACCTTCTGAACCTCACAAATTCTTGTTGCATTGAGGAAGAAAATGATTAAGCAGGTAGATAATGTTTTGGTTGAAGTCATACACTAATTGTAGTGTTTGTATCAAGCAGAGGATGCTTGCCTTTTTTTTTTTCCCTCTTTTTTTTTTTTTTTAAAAACAGTATTCAAATGTTGTTTTACCCATTTTCTGTCATGAACACATGAGTTTGAGTTTGTCCATACACTGGGCAAAATTTTACCATGTAGCCCTCTTTTCATTCTGAATATTGTATTTCTCCTTTGTGGGATTTCTATAGTTTGCACTCCAGTTTTATCCCTAAGGGGAGGCATTGTATGGATCACAATGCTGGGAGATGGAAAGAATTGGTGAAAGGTAATCTTATATATGCATCATGAATCCCCTGCTACTATGAAATTTTCACTTCAGAATTCATTCACAGTATCTTCTGTGATTCCTATAGAAGTGGTAAATGATGTATGAAATGAAACATTTTTGTTGACTGATTGTACTGAGAATTCAGAGAATAATGTTATAGTCACTGCTGAGGCGTATTTATCTTATTTGCCATAATACTTGATATTAAGACAAGCTGTCAAAAGTTTACTTGGATCAAAAAGAGTCAGAGAATGAGGGCAAGAGATTTTTAAGGCAAATAGACTATTCTAAGGAAAAGAAAAAGAAAAGTAAAGCAGTATTGTCACTGAACAACCCAATTGTTAGACCTCATCTCAGAAGTAGGTCACCTTTTCTGAGGAAGGATGAGATTGCCCTAGAGATGGAGCAATGTAAGGTTAATACAATGATTCAGGTGTTAAAAAAACTTACTAGAAGTAAAGTTTGCACCTATTATGAGAAATAGAGGTTAGAATCTATAATATCATGTAATTACAGTTATGATTACAAGAGAAATAAGAATTCAAACCACAGGAAAAGCTTAATGTTTATACGTAAATCAGTGGGTTCTGTGATTTACTTTTCTGTTTCTCTGGGATTAGACCTTTAAAAGTTTTTCTTTTGAAGCCCAGAGAGCTGTGGGCTCAAAGCAGCCTACTGACAATAGGCTACCTTTTCTTCATCAGCTTGTGTGAACCACTAGGACTTAAGGACTTTAGGAACAGTAGATTTAAAATCATTGTTATGCTGTAGTCTGTCCTACTGTGTTAAATGGTAACTTAAGAATGTCAAAGTATTTTCTTTTAAAGGTGAGTGAACACACACACATGCAGAAATGCATTCAAATTTTGTGATACAATCTGCTCACTCAGGTTTGCTTTCATCTTCACAGTTGTTGTTATTCATACTTAGTGATACTGCTGTTGGGGTCCTTAACTTACTGGTTTTACTTGTGTTCTCTGTTGTTGCTTTTTTGACCTCCACGCTTGAAACTGTCAGCACAGAGAACCGACAGGCTTTTGCAGAACAAAAGTCAAAGACTTCTTTCTCTGCTTTCTCACTGTAATTATTTCTTCTTACTGTGTCTAAATCAAAGATACAAAAAAAAAGTATGTATCAGTGTAATGAATAACTTATGGTGCAGCCACAATTCTGTGATCATTGCCTTTCTGCAGAGGCATTAGCTTTGTTTTATAGGGGAGAATGCTGCTGCATTTAATACAGGAGTAGAAGCACTGACCTCTGTATTCTTTTTCCCTCTCCTGCAGACCTTCAGTAAAACTTCACTGTGGTGTCTTTAAAGCAGTCAACACATCTTACTGTGTTTTAATGTAACTAGGAATATTTTCTGTGGAAATTGCTTACATTGTTCTTTGAGTTCATGACTGATGGTTTATATGGAAAAGTTCTTATTCTAAGAAAGAAAATACTGTAAAATGGAGAAATGTGGATATGTTCCTGCTTTTCTTCAGAAAGGTCATTTGTATCATTTCTGTCGGGTTAGGCTTCCTGCAAAATGTACATTTCCTATCTTATGTATTTTCTGGAGTTTCAGGAGGTAAGCTAAAATCTACCATGGAATACATGGTAGATTATCCAGAAGATAGTTTCCTTTTTTTTTTTTTTTAAACTTTTCACAAAAAAAGTGAAAAAAAATGCATAAACTCCCACCCTTGATAGTTCTTAACCAGAACTGTCAAAAAAACCCCAAAAATGCTTTATGAATTCTTAGCTAATGGATAGACTTCTCTCTTTTAAATAGAAGAACAAAGCACAAATATTTAAACACAGAAATGCTCACCTTTTCAGGTAACCAAGCCATAACATGCAAATTTTTACCATTTTTACAGTGATGAAGATATGGGTACTTAGGACATGAAAAGAAAGTACCATTAAAACAATTTTTTAGTTTCATTCTTCTTGTTTCACAGTTTCCTCTTTCTTTCTTTTTTTTTTTTTTCCTCTTTTCATTTTAAGGCATATTTTTCCTGTTCTTCACTTAGTAATAGCTGATGCTCTGCTCTGATAAACTTTGTCTCATTAAGTGTTAGTGTCTGGTACAGCCCCAGTAGCCCTCAACAAGACTCATTGAAGGCACAGAGCAGATCGAAAAGCAATTAGCATTCTGCCTTGTGATAATTACCCACAGTATGGGAGGCTTATCCAAGATGTAGTTTCTACTGTGTCTAATAATAGGATTCTTTAAACACTGATATATTTTCATGGACACACCAGTGCTCTCATTTCAATTCTGTCACTTATCTCAGATAGGGGAAATAAACATCCCTCACACATTTTTTTTCCTTCATAAAGTAAAGTAGACTGCTGTTCTGACAACTTGTAGTGTCACCTAAAAGTCACCTTGAATCATGTTTTAATCAGCTGGAACAAGGCAACATCTCATTTATTTCTGCACTTTCCTTGCTCTGCAATGCACTGATTGCCGAGACATAGAAATCCAAATTGAGCTCTGATTAAAATGGAATGAGGATGCAGATGCTGCTGTTGGTTCAGAGGGGCACTCTGTTATGTGCTACGAAAGGTCAAGGTGATTCAAGTTCCAATTAAAACAGAAAGATTTGCTATATTTAGGTAATATGTTGCATTGTAACAAGTTTATGCTGTGACAGGATGAGTAATTTCTGAATCATTTGCCTTTGATCTATTAGTTTTTATTGGCACAGGAGCTTACTTAAAAGCAAAGTCAGTATTTTTCATGTACTGCAGTAGGACCCAATCCTGTTCTCATAAAAGTATTGTTTCAGAAGCTTAGAAATCATACATTACCTGCCAAATGTAGCCAGTACTGTAAAGAGATTTGAGGGTTTGGTGAATTTTGATTTACTGTTGATTTTTAGCACCTGAAGAAATACATTTTCAGTTCAAAAACACTTTTATTTTGAACTAAATCTAAAGACACAATGCATAAATCAATGGGTGGTTGTCTAGGTGTGCTAGAGATGAGACACCCATGTTGTCTTTAGCTCTTAGCTAAAAATAGCTAAAGAATAAATTATTATGATAATAACTCATGCCATGGAGATTTTTAAAATAGACACTGATGGTTGAGTTGTGGTTTACAGAAATCATACCTCATTTATACACTTCAGGATATGTCTGTTACAAGACAATCCATTTATTGGCAACATTTTACAAAGGATGAAATTGCCTATTAATTCAAGTGCACTTCTGCTAAACAACCCTATTGCCACAATTATAAACGAAACAACATGATATTATTCTTAGCTGCAGAAATCATGTTTAGAGTTCTGGGAAAGCCATTATATCATGTTACTGAGGCAGAAGGTGTAATAATACCAGATGATTTTTAGATTTACTATCTATCTGGAACCTTGCAGGAAATAGTAACAGAGAAAGACTGAGGAGTGGGCTAAAATAAACAATGATTCTACTTGGAGACTAAAAACAGATAATGTGAACACACTGACACACTGAAAGAAGTTATTTATATTTTCTAATTTTTTTTTATTTTTGCTGGGAGTATTGACAATACTAACAACATTGTGATTGGAAATTTTTCTGAATTAATACTGTGCAGCATCCTTATTCTTACAACTGATCTCAAATAAAGCACAGTCTCAGAGCAGCGCTTCACCCTTACACCAGAAGAGGCAATAAGAATGGGAAGAAAAATACACCTGAAACTGCTTCATAAACTGGTCATGAGATTGAGAGTGTAATGACTTACTAATGAGTAAAATGTGAGAGCAGCTCTCCATTTGTGGACCAAACCTATGCAAAAAATACTAAGCAGGAAATTGTTATGAGCAAAGAAAAGGCCTTGTTGAAGATACCCATGGGAATATATTTCTGAATTATATTCCTTACTGACAATGCAACTGTGACTCAGGTACAGACAGTGATTTGTGAAGGAAGCAGAGTTTGCATGCAGGGCCACAGAAAGCCACAGCATGTTCCTACAGGCTCTTTGCTCAGAGCAACTGAGGAATCATGGCTTTGTGGCAGCCTGGCAGTGTACCCACGGAGTGGTTGTGTGTGCTCGTGTTCTTGAGAGCTGCAGGGGGACTGCTTAGGGGAAGAGTAAATGGAGAGCCGTGTTAACTTTACTTGCTGTAAGGATACATCACAAAGATTTCCCCCCACACACTCTTTAAGCACATTTGCTATTTGCTTTCTGTGAACCTGGTAGTTCAAAGGTTCAACCTTTCTGTATGACTTTGCTTGGTTGAGTATCTTAGCTTTTATAGCCTCGGTGTGGTGAAATTGCTGACTTTGGCTCACCTGTGTTTTGAGTCCTCGACCAGAGAACATTATTCAGTGAAACCAGTACTTTTGCAATATTAGAGAATTAAACTGATCCATCAAACATTTGTTGAGTGGCCTGTCACTGACACAAACCACAGACCCCAAATAACAAAAATTGGCTCTGATCTGGGTATGCTTGGGAAGACAAGTTAGTGTTGAGTGCTGGAAGTGTGATGAAAGTAATTTGTCATCTAATGCCCAGTGGGCCTCTGAAAATATTTCCCTTATCCTATAACTCTTTTTGACATTATAAGACATCTACAATGTCCTGTTCAAATATTTGAGGATGCTAAATTATGTTTCATTTTTCTAGGTGCTCACATAGGTAAAAATAGACTGCCTGAATCTACAGACGTTAGCAAAGGAAGGTCCATTAATTTTTTAAATGGATATTTTCCTATGCTTTACTCAACATTGTAGTATGTCTCAGTCCTGTTTTCCAATGTCAATGGAAAATATTTACCATATTAACATTAGTATGAAATACTTTTATCCATATTTTAATATCACTAATGACAAATGAAATGTGCTGAATATTAATGACAGTGACCAAATCATATAATCCAAAATTTGACTGGCATAATACTTGATAGTTTAATAGTATTTAGGGGCTTTAATTTTGAGGTGGATTTCATACTTCTTTTGATTCTACAACTCTTGTTTTTCAGTCAGCTTTTTCAGTGGTTTTCCACTTTACTGAGGCAACAATCCTGTTAGTAAATAAAGCTGGCTAGAATTATTTCCTGACCCTGACAGCAGGTGGCATGCTACCAGTTTTGGGTGTACCCTTTCCATACTGTATTCCTTGGGGTTCATGTGTTCACACTCATCTTACTGCATGCCAAAGACCTTTCCATGTCAACAGCAGTCACTGGGGGATGT
Organism: Tringa tobata; assembly: GCA_033628505.1. Classification (NCBI taxonomy): domain Eukaryota; kingdom Metazoa; phylum Chordata; class Aves; order Charadriiformes; family Scolopacidae; genus Tringa; species Tringa tobata. The sequence continues at coordinate 2,158,429 of JAHREE010000508.1, forward strand.
GTCTGCCTCCTTTAGCCCCAGTGGCACCACCTCTTCACCTGGTGCATGCAGCTTAAATGCTTCGACCCTTTGGATGCATTGAACAATACAAAGCTGTAGCACTTTGTGATGCTAAAATACTCCAGAGTCTTGGTTTATAGATTTGGCATGCCTTTGAGGAAGAAGTGCATTGGTGTTAACTGGGCATCTTAAATTGTACTTGGACTAAGTTAACTCAAAATGTTCCTAATGCAAACATTTGTTGACAGCATATAAAACCAGACAGGAGATACAAATGTCTGCTACAGGCATAGAAAAAAGAAAGAAGAAACTATCTTAATCTACTTACATTAAGAAAGGTTTCTCTCTGCCTTGTTCAGCTCATTTGCTGTTTCCCTGTCTTAATTGAGACTGACCTTGGTGCCAGCAAACCACTTTGAGTACTGATGGGTTTGAGAAGTCTGGTTCCAATTTTTTTATTTTTCTGGAAAATAATAATGCTGTCCTCACAGTTTAACTCACTTCCCTTAAAAAACATGTAATCTCCTCCAGAATGGTTGCTGACAACAGTCCCTGGCCCATGCAGTTCCTCAGTCTCTGTACAGGTGTTGTCTGGGACGGTACTAATTCGGTGTGCTCCCATGCCAAAGAGCAGGCCAACAGTTAGGCAGTATGAGTGATCATATGCCAGCACTTAAGGCTAGCACCTCGTCACATATTTTTTACAAGAATAAGAAAAGCCTGAGAGCACAAAAATTTTATTATTGTTTTTTTATAAATAGGGTTAGGTTTTGAAATAGCGTTAGATTGGAAAACTCAAAATCCTGTGGTAGTTGTTAAACGCCTTCAAAGTTTCTTTTTTATTAAAAGGATTTTTATTCTGCCTTTGATTTCTCATAACCTGAAATAAAATCTGTCGCCCTTCAAATTCTGTCATGATCATTGGCTATAATCAGTGAGAGATTATAGGGACCAATGACAAACTGAATTTCCTCAGGATACTTATGACCAATTATGTATAAATAAGCTCATTTTGTTCTGTATTAAATATTCTGTGCTTTGGCGAGGGGAGGGGGGAAGGGGAGGAAGAAAGCTGCCTTCAATTTTACTTGTATTTATTATAATTTGTAAGGCTGGATAATCAACTTTAATATTTGTTGTACTAGCAATTAGTGTCAAACTTACACACAGATGGTGCATTGTTCCTCCGCTACAGAAAGGACCTCTCTCTGAAGAATTAACAGCAACACTGATTGCTTTTATGCTGAATATTCGAAATTCCAATTGCAGTTTATAAATTAAGATGTGTAATTTTACTTGCTGAACAAAAAGGTACGAAATCAAAGCTAGGTTAAAGTGCTTGCTGTTACAGATTTCTTATAGGATTTGGAGGTAGGGAGCACTTCAGTCCAGATCCTCAGGCGATTTTGTGCTGAATCTCCACTGATACTAGTTAAATATCTTACGTGCTGTTTATTACAGGCCTTAGCCTCATCAGTTATTTTTAAGCTGTTGCTTGAAATGCCTGTGTTGTGACTGAATACTGGGATAGGAAACAAAGCCCTGAGATCCGCGGGAGTTTTGTTTTTCCTTCCACCCTGCTGGCTATTATTCATGTTGTATTTGGGTTCAGGGCATCTATGCTTCAGAGAAGCCTAGAGAAGCTTCTGTTGCTTGTTTTGGCTGGAGCGTATGTTGGTGGACCCTCAGCAAGTCTGCTCAGGCTCCATGAAGGACGCATTCTAACATGCTGAGGATGGTCACCCTTTCCTGTGGTGAAGAGGCCTGGCTTGTGACTCTCAAGAGGATATCTTTGTATGTAAATGGATGCTGAGTAGTTGTCTTCTCTTGAAATTTCTATCATTCTATTTTGCCAGAGATTCAGGTCTAGGATCTACATCTCACAGCGTACTTGTACGTTGCTGAAGCAGATGACCTCTACCTTTTTATTTCATACATTAAGACATATCCTATTTGAAAGGAAAAACTGTTCTTTTGTGAAAATTTTTGCCTTGTAAATGCTGTAGTTATTTTCATTCTACATAGAAGAAAATTGCATCATACTGTCTTGGATACTATGGGCTGATGAATAAATATGATAGCTGCTGTAATTTTTTTTTTCTCTTCTGTTATTACTCTAAGATGAGAAAGGGCTAGATGCCTGATTCTTTTATACTTCCATCTCTTTTGGGCAGTCAGGTGCTTTCAGATAGAGCTTCAGTAACTTAGAAAGGTCAGATTGATGTAAATCTTAGATTACTTCATCCTTGCACAGTTTCCATAATAACTGCATATTTCCATCTTCCCTTTGAATTGCAGGTAAAGCATACAGGATATAGGACAAGTTTATACTTAAAAAAGATGCTTGTTAATTAATTAAGTCTGTAAATTATGTAATGACTGGAATATTTCAGGGGGATTCTTTGGAATAACTGAACAAACTGTTGGAAATCATCTCAGAATTTGGAAATGTGCTCTTCCAAGACTTTATTCTTATAAAGAGTCAGAAGGAAGAAGGACTATTGATATGGGTAAACATTAAAAATAAGGCTCTAGAACACCAGCTGATGTGAAGTAATGCAGACCTTTTACCTTAAGAACGTAGAATGCATTTAACCTCAGTTGAAACTCCAAGCCATGTAACTTTTTCTGCTTTCCAGTATTATTAGGTATGACTTTGACTAAATTTGTTCTCATGAAGCTTTATTGATTCAATGAAAAAGAAATCTGATTATACATGGAACAGGCTAAGAGCTGAATGTGTGGAATGTATTTCTCTACAGAAAATCTATGCCTCTAATAGTCTCCAGCTCCTCGAAAAGACGAAGAACATCGCTTCATTTAGGCCTTTTTTTTTTTTTTTTTAAGGAGCACTCAGTTACGGCATAACCTTACTCCTATGGTCAGCAGCCTGAGTGGGAACAGAATGGTTAGTGCTAAATGCTTTGGAAAATTTCTATAATGTAAGTAGTTTTGCTTTGATTATTGCAAAATTTTTTCTAAAGTTCTTAACTCTTTAATAGGACTTTTAACTGATAGACTTTTTGCCTGGGAAAGTACTGCACTGCTAGTACTTCTACAGAGAAAACAGAATTATCTAGGGTCAGAAGGCAGTCTGGGAGTTCTAAAATTTCCTAATTCCCACTCTAATGTTTTGGCAATTATTTTAATGATTTTTATTGTCATAGTCTATTTTAGGAAATAACATAGGAACCTTTTCTATCTTCCCTTATCCATAATTTCTGAAATAATCACTAGCACACTCAACTGTAAGTAAGTTATTTCTTCATTTTGACCTCAGTCCCATGGCTATTTGATGGCCATTTAATGATTTTTAGTTGACACCAGTTAAAGTAGCCTTATCAGATAATAACAGTACAGGTCCAGTTGGGTTAAAGTACTTTTAGACATCATTTAATTTAGGTTGTGTTTGTCTTTTACTGAACACATAGCCTGGTATCTTGTAATTTTAATGGTTTCAATGGTGATAGGAAGATTTGGTATAAATTAGTAACATTTTGTGAGCACATGGGTTGGTACTTATCCAATATAGCTATTTTTTACTTTGACTTGAAGCAACATTATTATTATTAACACTTTGTGCTGGTTTTGGCTGGGATAGAGTTAATTTTCTTCATAGTAGTTAGTATGATATCAGTAGGGTGCTGTGTTTTGGATTTGTGCTGGAAACGGCATTGATGATTCAGGGATGTTTTAATTATGGCAGAGCAGTGTTTAGACAGAGTCAAGGCCTTTTCTGCTCTTCACCCCACCCCACCAGTGAGTAGGCTGGGGGTGCACAAGAAGGTTGGAGGGGACACAGCCTGGACAGATTACTCTGACTAAAAGGATATTTCATACTATATCATGTCATACTTAGTGTATAAACTGGGGGAAGAAGGATGGGAAGGATGGCTAGAGTTATGGCATTTGTCTTGCCAAGTAACTGTTATGTGTGATGGAGCCCCGCTTCCCTGGAGATGGCTGAACACCTTTCTGCTGGTGGAAAGTGGTGAATGAATTCTTTGTTTTGCTTTGTCTACATTTATGGCTTTTGCTTTCCCTATTAAACTGTCTTTATCTCAACCCACAAGTTTTCTTACCATTACCCCTCCTCTTCTCTCCCCCATCCCACCAGGAGTGAGTGAGCGAGCAAGCTGCTGGGTGGTGTTTAGTTGCCAGCTGGGGTTAAACCATGACATTCCTCTTCAAACAGATTTTAAATATGAAAGACAAAAATCCCTGCCATGAACAAGCTATGAATATCTTCCACATTTTTTCCACAGAGTAGATTAAACAGTTCTCTATTTCTTGTATTCACACTTGAACCTGCATTGATTTTTGTTTTATATTTTCAGTTTAAGCAACAGGCTGAAAAGGTTGAAAAAGGTTGAAAATTTTTCCTGAAATTTACCATGAGCTTAATCCGTATCACAGTTTGCAGCAGTCTGTGAAGACATATGTACTCTTTCAGTTTCCTCTGGGATAAAAATATTCAAGACAAACTCTTTCTTTCACATTGAAATAATTTGTAATGAAATACTGCTTTCTGTCTAGACAGCATTGCAGAGTAATTGCCAATCACAGAGTTTCTGAAAAATTGTACCATTTTATAGTTTATAATATTAAGACAACTCTGCATAATTGAAAAGCTAATTCTAATGTAATTTGAATCATCTATCTGAGCGGCAGCTGGGAAAAACTCACTAGTTACAGTGAGCAAAGAATATGATGAATTTTTATCTTCTGTTTTGCTTTCCTCAAGTTGGAGGACCTTCATCTGGAGTCCACAGAAAAAAAATGAAAGCAACCCAAACTTTCTGATTTTTTTTTTGACATTTACAGAGAAAGTAAAATATGAAAATGTTTCCTTTGATGTAGATATTCAGTTTTATTCTAAATTAAATTTTAATTTCCAATTTTCTGTCATTTGTTTTGTAAACTTAGGCATTATCACACAAAATCTAAAATTTGTCATTTTTGCTCATTTTTTTATATATGAGCCTGTGTTGATTTCCAGACAGCTTACAAATAATTTTTGTTGTAAGCCACATTTGTACACATACATAAAAATGCTCAGAAGTCCCACAATGTTATTATATCTTTCTCTTGCTTTTAGAGTAGAACTGGTCACTGTGGGTTACAATTTCAGTTATCCAGGTGAATTTTCAGAAAATTGATCAGCGTAGGTTATAGGGCTAGTATCAAACAAAATGGTAAATTCAGTTATGAGATTATGATTTGGTCAGACACTAGAAAATATAGAAATACAGAAAATTGCCCTTTGTTGATGTGGTATTGTTAGCCTAGTTTGTTAATAAGGTCTTATGTAAATTGCTGCTGTGGTGCAGTCTTAACTGCTGCTATTAGTGAGTCAGTACATACTGCATCAGAATCTACTTGACATCTTGATAGCAATTTCTTGGTCACCCATGTCAGCAAAGTCTCTAGAGCCATGTAGCCCTTCATCATTGCCTGAGTAGCACAGATAAAACCTAATTTTTTCTTATGCTTGCTATCAGGAAACTTGCTGACACCGTCAGCTGCTGAGTGAGTACAGCTACCAGCACCCTTTCATGTGTGCAGGATGGGGTCATGCACGTACCTATGTTATTGTTTGAAAACAAAAATCCACCCTTCCAAATTATCTTCCCTCCCTTTCTGAGTTTAAACCTTCGAGTCTTGTATGGGAACCAACCTACCCTTTCCCAAAACAACTGCCAGCCTTTCTTTGACTCAGTACTTGGAGTGAGTTACAAACCAGCTGAGTTTTCTAAATGCAAGCATCTTTAGGTAACTGTTTACAAACAGTAAACAGACCTACTTTCTTGGAAAGAGTTCAGGTAGACATCCTGCATTAACAACAATGTCTTCTGTCCTCTAGTGTTAAGATATCAAACATTATGTAAGGTCGCGGTTGAGTCCTGACCTTTCTATTTGTTCATCCAAATCTGATGGGCTATAGCAGGTAGACCCACATGAAATTCTAATCTATTTTTGTCTGGAAGGACTTTATGAAGCTGCCAGAGGGAACCACAGACACCACTGGAATGCATGAAGCTTTTATGCCATTCACAACTGAAATATAAATCCAGTTTATGCAATAACTTTCTGTAATTCTCTTGAAACAAACTCCTTTTTACCTCTCGCATGCCCTGTAGCCTAGGAGATTTTCAGTCTATTTAGAGCTGTAAACTCTCAGGGCAGGGGATGTCTTCAAGCACAATTAGACAAAAATAAAACAAGAGCTTTCACCATTAGTTAAGACTAATTATTGCCTTAATTTAAGTAATTATGCATGCACACCTATGATACAAAGAATCAGTACTTCATTATCTGAATGGGGTGGCCAAAAACTTTCAGTATAAAGTGCTACAGAACACTAAAAATAGTTCTTATTCAAAATTTTATTCCAATTTCCATCTTGTAATGTAAAAGTACTAAAACATTCAGTTTGTTAACATTTCACTGTCTTTGAAAGTAGTTCTCACTTAGCTAACACCATCTGTTTATACCCAAATATTTTCCTTCCATTCAGCCAAGTTGAAAGTATCAGTAAAAACAGTCTGTGTATGGCAAAGAAATGTGCTGGTACACATACATAGTAACTAAGAGCCATTTCTAATACTGCTTTACTTTGTAGCCAAAAATTGAGCTGTTGCTTCTGAAATTCAGTAGAGGGAAAAACTGAAAAAGTCTTGTGAACATCTAGAACTAGGATAAAAGCCAAAGGCATAACTTCCATTTACTTCCACATATAAGCATCAATACCCTGGTTCAATTCACTTTAGAGGAAATGTTTAAGAAAGTAAAGAATAATTACTACATTATATACATAACATTCACCTCCTCCGTTACAGCAACACATGCCTCTGAGCTCACCTTCCACTAACTGAAAAGGAAGAGTCATTTGGTTGAGTCCTTTCTTCTCCTATTTATCCCAATGCACTTTTTCATCCTCTGCAATCCTATCTTACTGAAAAAAAAACAAAAAACAAACCAACCTTTATTCTTTGTAGAACTTTGTATTCTTCTCTTCCATTTAAAAAATACTATTCCAAGTGATTCCCATTCACTGTTCAGCTTCTGCTGCTGACCCCAGCTTTTTGGGTAGTCATGATTCTCATGAAGTAATAGATAAAAAACAACAACCAGAAGAATGCATCCAGAAAAAGACAAACTAAATATAACTGGCATTTAAATCTTCCATTTTTCTTTGGCAGGGGAAGCATTTATAAATGCTTCTTTGAAACTATTTACATCAAGAGTCTTAATATATCACTGACTGAAGGATCAGAACCTCCCTCTGGAACTATATAGTCTCCACTAAAGTCTTTTCACATGGCTTTGTTGTCTGTATTGATTTCTGATCTCAGGTGTGTTCAGCCTAGAAGACAAATAGCCTCAGTAATCAGCAGGTCTTTACATCAGTTGCTCTTCTACAAAGTCTCTTTCCCAGCTGCAACCAGAAAAATTATTTCACCTGCAGATCACACAGAGGAAGTTATGCAGAGGTGGTTAATAGGAACAAACATAACAAATTATAGCCTGCCTTGTCGAAAAAGTGTGTTGCAACTAGGCAATTTTTGGAGCAATTTTTCATGATTTATAGACTAGTTGGTGTTGCAGTCTTCCTCTTAAATATCTTTCTTTTACTCATGTACTGTTGAGTTGGTGACAATAAGGGAAACCGAAGTTAAATAATTTGTCCCCTGTTGTAGCACTGATCGTTAGCTCACCAGTTGCATTCCATGAAACTAGGATCATTATACTTTTACTCCCATAAATTGACCTTTCCCTCAATTTTAGGCTCAGTGCTTTCTACTAAGTTTAGTGAGAATACATCCATTAGATTTAATGAGCATTGGACTGTCTTGCTCTTCAATGTACTAAATTTATATTTCAGCGTTGAAAATTCTGACACTGAGGGAAAATGAACTTTCATTTTAAAATTAAGAGAACATCATTCAAATATGCCATCACTACTCAGAAAAGGGATACTTTTGCTCCAGTGTTACACATGGCTTTTAGCATCTGAAAATCAGAAAAGTGTTTTCAGCAATATGGATTTGTTGTAAAGCAATACAATATGAGTGAGTCAGATTAACTAAATACTCAGGTTAATATATAGTAATTCAGGTATATATATTAACATGATATTTGCATATGGCAAGATAAATATTGTAATAATTTTTATTGTCAGATAAAAATACCCTGCACTCTGACTAATTATAATTTTATAAATAGAAAGAAATACTAGTTCTACATGTCTAAAGATGGCATTAGTCAATGCTGTAACTTTTTGAAGAAAGCAAACCAGAGCTACCAAGTGCTTTCTCTCCTAAGGGGGAAAAAACCCAAACACACATATAAACACACATTTACATATTTGTAAAGCCAATATAATCCTGGCTTATATCAGAAATAGTGTAGCCAGCAGGACCAGGGAAGTGATTGTCCCCCTGTACTTGGCACTGATGAGGTCACATCTTGAATACTATGTTCGGTTTTGGGCTCTTCACTACAAGAAAGACATTGAGGTGCTGGATCGTGTCCAAAGGAGAGCAACAAATCTGGTGAAGGTCTAGAGAACAAGTCTTATGAGGAGTGCCTGAGGGAACTAGGGTTGTTTAGTCTGGAGAAAAGGAGGCTGAGGGGAAACCTTACCACTCTCAACAACTACCTGAAAGGAGGTTGGAGCAAGGTGGGTGTTCATCTCCTACCAAGTAACAAGTGACAGGACAAGAGGCAACGGCCTCAAGTTGCTCCAAGGGAGGTTTAGATTGGATATGAGGAATTTTTTTTCACTGCAAAGGTTATCAAGCATTGAAGAGGCTACTCAGGGAAGTGGTTAAGTCACCACCCCTGGAGGTATTTAAAAGATGTGTACATGTGTGGCTTAGGGACATGGTTTAGTGGTGGACTTGGCAGTGCTAGATTAATGGTTGGACTTGATGATCTTAAATGTCTTTTCCAACCTAAACAATTCTATGATTCTACTATTTTAATAAGCAGTGCTTCATCACAAATGTGAGATCACACTTTGTGTGAAGCCTGCTATTAAGAAAAATCTATTTCTGGTTGTAAATCCCTTCAGTCAGCTTATGTTTATGAATGACTTAAAATACATTAAGAGAAAAAACTATGCAATTAGAATTTGTGGAAATAGCTTTGTAGAGAAAAGCACAGTTACTTTAGATGTTACTAGAAAGAAAAGATGTGCATTTTGTAAAACCTCTGTTCCCAGGGATGTACGGATGACACAGATCTTTCACTGAATAACTTATACATTTATTTACATTTTCAATGGCCTAGACAATCTAGTTTTCAAAGAAAATTCAATTTTTTTAAAGCAGCCTATAGTGAAATACTTCATTGTCTCAAGGATTCATTCTTTGTAAAAAATAAGATTTCTGATAAAGGTTTGCATTTTAGCTTTCAGCACTGATACTCTAAAGTAAGTTGCTATCAATTGTACCTAATCACTAGTAGAGTCAATCTTGCCAGCTGTTACATAAATCTTTGAAATGGAGATGCATTGGAGGGCTTTATTTGGGATGACAAGGTCAAGACTGTTCTCCAAAATGGGGAGTCATCTCTATTTTCATTCCATTTTAAATGAATTATTGCATTTCAGGTTCATTATTGCATCTTATTATCTTTATTTTATTTTATTTCTCAGCAAATATTAACCATTTCCAAACAAGAAAAAAAAAAGTAGCCATCTGGTATATTTACAAAAAATCCTTTTAATAGAATAACCATCCGCTCCAAAATGTCAAAACTGGGGAGGATCAAATAATCTTTCTCTATTAAAAACCAAAAAAAATTGTCTAAGGAACATATGAAATTTCCCTACTATATCCAATTGTGGAATGGGAATTTTTGCAAACTGTTAATTCTACTGGACAGAAAAAAAGATACACTTGACTGGTGCAATTCTATCGCCAAATAAATGCAACAGAGTTATGTTGCATCTGTTAGTTAAAGTTTCAGTAGTAGTTCAGAAAGCTATGAAGCTACAAACTAATTGGGACCACTTGAAGGCAAAACAAGCTATTCAAATTTTATATTTTTAGATGAAGGCAAAGAATATCACCTACAGCATTAAAACTTTTCAAAAACGCTTAAGTTACTAAATTTCTAATGAGGTCATAAATCTCATGTATTGTGTATTGTCTTCAGTCGCTCAGAGAAAGCCACTATTACAAAAGAACTCCTGTACTAGTTAGTGCCTTTTACATTGATCCATTATGATGATGACTCAGAAGCTCACATGCAGCTACTAATATGACGTATTAATCTCTCTCTGTGTTGGTAACAAAGACGACTAGAATTTAAGATACATATTTATAGGAATGCACATAAGGACTTCTGAGTCTTGTAGAGAAGTCATACATTTCAGAGCCAGGATCCCTACCATTGTAAAACAAAAGGACAAATTGAGCTGTCCCATGAGATTCTTTGGAGAGTTTGTTAAGAAAGCCATTTTAAGACCGGAGATAGAGCTGCAGGAGTATACCCCCCACATATGTCCGTGTTCTCTTAGACCCACAAAGATAATGCGTTGTATATCTCCTTAGGCTGTTAAACAATTCAGGGTATTCAGTCTTTTTGGACAACACAGTCAGGAGAAAATTCATGTTTTTCTACTTGAAGAATAATTGGTGATTAAAGTCCTCCCAGTAATCCAGTTAGCCAATGTATACAAGGCTGCACAAGGGAAAAAACTTTCTTACTCTAGAAAGCGATCATCTTGTGATATGAAGCATGAACTTTCTTTAGGCTTTATTTAATTTGCATGCCTGTGATATTAGACATACTGGTCTAATAGTCTATCCATCCTACTGGACTCAGTGATCTCTTGAAGAAAGAATTATTCATTCACAGGCTGATTTATATACTACAGTACTACAGGAGGTAAATTTCTTTATCCTGAACTCCCCAAGATTACTGTCAATTTTTTAAAACATCCTTTATTAAAAAAAAAAAAAAAGATGATTTGCTGCATCAGAATATTAGGGATTTTCTGAAACCAGTCACTATAAATTTAGTAATTCTGCACATCCAAGTCAGGTCATCTTGATTTTTTATTTTTGTGCTATCGAGTGACTCTAAATTTTATCTAACTTTAGACACAAAATTTCTTCTCTTTGCATGCTCTCAGCCGTGTCACATTCACAAGCTGATCCTTTTTGAAAGTAAGGGACTCATTAGGTAAATTACTGAACAGTTAAGTGTCTTCTGGAGGAAAATACAAAGTAGTCATAGTTATGTATATGTTGCTTTGTAAATGTATGCAAGCATCTAAAATTTTGACAAGTATTGTACACTGTACATATTTATTGAATTATTCACAATTATTCTTTTGTCTTTTATTTTTTTTTCCTTCGAAATGCATTATGCATTCAAAACTCAGAATATCTGAAAAGATTAGAACACTATTGTAGAACTACCTGGCTTTATACTGACCCAACTGGAGGTTCATCTGCTGCTACACAATATATATTCCTGTCTTGACATTCATCTAAATGTTTTAATAATACAATACATTTTTAAACTAGTGTAATTGTAGACATCTCTTCCACTTTTTAATCTTATGATCACTTAAGTAATAGCATGATGTCAGCCACAGTTCCTAAGACCAAGTAAAGACAGTTTGTACACAGACATCTATGGTTGCTTACACAGCTCCACATTCTACAGTTCTTCATCGTGACACTATTGAAATCTGTGTGTCTATCATACTATTTTCTTTATGTATCTAAAATATTAGGAATCAAAGCCTTCTAAAACTACTCTGAATACAGGTGTGCCTGTGAATCATGCTTCCAAGGAGATCACTCCCTTATCATCCTCAAGATGCAGGAATTGTTGTCCCTTATCTTCTGCTAAGCTCAGTTTTGACCATGCAGTAGTTTTCTGGAGGGTTGTTGTTTGGCTTTTTAAAATTTATTTTTGGTTTTTATTCCTTATCACCTCCTAGCAGTTATTATTAGGGTGGGTGGTTAGTAAGGTAGTTTATTCCTTGGGTCTAGCTTTTGTTTATCAATAAAGGTATTTTGAGGTCTTTCTGGTACCTTCCAGGAGCTTCTGCAGGGCACTACCTCTGTTAGCTTCTTCCTGATTGGTGGGTCCTTGATTTGTTAGCTGTTGTCTGATTGGTGGGTTGCTCTGTAAAAGGGGCCAATGGGGGGTAATGACCTTGGCCTGGGCAAGATGGCTGTTGATATTTAGGGGCTTTGGCAGGACCTTGGGCACTGTGCTGAGTTTTGGGCCCCTCGCTACAAGAAAGACATTGAGGCGCTGGATCGTGTCCAGAGAAGAGCAGCAAAGCTGGTGAGGGTTGTTGAGAGCAAGTCTTTTGAGAAGCAACTGAGGGAACTGGAGTTGTTTAGCCTGGAGAAAAGGAGGCTGAGGGGAGACCTTATCACTCTCTACAACTGCCTGAAAGGAGGCTATAGAGAGGAGGGGGTTGGTCTCTTCTGTCAAGTAACAAGATGAGAGGTAAGGGCCTCAAGTTGCTCCAGGGGAGGTTTAGATTGGCTACTAGGAAAAAAAAATTCCCTAAAAGGGCAGTAAAGCATTGGAAGAGTCTGCCCAGGGAAGTAATTGAGTCACCATCTCTGGAGGTGTTTATAAGATGTATAAATGTGATTCTTAGGGACATGGTTTAGTGGTATACTTTGCTAGGTTAATGGTCAGGCTTGATGATCTTGAAAGTCTTTTCCAACCTAAATGATTCTATGATTATATGAAATGTTGCAGGAGGGAGGTGAGCTGTCTGTGTGCTATTGGGGAGGATAAATGGGGGATTCACTGGGGCTTCAGAGAAACTTTGCGGAGGGAACAGCCTGAGTTCTGTGATGTAGGGAAGGCAAGGTGGACATACAGAGCTTGTGGTGTGATTCATGGATGGAGGCCTGCAAGATGGGAGAGGCTTGAAACTTCTGACTTTGAGGAGTAGGACAAAGATATGGCATCAAGGAGGTAGCCTGAACTTATATAAATGGGTACTGTGCTGTAACAGCCAATAGAGAGAACAGGCTCTCTAAAGGAGAGTGGCTTAAATGACTTCTCTGTGTGGATAAATGGTGTTAAGGTGTAAGCAGATAAACTTGGCTTGGGGACCAGTGCTATTGTTTGTTATACTCTGAAACTTGTTACTTCCATGGCAATCAATTACAAAAATTTTTCTTTTGTAGAAATTCTGAAATAAACTTATGCTGATTCCTGAAGACAAGCTTTTATGATCATGACTCTAAATGTTGTTCATGGAACATTTGTGCTTTGATCATGTGCACATGCAGATATGCATGAATATATAAAATGGTGTATCACTGTAAATGGTAATGATTTAGTGACATCTGTTGCAGTTGGTTTTTTGAACTGAGAAAGCAACTAAGCTCTATTCATCATAGTAGTTCATTTCTTTGAAAATTAGGTATAGGGAACACCATATTTTTAAAACTGGTTTACTACTGCCTTTAACTTTGAAGGAGTATTTTCTGTGCATCAGTTCACTGTATCAGTCAGTATTTCCAGTTACCCAAGCTGTGTTGATCAATGTTGTTTGGATAACTTGGGCTTGTAGCTGAAGAACTGAATATGATGTAAAGCTCTCTGAACTAGTGTCCTGTGTGTTTGTACATTCATATAGTGCAGGGTAGCAAAGTGGATGTTAGATTAAATTCCAGGAACAGTACATCATGCTGGCATGGCTAAGGAGTCCTGCTTATTAGTCTGGACTTTCAGTGCTTTCCTGGAGTAGCTACATTGCTTTCAGTTCTAAAGTGAATATAGTCATTTAATTGCTACTGTGTTTATGCAATCAGTTTCCCATCATACAGATGTGATGAGCTAAACATAACAAAGTAAAGCTGCTTTCTGTACAGGGTTCTACAGTGCTGTGACTTGCATCAGACCAAAGCAAGAATCTGGTTGCAGATCTGAGAGTTTTCTTTCAATTATATTAGTACTTGTCAAAATAACTGTATAACTATCTCTGCAGAAGAGAAGCTTTCCGCTCAATTAAAAATCTAAGTTAATGGCTGTTATGAGGGATTTTTAAAATTGCTTTGCATCAAGCTGAGTGAATTTTGCATTATGTTTTTATTATCACTGTTTACACAAATGCTTTCATAACTAAAACCACTTGAAAGTTAACAGTCTTTGAACCAAGCAGTAAAATACATAGAATTGTTTTGAATAAACTGTTCCAGTTATACTTCCAGTCTGGCAAAAGGCTGTTCCAGTTTTAGGGTGGGACTTACCTTGGTTTTCCTGAGCACTTATCTCAGATGTGTATTCTGTGGCTTTTAAGAATCAACTCCTGAACAGGATAGTGTTGTGCTGTAAACTACAATGATTAAAGGCCTGTAACAAATTTGTTTCCTTGTTATCCTGTATGATCCTTGTATGATCCTAGAATCATGCGAGATGCCAAGGGTATCCAGCTGGCTTCTGGAGGCTGTTCAAGAAGATCCTAGGTCTCCTGCAGGTCCTGTAAAATACCAGGCAGCCTGTGACAATACAACTTCATTAGATGCTTCACTGGTTTTGGCTGGGATAGTCAGTTTTTGTCATAGCAGCTTGTAGGGTGCTATTTTTTTGGATTTGTGACCAAACCAACATTGATAAGGCAGGGATGTTCTAGCCATTGCTGAACAGTGCTTTCTTGTTTCTCATGTTGCCCCTGCAACAAGTAGGCTACAGGGGAAAAGAAATTGGGATGGGACACAGCTGGGACAGCTGACCCCAACTGACCAGAGGGATATCCCACACCATATGATGTGCTCAGTAATAAAAACTGTGGGGGATGTTTGTCTTCCCAAGCAACTGTTTCACATGATGAAGCCCTGATTTCCTGGGAATGGCTGAACACCTGCCTGCTGATAGGAAGCAGTGAATGAATGCCTCATTTAGTTTTGCTTGTGCATGCAGCTTTTGCTTTCCCTACTAAACTGTCTTTATCTCAGTCCATGAGTTTTCGTACTGTTATCCATATCCTTCTCTCCCATTCTATTGTGGAGGGAGTGAATGAGTGGCTGTGTAGGGCTGAGCTGCCTACTGGGCTTAATCCACAACAAATTATTATAGTTTGACACCCAAATTAAGCATGCATACCCATGCACCATGAAGCAGGTGGATGGGAGGGGTTATCTGATACACAATCCCAAGCAAAAAGTTTTTATCTCTATGAAGACTCTGGAGAATATTCAAAGTTCATAGGCCAAATTATATCCTCCTTGATGGATGGTTCTTAAAATTAACAAGAGTACAAATTTAAAATCCAAAACACTTACCTTTAATTACAGATATGAGGCATCTAATCAAATTTGATAAATAACTATTTATTTTTCTTGTTGACTGCATACAAATTGTAAATTATAAGGAATAATTTATATCAGTTTATTAGGATTTATTTGCTTCATTATACCATTCTTTAGTCAGGTTCCAGTTCAGTTGAGAATTATGAGGATTACTTACAATAACTCCATGAAAATCATTGTGTATAGAAACAGAACTGTTATGAACATCAGTACAATTTAAGGAAATAAAAGCATGTGTTTCAAGTACTCTTGTTCTGAAAAAACTCTTTTGTACTTTATTCTTTAGTACTTCTCCAATCCCAGAATACTAATGGCATTATTTCTTCCTACTGTATGGTGAGTTCTGAGTTGAGGAGACAGTGATAAATTTCAAAAATCTTTATATATAAATGTATAAAACCAAATTCAACAGTGTCTTAGGGTGCAAATAAACGAATGGACTTGAAAAAAAATAATCCGTGTAGTTCAGGAGAGATATATCAGAGGCCAGTAAATCGGCATAAGCCAGAAGGGTAACAGTTTAAGGTGCCTCTCACAGTGCTGGTGGCCAGAGGGACTGCACCACACTGAGCAACATTGGTGGGAGGGAAAGCTAGCTAACAGCCAGGACAAAGGAGGGAGAAAAATTCAACACCCTTCCCTTCCCAGTAAGGAGGAGGAAGAATAAATAGTCTTCCATGAGTATCATACTCTTCTTGTGAAGGGCTCAAGATGCTAATAGTTTGCTTGGCTGCACATGTGCAGATCCTCTGAATGAAGGATCGGTGGAAGGCTGGGCAGAACCCAGTAAAGGGGTAGAGACTAAGAGGAGGTGGGTGAGTGGGAGGGTATAGGATGGATTTTATGACTATATTGAACTGTGTGGTTATTGAGGCTTCTCTCTGTGCTTTTAAAATCCTGGCAGTATCTTGTCAAGCATGCCTTTGTTATTTTTATTTTTTTTTTGGTGGTGGGGTGGTGTGGTTTATTGAAAACCTAAGGAAAGGGAAGAGACAGGTTTTACTGTGGTCTTGCTGTCAGGCTGCAAGTCCAACTCAGCAAACTTTGGTACAGAGAGGAGGCAACAGATGGACTGACAGTATTGCCCCAAAAGCTGAGGGAGAGAGAAAAGATGCAGCCCCTGAAGCAGTCCGAGAAGAGGTAGGAACCTATGGATCCAGCAATGTGGTTTCAGCTTCTGGTCATACTCTGAGGAGATCAGAGGTCTTTGTTTCTGGTTCTTTTTTGTGATCTGATTGAGTGCAGGTGCTTGGTCTCTTTAGCAGGTTTTGGCACAAGGCCAAGCACACCTGTAGGGGACCCGAGGAAAGAGAAGAGCAAATTACTCCTGCACTCTCCTGACCCCATACTAGGTGCCTGCTCTACTGCTACATGAGCTCTCAGGGCTGAACTGAGTAAAGAGGTTATACACTGGCAACCGAAGCCCTGGGGCTGGGCTTCTGGCACAGGGTTTCCAGCAATTTAACTCTGCAGATATTCCTCTGGGGGGAAAAAAAAAGATTGAAAGGTATGACACAGTAACAAGGCTACCTTGTTACCAGCAAGGAGGGGGGAGGAAATCTTGAAACAAAGGACTACTAAGTGCTCTTAATACATAAACACTACTGATTTCAGTGGTACAGAGTTAACTTTGCAAGTCAGGAGATATAACAAATCAATGATAAGTGATACTTTCCTATATTAAAGACTGTGGGCTGTTGTGCTGTGAATGTATCAGTCACACTTGCAGTAGGTTATTAGCACCAGATGTGTGGAGAAGTACGCTTTACCAGTGTGAGGACTCTATTCTTTCTTGTTCCTTAACTTCCAAAAGTACATCTTCAACAATGTATTCTGTACAGGCAATCACAGTTCTGGTCTTTTGTAGTTCTTTACCAGCAATACAGAGAAACTGTGCTGTTGGTATCCCATCTTCCCAATCAACCTTACTTCCAATCTTAAATTTTCTTGTGGGTGTGAGGTTTATTAGGTGGTTAGTCTTGCCATGTTTTCCTTCCAAGTAAGATGCATGAACTTTAGGTAGGTGTAACATAGTTTCACCTCTGAAGTGTCTGGACTTATTTATAGAATCTGCCTGTACAAACAATGCTAGAGAAATTTATCTGTTGGTTGTTGGGGTGCAGGGAGGTTTACTTGGTTATGTAACTTGTTCACCAAACATACTTATTTCTCTCCTTTGCCTGCAAAGTAGTCTGTGCAGCTGCCTGCAGTGTAGACATTGACACCAGAATCAGACCCGTTCCTTCTGTCTTTGCATTTTACCTGGGGTTATTAGTGTGTCAAATAGCAACATGATCGCTTGGGCTGTGCGATCATTTTGGGCTGTTTGGTTTTTTTTTTTCAGTATTGGAAGTTTGAACTCTATATCCTTAAAACTTGGAGGAAAATCTTTTCTCTGTGGATGGAATAAACCCCAGGATTTTACTGGGTTATCCCTGTGAATTTTAAAAGCCTGACAGCAAGCATGCAAGACTTTCTGCATGCTCTGTTATTGATAAGTCATAAATTCTTTTGTATTTCATGTATGATGTCTTGTGTAAATTACAGGAACTCAGTTTAAATGTTCCTATGCCTGTTGTTACTGACATCTCATCATTCATTTTAGAAAAAAAGTTTGGAATGAAACCAGCATGGTTGTCTTACAACGTCTAGAAGAGGGTATGGTTGAAAATTTTGCAATCATACCTCAGCTGTTGTTGAACTTAGGGGCTTCTTAAGGTTTATTGGACACCGAAACAAATAGTCGAGATCAGCTTTCACAGACATCCCAGTCTAAGTCTAGAACTGTAATCTCATTCAATAATGTGCAGGTTCTTGAAATGACAGCGAGTGAAATACCATATGGATTTCTAGATATGCTTCATTCCTAATGTATGGTGAGCCAGAAAAAAAATTAATTTTCCTGGTGGAATACTGTTTGGAGTTCCTTAGTGTTGCAAGCCACTGAATATAGGAAATTGAATGTGTATGAAAGGGAGGACTGAACTGCTGTGTGAGTGGAGAGCTGTGTTAAAGGTGTAAGCTCTCAAATGATGAGTATATCACGTGCAATGGGGCAAGAGGAAAAAGGGTTGTATCTTGGATAGTTTCTACCCATAGTTCTGAAATAGTAGTTTTAAATGTATATTGGCGCTTCCAGACACCTAATACAGTCATTACTAAATGACATTAAAGTGTTACCTCAGATTAATTTGATAGCATCAGGTATCAATTTTAGCTTTGAAAATTTAAATATTATCTTTAATACTAATTTCTATCTACATGTGTGCAAGATAGTGAATGTTTAAGTTACATTTTAATTCTTAAGCTCCATACAGGGGAATCTTCAGCACTGAAATCAGAAGCTATGATTTTCAGAAGGAACAATTTTTGTTATTACCTGATACAGTACAGAAACATGAAAAATCCAATTAGAAAACTTGAGAACCTTTACTCAAAGAGATTTAACTGAATTTTATTATAATTCAAATGGACATGATTGTACATGCACAGAAGTGTGAAACATTTTGAAGTGTGTGTGGTTCAACATGTGAAAAACCCTAATGAAAAATAGACTTAAAATACAGCTTTTATAGATTAAGTGCAAATTTAAAACAGGGCTTTAAGTTATTCTGACAAGTTTTAGTATATTTTCTAGTTGTAATGGCTTTTTTCTTTCTATTAATGATTTTAATTTCTTTTTTTTTTCTGTAGTGAGGTTTAAAGGTTAAGCTGTAATGTTTAGGTTTTGTTAATGGAAAATGTTAGTATAGATCCTCCTGAGTCCTTAGCACCACCAGCTTTCACTGAAGCTAGTGAAATCTTATGAAGAACTCAACTTATCTCATGAATTAGCAACTCATAGTAAGTACTTTGATGTTAAAAATGTGCTTGCAAGTGTTATTTCTTACTACGACAGTTTCAGCAGATCTCGGATCTACCTACGCTATTCTATTTCATAGTTATATGTACCGATAATGATAATTTATCTTATTAAAGTTGAAGTCAGAATCTCAAGCTTTAAGAAACTGAGAAATTGATTTTAACTTCTCAATTTGCTATGACTTTACACAGTCGTTGTCAGTGTTCACAGCCTTTTCTGTAGATAGAAAGTAAACTAATGTAAAACCTTCCCAGCATCTGAGGAGATATAATTAATAACATAATAGCTCTTCTTTAACTGTAGTACTTAATTTGTTTTGGTAGCTATAGGTGGATGTAGCCACCCAGTGCAGTCCCCACTAATGTAGCACAAGTGTTGTCAGGTTAATGAGCTCAGCAGAATCTGTGTACCACCTTGAACCTTGGCTCTGCTTAGGCGGAATGCCAGATGGTTTTTTTGCTTGACTATTTCTGTTTTCTCACTGGATATGGCTTAGTTAGCAAGCTTTTCATGCATTAAGTGGATTTCCCTTACCTGTTAAACTGTTGCCCTCAGAAGTTCTTTTTGTATCAAAGTACACATAGTTTAAATCCATGCTTAGATACAAACCCAGTCATTCCATATATAAATGTCATCTTTAACGTAAGCTTCTTTTACTTATCTGTATCGTAAGGTGTCTTCCACTGTGTTCTGGGTTGCTTCACATATTCAGAGCCTTCCCTCCCTGCCTCCAGCTCCTCTGCATTACTTTTCTCATGCTGTATAACTGACTGTATTTGCTTCTGACTGTCTTCTTGCTAGGGTTCTTCCTGAGAGGATTTTTGTCTATGTAGGACATGTCTGTTTTCTAGGCTTGTATAACCTTGAGTATCTGGAACCAACCATGCTGGCTAAGATGGAAGTCCAGATGCTAAATCTACATTTGGCTATACATCTTAAAGGTTGCAGCTGGCAGCAGGGACCTGTGCATCTGTCTCTCTATTTTCAAAGGCTTCCACTTAACTTCAATATAAAATTTGGAGCTTTGACACACATGACCTTTCAAGGCTGGCTGTTGTGAAAGCAGCCATTCCTGTAAGAAATATTGTTTTCCAATACAGTCTTCATTCTGCTGGTTCTGGCATGGGCAGTACTAGAGGGCAGGTACCCATTTCATAATCTTGGGGGTTGTGTCCTTTGTATTTAGCAGCTTCTGTGGGGTTATTTGTGTAACTCTGCTGCCAGTGATGTGATTGCATCATTGTTTCTGGATCCGGGATAACCAGAAGATACAGGGAAAAGTTGGAACAAAAGGACTGTCAGAGTAGATCTCATGGTACATGAGGGTCTAAATCCATTCTGTGAGTGTTTTACAAGATTTGGCAAAATTAGTATAGTGTTTTTCCAGAGTGAAGTTTGGTTTCTGGGCTAGTATTTGTAGACTTGCTTAGAGATTTACACCTCTCCTGTCCAAAACCTACCCTTATAGGACTCACTGTGGAGTCTAATACATTCTTAATGTTCTTTTCTATTATTATTATTACAGTAGGAGTTCTGTTCCCTTATGCACAAAAAAGTCCAGCTGAGACCCATGAGGCAGGCTTCAGTGGTAACACATTTCTTACACATTTACTGGAATAATCTGCTTTCATCCTGAATCAGAAAAGTAGATTTTCCCACTGAACATCTGGTCAACATTTGGTGACAATGTGTCTCCATGTGTATACCCTGTTAACAAAATCAACCCCATTGTCTTTTTGAATATGAGAATCGGGAACATGAGCTAAATCAGGAGAAACTTACGGAACAACAAAAGTTTCTTTTCAATATGCTTAATGAAACTGTTCGATTCCTTGCTGCAGAATATTGTGGTCTACTAATAGTGAGGTCAGAAAACTGGCCAAAATCATAGAGCCAAAAAGCATCTAAAACTACTGAAGGTGGAGGTTTTCTACATCTGACTTACTTCAAAGCTCTTCATGCAGGGAATCAGTGTAATGAACCCTATTTCACAGCATACCCTGAATCATGAAGAGATTAAGTGATTTACCTGGTGCTGAGAAAAGAATCTAGTCCCAGTGGTCTTTCCTAGTGAATCACTGTATCATCTAACACATTTTATGCCATCTAAATAATACATCATCTAAGATACATTGTCATCTGGGTTCTTCTTGTATATGCCTTGTTCATATGGCACCTCATAATTATTCCCCTTCCCAATAACATGACTGTTAGGAGTACTGCTTTCAACACGTAGCTACATTATCCATTCTGTATGCATATAGCACTTAAGCAAGTGCTCAGTTTATAGTTTTAGGAATTTAAAGCCATATGCAATAAAGGGAATTTGGCCTGGCAACACTCAGTTTATCACAGCTGAATTTCAGGACTGTAGCTCCCTGTGTGGAATCCAGATTCCTCAGTGTGGTTAAGTCTGGTAGATGGAGGGAGCCAGCAATGGCCTTCTGTGTCCAAGTCCTAAAGTGGTTGGAAGCTGCTTTATGATGTTAACTTGAGTCATTCTCCTTGCTAATACCTCCTGTCCTTGTCACTATGTCTCTTAGTAATGAGACATCAAGCTCTCTCCCTAATGCACTGAAGCTTCCATCTGATGAACTGCAACTTTTGTGGTGCAACTGTAAACTATAGCGCTACAAACATCACACTAAGTCCTCAGCTAATGAAAGATGATATATATTCTTTAATTCAACAACTCAATGCGTAATAAGAGATTCTGTCCTCTGCTGTATTCATTTAGACATATTAGACATATAAAGTTGAAATTTAAATAGATAGTCATATAAAGTTAAATGAAACCAGTAAGACTTCTTGATTTAAATTTCTGTCTTGCTTAGGGAAGAAATTGAGCTCTCTACAGCACCATTGTATGTCCATATTGGTAGTAAAAAAAAAAAAATCGTTGTTATATTCCCCTACCAAGTCAAAGATATTTTTTTAAACGTCAACTATTTTGGTTAGTTAATAGTTTAGATTAATCCCAATCTCCCAATTAGAGAAATGATCTAATATTCAAATGCCTATATGGTGTCAAGCCATATCCTCGGGTAGCCTAGTATCTTTATAACAGTGGCTTAGCAGTTGCCAAGAGAAGAGGAAAAAGGTATAAAGATTATTCTCAATCTCTTGAATCAGGAAATGCAAAAGCATGGTAGCCTTTACCATTGTGAAAACAGTAATATTTTCAGTTAGTCATTAATTCACAGATTTATTATCCAGGGAGAAGAGGCTGAAAGGTAAAGTGTTTGAAACCTGCTTTTACCTACTGAAAGTGAGGTTTTGAAAGTGCTCACAAAAATGGGAATTGGGAAATAAGAAAGTTGAGTTGCTCTGAAAAACCTTGTTTTCACATACAGTTTTACTATTTTCACTATTTTTCTTTTTTAGTTTAAATTATTGGGTTTGTTTCAGGTGGGGAATAGCTTGTGTGAATAACTATTAATAGTGTATAAAACCTGATGCTATTGCTTTTATCACGTTTGTACTTAAAGGAACTAACTGAGAATCTTTTTGTACTGCTCTGTGATATCAGCAAAGATGGTTCCTGCTCCTCAAATATTTTCTAATCCAACTAGAAGTGATATAAACCGATGTTAAAATGACAACATAGAGTATGTGTACTATGAAGCTTGAAATGCTAGAAATATGATCTAAAACATGCCAGCATCTCAGCCTTCAAGTGACTCTTATAGCCTTTATCAAGTGGATTGGTTCATTTATGTCTGAAGGGAGATGTTTGTTATACATAAGACTCAGACCACTGTTCTAGTGAACAGACCAATAGGTTTTGACTTTTTCAAAATTAGTTGAGAACTGACTTCTTAAAAAGTTTCATAAAACTCCTGAATAGAATATACCAGACAGAATAGTTTATTTCATTGCCCCTCCATCCTACCACTTCCCCCTGCTAAGACTCATGGAAAGCCTGAGTATGGCAGAATTTTAATGTGAACTCCTTTCATAGTCGCACTCCACTGTTTCTTGACTTGTATGAACTGATACATCAGCCTGGGATAACTGCCACACATCTGCTATTTATTCTTCTGATGAGTTACATTATGGCAATCTTTGGATCTCTGCTTAACTGTAGCAGATCCCTGATTTTAACTTGTTTTTGGAATGCAGTCCCATGTTGGCTATGATAAGACGAAAATTAGAAATAGTCATTGCTTTTATCGAACCAGATCTGTAAAAGAACCAAAGTTAGTCTGTGTGCATACCTTAAGCTTTAGTTTAGATTTGTTGCAGACAGTCAGGGGTTTTGCCCAAAAGGCTGTGTTTCTAACAGATAACCTTAGTAATAAACCTTGCAACTTGCCTTCAGTTAACTTCTCCGATTTCTAGGATTGGTTTAGTTTGCTCCTATTTAATGAAACATGTTCATACTCCCAGTTTCATTCTGGGAGTATGAAACATTCATACTCCCAGTCTCTGTGAAGTCTTTCAGAAGTTCAAGAGAACATTTCCTTCTGAAGCTTAATCTCTTTTGTCTTACTGTAAGAGATGGCCTGGTAATTCTTTCTCTGAAGTATGCAGATGCATCTGTGTTAAATCAGGAGGCAGCTGCTCAATTTACATGGCTAATAGTAAGCTTCTGTCCTGAAAAGCCTTTCTTCTTTCCCATTGGGATATTATCTCTCAGTGGGAAATGTCTTAAACTTGTGTGAGGCCTTTCATTCTATATCAGTCTGTTAAGTTTACTTAGTTTATAAATGGGATAAATATGTGTACCTATACTAGCTCTTGACAGAACACAGACATGGTTATAATTAAGCACTCCAGGGTGGCAGTGGATTAAGGAATATTGATCCCTAATGTCCTTCTTAGAAGGATGTTATTCATGGCATTGCCTTGTTGACTCTAAGCTTTATAATTAAAGGATTATAAAATAAGATTACACTTAGAGTTAATAAAGAAAAGTTTGAGTGACAATGAACTCATCTCCTAAGGAATAATACAGAATCCTTGTTGCTTGAGACATTTAAAAGTAGACAGGGCAGCTGACCTTTTCTACCTCTGACTCCTATGTTTCAAGCTTTGATTTTAAACAGCCTTGTCAAGTATTTCTCTTGGATATTTTTATTTTGAGCAATGAATTTTTGATGTTCAGTAGAACTTATTTTGCAGAGAATACAAAAAGAAAAACTTTTAGATGTAAGAGTCTAAATTTAATTTTAATCCCTATTGGTTGAAGGCATAATACACTTAATGGTCATATCCTGATTCAGGAGAGGCAGTTAATTGAAAAGAAGGATAACTTTATTTCAAGTATTAGAAGAGTCTCTGTGTATTATGTTAATATTTCATTTTTTAATATTGCATTTATTATTATTTATTGTACCTTTAAAACTCCAGTTTCTGATAAGTGCCTCTATAGTGTTTAATTGCTTCCAGCTGGAAACTTTATCATGGAAGAAATAGCTCATTGGAAAAGTGCAAGGCACGAAGAAAGTATATGCTCAAGAACGGATTCTAAAAAAGATGTGCTTCTGAGAAATTTCTTTCACAGAATGTGTTTCTTTCTAATTCAACTGGGTTCAAGTACAGAGGGAGGGCTATTAAAATCCCCACGTTGGCAACATCATGTCCTATGGATGTTGTTCTTTTGGAAACTGATGATAGTGGTTTAAGATGGGTACTTCTGGGTACATTAGTAACAGAGGGAAATGGCATTGTGCAGAAGGTAAGAATTTATGTAAAATGCAGTGAGTTACACTATGTTTTTGGAACTGTAGAAGCAATGCTAGGGAAGATACATG
This sequence comes from Tringa tobata, assembly GCA_033628505.1. NCBI lineage: Eukaryota > Metazoa > Chordata > Aves > Charadriiformes > Scolopacidae > Tringa > Tringa tobata. The sequence goes on from JAHREE010000508.1 coordinate 2,183,358, forward strand.
AAGGAGATTCATTAGTATCTGTGTGAAGAAGAAAAGTATCACCAAAAAGTATATACTCAGATTTGCAATTGTAATCCTTCCTGTCACCTGTGCTGGAGAAGACCCACTCAATTAACTCCATGTTTAAATAACAAATAACCCCAAGGATATAAAAAGTCTTGGAGTTCATATTAAACATATGTGCAGATTAAGAGGGCTCATGAACTTGATCAGCAAGGAAGAGTGACTGTCAATAGGATCTGCAGAGAATAAAGTATGAATAGAGAGACATCTTAAACAGATTACAAGTTAGATCAATGACTGCACAGTGTAAGGACAGATTGTTTAGCTACTGTTTCTTCCATGAAAAAAATTAAGCAAAAAGCAGCAGTATTCCACCTTGCCAGGTGCAGTCAAGCTATAGAGTTGGTTGTATACACAAACTCTGCCATACTGCAGAGTAAAATGCTGGAAAGTGTTGCTACTTCTTTTGTGAAACAGAAGATCCCTAGACTGACTGTGAGGCTCTAAGGCTCCAGATGTGTGAATAATAGACCTGTCTATTCAGCTGGAACTGTCCAGCTTCTCGCACAGGACACTTCTGCAGCCCTGCTGCTGCCAGCACTTTGCCATGTAAAATTAATGCAGATCATTTAAATCTACTAAAGTTTGAATGCTTTAGATTGTGGGCTGTGTATTCACTGGTGACATAACAACCACATGGACATTCCAATTATGCTATTTCAAGATGGAAAGCCTAGTTTTGTCTGTCTTGCTTTTCTAGTCACTTCTGAGCAGAGTCCACCCATGAGAAGCTCTTTATTAAGGTAGACATCTTTCAGGCCCAAAGACAGAAGACATCTCAATCTGGCAACTGATAGAGCTATTGGAGGAAAGGAGTACTGTTGTGTGCTCTTGAATACATCAAAAAGAGAAGCTAGGGTGCAGTGTTGCTCTCTTATGGGAGCTACAACTACAGACAAGAAAAGAGAAAAGGCATTGGAACCTCTGAACAGCCTGAGTAGCAGTCTGCAGTCTAACATAAGCTTGCACAGAGTCCAGTAGCAAGAGAGGGATAAAGCTACTTGCATGAAAGATGTTGAGAGAAAATCAATTGTAATGTACTGAGAATAGGAAATGTAATTGATCCATGACCAGGGCTCTAGTCCTCGCAAGAGGCAAAGCTGAGAAGTGTGACACTTGGTGTATATTTAGGGTGCCCCTGTCACTTTTCCTGAGTTCCTCTGCGTTGTCCATATGTGTTAGAAGTGAGAAGTAAAACAAATGACAGCCACTGTAGAGTTGGATAACATGCAGTAAACTATGAGATTATTAAAAGACTGAGAGAGCAGAGGCTTCAAAAATAATTGAGCTTTAGTTTCAAGAGAGTGTATTGATAGTCTTAAATAAAAAAAAAACATGGTGTGGGATGGGTTTTTTCTTTTTTTTTTTTGATGGCGGTATATTTTGTTCTGTGGTGTTTGGGTTTTTTTTGGGTGCTGTTTGGAACATGAGCAGTGAAGAATGCAGCTGCATTTAGCTTCTTTTCAAATGGACAGCTGATGTATCCCAGTTACATGATTGGGAAAATGTGTATGGGAGGACTGGCAAAAAGACCTTCAGTAGAAGACACTGGATCTGGTTTTATGGTTGTGATTATGTATCTTCACAACTAGTGTTATATTTAAAAACATTGCACATCAAATCAGACTCATTCCTTGTGAACAAATTGCAGCTGAAATGTCTTCTTATTCTGAAATTCATTACTGGAAAAAAAGAGTGCTTTTTCATTTACTTTCAGTTGAAGGTAGCAGAAAATATCTCCTCATAAAAATAAGGGAGAAACAAGGGAAGAAAGAGAGATGAGGTCTCAGAATAATGTAAATCAGGAAAGTTTCTCTGAACTTGGTGGAATAGTTGTTGAGGCTGGGAGCTGCAGTTAGAGCCCTGGGAGGTGCAGTTAGACTTCTGTTATGTCTAAGAAGCAGCCTGTAAAGTATCTTTACTTCTGTTGTATTTTCAAATACTGTTGTATTTTCTTCCCAACATTTTTTTTTTATCTTTTTAAAAAAGGATCTGATTTAGAGTAATGCTTTTCATGCAGGTTAAATACTAATTTATTATACATTTTGTATCAACAAAACAGTCTGACTTTATTTCCTAGCTAAGAGAAGTCAAGGTGAATTGACATTAGTGATTGCCGAATTGATGGAGAAATTTATCCTGCAGTACTGGGAAGCCAACAGAATCATGTAAGTGATTAAATTCCACAATTAACTACCACAATGTCGGTAGTTATTTTCAATTGCGTGCTGTGCTTTACCAGGCAGCTAAAGAACAGAAATCTTTTAATCTCAGTGTTTGGAAATTCTTAGACATTCTTTTTGGGTGGAAGTGCAGCCTTCCCATTTACCCTTGCGGTTTTGCTGCTCTTAATCTGTACACCACCTTCTTCCCTTAAATAGGCAAGATAACTTGTTTAACTTACAAAAGAATAATAAAAAATCCACCTCTCTTCAAACAAAAAAAAAAAGCCAATGGGAGTTAGCTTGAATTTGAGGGGAGGGAAAAGAATGCCCATGATTTCCTATTTCCAATGACACATGGACATAAAAAAATAAACCTTTTAAGTGCAACATCCTTACTGTAAGGATGAGGAGAAAAAAAATAATTAAAAATGATAGCACAGCAATCACCACTGTTCCACAGGAGCCATAAAATCCTGAATGCCACTTTGGATTTGCTTCTCAAAAGAAGTGTGTCCCTGTGGCAGTTTTGAAGCTTGAAAAGCTTTGTTCTCAGCTGGAGTGACAGACTTGGCTTTATTATTGATGTTCAAGTACTGCTTTGCAACTCCAAGAAAATGATTCTTTAAGAAGGCTCATGGGGTATACTCATGTGAGATGGATCAAAAATGGCATCAACACACAAGTCTTCTATCAAATATCTATTGTAATTTAAAATTTGAGCACTGCATAATTAAAAGTCTATATAGAACATCCCTGAGAAACAATATATTTTGTCTTAAGTGTGTCAAAGATTAAGCAAAATGCGCATACTTTCCAGGAAGAAAGATGAGTTATCCAAAGTACTTTGAGTTCCTTTACTGCAGCATTTGCAGTGTATGTATTTTATTTGAATCGGATGCTATGTTGTTAAAATGTAAACAAAGCCTCTATCCTTTTAATTGTGCTTGAAAATTTTGAGGTAGAATTGCAGAATTTCAGGCAGGTGCAAGTTACAGTAGTTTTTTTTTTTTTTTTTCTCAGAGTATCTGAATACAGAAGAAAACAAAGCTTTTACTATTCCTTTATAGCAAGACAATGACTCCCTTTCTTGATCTCTCACTGTGATACATATTTATAAAGCCCCTAAAACAAATGCAGCATAAATAAATACCTGGACCACAAGAGAGGCATGTGAGGACAAAGTTGGGAGAATTGTATTCATGTCTAGGTCTATTGGAAAGCTCAAGAGATTGCTCGTAGCTCTTGGTGTTTTAAAAAAAAGAGTCCTCGTGTTTCCTTAATCTTTTCTAGGTAAACAGTTGCAAAGTACAAATAGTCAGTGTGATAAAGGATACTAATCCTTACACCAGTTGAAAGTTTAAGCTGAATACTCTTAACATTATGGTGTGTTTCATTTTCTACAGAGCTGTCTGAAAGTATAACCGTTAACGTTTTAAAGCAATAAAGCTTATTAGGCTTTGAAATTTATTTTATATTATCTGCTCCTTGTCTTTAGAGGGATGAGTGCGTTTCTAAGAGATCTTACCAGTATGTCTGAATTACCTGTCTCAAACTATTAAAATAGATCATTGTACCAAAAGTTGTGCAAGTGGACTTCACAAGATGACTAAAGAATACTAGCATAAAATTTTACATTTTGTACATGGCATGGTCTTGTTTCAGTAAAACATATTTTAATCTGTATATATGCTCTTCAGTCATAAATGGCATTTACTTAGACTAACAAATTTTGGTGATTTTTCTCAATGAACTGTCTGAAGGGAGGCTTCATGTTAAGCAATTACACATTTTATTGTGTGCTATGTTACGGAGTCTGTTTTCATATAGGTTTCATTTTTTCTTTCATATTGTAGTCTTCTATTACAGGCTCAAGAAGCACAGAGAAAAAGAAACAATTTTTCCTTAAGCTGTTATCAGACTTCTGACTATACGTATTTTTAAATATTTTAATAAGAATGCAAAATAATATAAAGTATCAAGCATGACCAATCCATGGTGCACACCATTTTAGGGCAAAAAAATTCAAATAGCGTCCTTAATTGGTGTGTGTTCTGCTCTATAATACAGCTTGTACATGCCCTTATGTATACATTTAAATTACACTTTCATTCAATGTAATAATTATGTATATGTAAAAAACAACAGTCTATTTCAGTCGTGTCCAAAGTCAGGGGTTATTTTCAGCTTTCTCAGAGGCAAATATAAACATGATAATATTGAAAAGGTGGTAGCTATAAGCAGCTGTATTTTTTTACTTGTTCTCATGAGTAGAATAAGGTAAATATTCTATATTTCCCTTTCAGATTTTGAATATTGTGAATTCATTATGGAAAATGGTGTTTACATAGAACATCAGAAACTACTGTGTTTCTTAGTGCTTACTATCTTTAAAACATTGCTAATATTTTAAAATCTAGACCATGATTAGTTGGTTTGAATCTATTGAATCCAGATAACAAATGCTACTTCTGATACAGCTGATACTGATTCCTAAAACAAACACAACTTAATTAGAATTCCTCTGATCATAGAATCATTTAGGTATGCTAATGATTATTCACTACTCAACCATATCTCTAAGCACCACATCTACATGTCTTTTAAATACCTGGTGACTTAACCACTTCCCTGGGCAGCCTCTTCCAATGCTTGGTAACACTTTCAGTGAAGGATTTTTTCCTAATATCCAGTCTAAACTGTCCCTGTTGCCTCTTGTCCCATCACTTCTTACTTGGGAAGAGACACCAACACCCACCTTGCTACAACCTCCTTTCAGGTAATTGTGGAGTGTGATAAGGTCTCCCTTCAGCCTTCTTTTCTCCAGGCTAAACAATGCCAGCTCCCTCAGTCGCTCCTCATAAGATTTGTTGCCTAGACCTCTCGCCAGGTTCGTTGCTCTTCTTTGGATGTGCTCCATCACTTCAACATCTTTCTTGTAGTGAGGGGTCCAAAACTGAACACAGCGCTCAAGGTGCGGCCTCACCATTGCTGAGTATAGGGGGCTAATCACTTCCCTAGTCCTGCTAGTCACACTATTTCTGATAGAAGCCAGGATGCTGCTTGCCTTCTTGGCTCCCTGGACACATTGCCAGCTCATATTCAGTCAGCTATTGACCAACACCCCCAGGTTCTTTTCCACAGGACAGCTTTCCTGCCACTCTTCCCCAAGCCTCTAGCACTGCATGGGGTTGTTGTGACCCAAGTGCAGGATGTGGCACTTGACCTTGTTGAGTGTCCTACAATTGGTCCCGGGCCCATTGATCCAGCATGTCCAAACCCTCTGTAGGGCCTTCCTACCCTCAAGCAGATCAACACTCTAGCCAACTTGGTGTCATCTGCACACTTAACGAGGGTGCATTCAGTCCCTTCATCCACATTATTGATAAAGATTTTTAAACCTAACTTGTCCTAATACTGAGTCCTGGGGAATGTCCCTTGTGATAGCAGCCAAGAGGATTTAACTCCATTCACCCCAACTCTTTGGGCCCAGCCATCTATACAATTTTTTTACCCAGTGAAGAGTACACCCATCCAACTCATGAGCAGCCAGTTTCTGCAGAAGAGTGCTGTGTGATGATTTAACTAAATGGATTTTAAACATTTTCAGTGTAACAAAAGAAAAATCCTTCAAATTTCATCAGACTGACCATCATATAGAACAGCAACATCATGCTGGCACAAGTGATCATATCTTAATAAATTAGAGCATGTTTATACCATTTTTCTCTAAAAGAGGAAAAGCTCAAAAGGAGCATAGTTTTAATATTTAGATCAATAAAAATGTTAGCTGTGTAGAATATGTAGCATGTCAGTTTTCTAAAGCAATGAATAGTTCTTCCTTTCTTCAATTGACTGCTGTAGAGGATCTGAATCCTGCTAGAAGGTGTTTATCTTCAGTATCTCCTCAGCTGTAGCACTTGTCATTAATATTGCACTAGAATGAAGGAGAGTTAATGCTGTAGTATGCATAAGCTAACACCAATGGATATTGGACCCCCTGCCTCATCTCAGCATAGCTGGGTGCACTTTTCCCTTAAGCCAAGATACGTAATGAGAGGTTTTTCAAACCAGATCTGAAGCCACAAAAAGGAAAGACAATTCAGATGTATCTTCAATTACAAAAAAACTAAAGCTGACCTTTTCTAAAAGGTTTCTAACTTTTCTCAAGCTGGTACTTTAAAAATTAATATAATTGCTCCAACTATTTGTTATATGTAAATAGCTTGAAGCAGGAGTGGTGATATCCTTTCAACACTTCCATGCCTCCTTGTCTGTACAATACGGAGAGGCACCGAAAATGAATTAACTTGTTCAGTCTCAAGAGGGTTCAAGTACATATTAAGTTACTGGCACTTGTAAAATAGCAAAGTACTAGTGGATCCATGGTAACTACATATTTCAGATGTAAGACAAGGCATAAGGGATCAAACCTTTTTCACAATAATTGTTCCTAAGACACTGGGTTTGTGTGGCAAGGTTTTGGCAGTGGAAGGCTGCAGGTGTAGCTTCTATGAGAAGACACTGAAGCTTCCCCCATGTCCAATAGAACTTGTGCCAGCCAGCTCCAAGACAGACCCACTACCGACCAAAGCTGAGCCGGTCAGCAATGGTGGTAGTCTCTCTTCTATTTAAGAAGAGAAAAAACTGCTGCGCAACAGCAGCTGGAAGAAAGGAGTGAGAATATGTGAGAGAAACTGCCCTGTAGACGTCAAGGTCAGTGAAGAAGAGGGATGAAATTCTCTAAGCTCCAGAGAAGAAATTCCCCTGCAGCCCATGGTGAAGAGCATGGTGGGGCAGGTTGTCCACAGAGGATCCCTGTGGAGAGAGAGAAGCTCGTGCTGGAGCAGGTTTGCTGGCAGGACTCGTGACCCCATGGGGGATCCCCACTGGAGCAGTCCATTCCTGAAGGACTGCACTCCGTGGAAAGGACCTGTATTGCAGACCCCAATGAAGAACTGCATCCTGTGGGTAAGACGCATGTTGGAGAAGTTCGTGGAGGACTGTGTCCTGTGGGTGGGACCCCAAGCTGGAGCAGGGGAAGAGTGTGAGGAGGGAGAGGCAGAAATGATGTGTGGTGACTTGACTGCAACCCCCATTCCCTGTCTCCCTGTGCCACATGGAGGGAGGAGGGAGAGAAAATCCTGTGTCAAGTTGAGCCTGGGAAGAAGGCGGTGCTTTAAGATTTGTTTCTATTTCTCATTATCCTATTCTGATTTGATTGGTAATAATTTTCCTCAAGTCAAGTCTGTTTTGCCTGTGATGGTAATTGCTGAGTGATTTTTCCCTGTCCTTATCCCAACCCATGAGCCTTCCATTATATTTTCTCTCTCCTGTCCAGCCGAGGAGGGGGAGTGATAGAGCAGCTTTAGTGGGTACCTTGCATCCAGGTAAGGTTAACCCACCACGTCTACTTTGCATCTTCAATGGAAAACATCCTATCTCATTCTTCTATTTCTTTCTTTGTAAGAAAAGATTTGTTGTTGTAATAGCAATATGATAGTCATCTTTAGTGCTAAACATTTCCTGAAGGTTGGTTCTTGGTATGGTTTTGCTGACTACTGGGAAGCAGTTGTGACTCTTGTAGCTCGTGATTTGACTTATGACAGCAATAAACTAAACATACTGTATTCACACATTTTTCTTTAGAAACTCCTGCCAACCTGAAATACAGATATAGTCAGATGCTCTGTAAGATAGAAGAGCATTTTCTTTATTATTTTTGTTGTGTATAACTGTGTTTCTGTTTCTCAGTTAAATCAGTCCCAGATCACTTGATCTCTATATATCCAGATCCTTACAGATCCAACCCAGGAATATTCCAGTTTGTAGTACTTATTCACTAGGTAACAAATCTTGTCAGTTCAGGATTTCCAACTTTTTCACAATCGACTCTTAGTTCCTTCCTTAGTTCCTTCCTTTTCTCTGATGCAGTTCTTCATCAAGCGGGTGGCAAGGAGAAAAAGAAGAGAAAACTTCTGAAAGGGCAGCCTTGTATCAATTTAAACTTGCATATAATGGAAGGGATGGAAGAAGACTTTTTTAAAAAATATGGCGTTTCATTTTGGTTTGGTTTTGAAGGGAGAGTTATCATTCTGATAACTTGCCTTACTTCTTTCTAGTACGGATAGAAGGAGCAAGTTAGGGGAAAAAGAAAATGATCCTTTGTGAGACATAAGGTCTTATAGAAGAAAAGATTATGTTTTTCTTTAATAGATGTAATTTCTTCTTATGTAGTATTTCATAAACTCTTGTATATCAATTAATACAGAAATTAAGATAAAGCCCTAGAAGGAAAAGATAGCAGAAGAGGTAGCTTCTTCATCTCACTTTTCAGGAAAGAGAAGTGAAGAGGAAATTACTGATAGAGAGTAGTAAAGACTAAAGAAGTTCAAGGGGACCTTGATAGTTGTGTACCGGAAAAAGTAGAGGCTTTTGACAACAGTCATTTACTCTTTGCATGCCCCTATCCAAATAAGCAGTTTGAATGAAGCCTTTTTTTTTCTTCTGTCAAGATTTGTGTTTCAGGTACTTGAATAATCGTGCTACCATTTTTCCAGCATATTAAGACAATTCAACAATTGACTTAACGTAGGACTGAAGGGGGAAGAAGGGGAAGTATTTACCTGTTTTTTTTTGTGGGTTTGGGGTTGGTTTTTTTCAGATGACTTAGCATGAGGTATGTCATATTTTGTTATGACTCGGAGATTTATTTAATTCTGAAGAATCTTCAGTGTATTCAATTCTATTGATAATTACTTAGCAGTACGTCATTTGAAAAGTTCTAAGACCTTGGAGTTAAAGTTTAAATTCTATAGTAACTTTGGAGCACAGTAGTGAATATATAGTAATCATAAGTCCTCTATATCTATTATTATCCCACACAGATATGGAAAGGTATTTGTGCATTTGGTACAGAGCCTGGCTGAGTGCATTCACTCTTTTTGAGATAACTGTAGTTCTGTTGCTCTGTATGCCTCTCTTAAACTTTACTGTATTGCTTTTCTGAGTTTTGTTCAACCACTTTGATTTTAAACTTCCACAGCTGTGCTCTGCCTAACTCCCTTCCCAAATTCATGGTAAGGGAGTAGTCAGCAAAAATAGAGCTTTGCTCTGATATAGCTCCAGTACAGCTAGCCAGACTTGTGCAATGACGCTGTACAGAAAGAAGTTTGCAGCTATCTACTTTCAGCACCTATGAAGAATGTAACATCTCTTGGGATCTCCACAGTCTCACGTGGAGCAATAGATAAACATAAAAGCTCATGATAGTGCTGTTATGAGCAGGCACAACAGGAAAATGTTTGGTTGTTAAGGTAGTACAACTGAACAGCCTTTTGCTATTTTATCTAAGAAATACACGGCAAACTGCTTTCAGTCCACGGTCTGCTCATTGTACCTCACTAAGTTCCCATATATTAAATCAGTTCCCGTGTATTTTCACGCTTTAGATCAGTCTTTTAATTTTAAATTTAAATCTGGTCTTGTGTAGATTTACAAAGAATAATAGTATAATTGAGTAGATTTTAATATGAAATATACATGAGAGATTTTACTATGCAGTGGTGTTGGAGGTACTTGTAATTATCCAGTTGACTTTTGCTATAACAAGGCTTTTTTCAGCTGATAGAGTTGAGCTCTGCGAAGAAAAGCGTCAACGGTTCTTGCGTTTCCAACTCTGCATTATAATTAGGGGTACTGAAATAACTCTGCAGTTCCCTGATTTTATATATTGTCTTGCAAATCTGTTTCATAGTCTGCTTGTCAAAACCAGCAAAGCAGGAAAACTAGCTTTGAATAGTGTTCTGTGGTGCAGAAAGAGAAGTCGTTCTACCTGCTACATACATTATAAAGGCTCTCAGTGTACAGTGTTTTGTGCAGTAGTTTTGAAGTCACTGGAATTATTTTTTAAATAAGATGATATTTACTGTTACCTAGAACAACAGGATTTTGACTTGTTTATTTTATTCAAGAATAAATACATTCTTTAATGTTATAAATATTCTTGCTCAATGAAAGACTTTTTGTTTGATATTGCACTTCAGGAGTGATTCATGATGAAAGTATGTTGAATGCAAAAATATCAATTAATGGGTTATGCTATAAACTTTTTATCTATTGAAACTGAAATGAGTGAATCTATGAAAATGTTGTAGTTGGTTTTGCAGAACAACGCAGTGGCATTTGTGTCATGTATGTGTGTGCTGCTTTTCCACAGTAAATGAAATGTCTTTGGTTGTTGTTTGTATGAGAGATCAGATGGAATGTCTGGAGCTCTGCCTGGCGACAGATGATGAACCAGCAGAGAACTGGTGGGTGTCTGGGTTTCAGCTGGGATAGGGTAAATTTTCTTTCCAGTGGCTGCTGTATTTCACATTTGGTTCAAAGGGAATGTTGATAATGCATATTATTTTAGTTGTTGCTAGGTGATGTTTATATTAGTCAAGGACTTTTTTCAGCTTCCCATAGAAGCTGAGAGGGAGCATAGACAGAACAAGCTGGCCAAAGGAGTATTCCATACCACAGATGTCATTCTCAGAATATAAATGGGGGTTGGCCAGGGGGCAGTGATCTGTGATTGCTGCTTGGGACAGGCTGGGCAACTAATCACCAAGTGGCGAGAGCAATTTGTGTTGCATTGCTTTATTTTGTAATTATTTTTTTAACTAACATTATTATTATTTTTCTTATTTTCTTTTTCCATTATTGCTCTATTAAACTGTCTTTGTCTCAGCCCACAAGTGTTTTTTTAACTTTCCCCTCCTTTTCTCCCTCTTCTCCCTGCCCTTCTTGGGGGCAGGAGAAGAAGTGAGTGAGCAGCTGTGGTCCTTGGGTGGCCCCAGCTGCTGGCTGGGGTTAAACCACGGCAGTGGGTCAGGATGAAAAGGCAGACTAACCTGTGTAAAGTTGTAGGACCACCTGATTAGGAAGTAGTGTATGAGGCCTTCTTTAGACAACTGGAAGAAAGCTTGTGTTTGGAGGCCTTGGGCCTTATGAGGGACTTCACGACACAGGCCATTATCTAGTATTCTTGGCCGCCTGCAGTGAATGTGAGATGGTGGAGCTCGGGATCCTGAGAAGGAAACAAGGTAAACAGCAAGATCATAACCCTGAACTACAGTAGGGCAGACTTTGACCTGTTCAGGAATTTGCTTAGAAGATCACCGCAGAATACCATGCTGGAGAGAAGAGGGGTCTAAGAAAGTTAGTTGATTTCCAACATTCATTCACTCCAAGCCCAAGAATATTTCACTTCTATATAGAGGAATTAGAACAAAAGAAGCAGGAAGTTTGCATGGATAAATTAGAGCCTCCGGAGAAAACTCAGTTGTGAAAAGGTGGAAGCAGCATCATATGATCCAGGAGAAATAGAGACACTGCATTAGGAAGAGTCTTGCCACTAGATCAAGGGAGCTGATTCTTCTGCTCAGCCAGTTGAGATCACATGTGGAGTACTGTATCTGCTTCTGTGCTCCCCAGTACAAGAGAGAGATGGAGCTAGGCAAGAGAGAGAGAAAGGCTACTAAGTCGATTAAGGGACTGGAGTATCTCTTCTGTGAGGAAATGCTGAGAGAACTGGGACTGTTCAGAGTTTATGACCACACAATACAAATATTCTAATGCTCAAGGTCCCGCTCAAACATTAAAATAGCCCTGTGCTGAGACTACCTACCTAGAATTCTTGGCTTAGACAATTGTGATGTAAAAGAAGAGATTATTTTATCCTGTTCAGTATTTTAGTATGACCTAGCACTCACATATCTCAACAAGGAAGCTGCAGACTAATTCGGAGTTCAGAAGCTGATCATGTGATTGGTCAATGGGCATTTGAGATTATTAGTGTTAGATGAGGAAAATATTTTGCAACTATATCCAGAAGAATATATTCTATACTGAAAAATGTTACGGAGGCTAAAAGTTACACGTACTGAAAAACCAAGGACTCAGAAGTAAGCAAACAGTATTGGTAGAGTTATTTCTGTTTAGATCACCTGTACACACACATTTTCATCTTATGATAGACTTTTTTCATGGGTTCTTGGTCTGTTTCAGTTCACAAATTGGTGTGTGAAAAGAGAAGTGCATGGGTTGCCGAGATAATTGGAAATACTGTATTTTAAAACTCCGAAATATTTACGTTCTTAACTTTAGATATTTACTACTTGAACTAACCCCCTTTAAACATTAGCTAGCAAAATACACAACTCATAATGAAATTGATGGGTGTCATCTTTGAGTGCAAGATCCAAATCTGTGTAAAACATAGCACAAGTGGGTTTGTTTTTTTTCTGCAGAAGACAGACCGAGTGGGAGTAGGAATCTGGGCACTCTGTTTTTTCCAGGCTGAATTAACTTAATGAGATGAACAGGATGAATTAGAGGTAGTTGCCTGTGTTCCTTTAGTACAGGCATAATATAAGTGATCATAAGTTATTGCTTGCTCTGTTTTTCCTCAAAATATTCTGTGCAAATAGTCTGAAAATGTCCCAGTTTGTAACTGGCAGGTACAGGATTTACATAGGGAAAAAAAAAAACCCAGCAGCAGTTATGAGAATCTATATGAGTTTATACCTTAAGCCGGTTTTCCTGGTTTTGAGTCTCATTGAAGAGAGGGACAATTCTGCTTGTGTTCACAAACTCTGAGCAAGGAGAGATGCCAACTGTGTTCTTTTTTTATTGCACTGAAACTAGATACAGATGAAAGTATATTTGAGGAAGAAGCCCAAAAATTCGAGACTCTTGCATCTATACTTTCTCCAAAATTCTGCACTAATCTAGAACTTTAATATGTATAGGGTAGGGTTTCTCTCTCTTTTTTTTTTTTTTAAATTGTTCTCTGGAAACAGTGTGTTTTCCATAGTATATGTACTCCGGCCAAAAATTGCTTGTCTACAAATTGTTTCAAACTTTGCTAGCACTGTGTATAATGTATGAGGTTCCAGGAGTTAAAATGTTACCCTTTAAATTACTCATATAATTATTCTGTAAGGAATATCTAGAGAAGTTTGGTTTTGATAGCCAAAATAGCATCTGGGGAGCGTTCTTAGTTGGTATAGAAGACTGCACTTAGGTGGGACACTGCAACCTGCTACAGGCTTACAGAGTGCCTGTAGCCCAGGGAAGAAAGATTTGAACAGACCTTGGACTTAAATGACAGGACTGAATAGACTGTTCATTGCAGAAATTCACCTATTTCAGCAAAGTTACTTTCAAGTGTCCTGAATAAAAAGCATTACATCTTTTACTTCTAAAAGAAAGGCTATTGTTAGTACTTTAGATACTCTTACTTTTTTCCAAGTTTTGTTCTTTCAGGAAAGAGATGTAAAGACTGGCATGGAAGAGTGAGGCAACTCTACCTTATATTACAATAATAACATTAAAAACAATAAAAATAAAACCTCTTACTAGGCTCTCAATAGTCAGTGAACCCCATCTTCCAATTATCAAACCAGTAACAGATTAGCTTCAGGGCTTTCAAGTTGATCTGAACTGCTGTGTTGAGAGGGAAGGCAGGGATGATTTTAATCATCAGTGCTTCATGCAACAACAGATTGGGTCGTTGGATATTACATGGCTATAATCATTAACATTCAAAATGAGCAGTAGTTTTCACTGACGTGGAAGCTACAGGAGATAATAAAATGTAAAGGAAGCTGTCTATGAAAAACAAGGAAGTAATGTTTGTTTGAGTGCTTTGATGAAAATTTATCTGAAATACAAAGCAAGGTTTCTGGTCACCCAGGATACACTAGTTTGATTTGGCACATACAACTCCACACTGCTTCATTGCATGTTCTGTTCAAAAAAACAGGCACAAATGTAGATTACAGAGCACAGATTGTATATTTCTACACATTTTGGTAAAACAAATATTTATCCAGTGGTTTGTATTGTTGCCATGTCAATCCACTAGTTCAAAGGAGTTCTTCTGGAAAAAGATACGAGAGAAGATCTGTCAGATAAGGAAACTGTCAAAAGAATGATACCATGAGGATCTCCTATAATAAGGGTTACGTCTACATTTCAAAGCAGTTGCCCTCTGTGATGTGCCCTGCATTTCTGATTATCTAATTAGTCAAATGGGTGTTATCTGTCATACTCAAAAGTTCCCTCTCTACCCCAATCCTGTGCAAGTAGGATGTGGGAATATAGACTACAAAGTGCTCTTTTGCATTTTCTTGATTTACTGATTATTTGTATCTGCTGTCATTACATTTCCAAGTCTTAAACTGTACTTTCTGTGAACATATTTGATTTGCTGTGTTTTTTTTAATATTGGTCCACATATCAATCAATGCCCATTGCAGTTCTCCTTTGTTCATACCAATATGATAACATGTGCATATTTTTTCAATGAAAGTAAATATTTGTTGTCCTGCTCTCAGAAAGGAGCATGTTAGTACCCTGTTCAGCCTGCAAAATGGCTGGTTTCAAATGCCTAAGAGATTACTCCTCTCCTTGTTCTTGTCTTACTCTTTCAGTGTATTTTCTTTTTCAACTTGGACAACTCTGTTGCCTACACTGTGCGGCTGCTCCATTACTCCAGGGGTTCTTTCTGCAGCCTAACAGCAAGGTTTTCCCCCAGACAAAACCTAAGTTGATTCAGTTGATATAAGAGCTACTTTAAAGGGCAGTACTATACCAGATCTCATTCCTTCTGCCTACTGCAGTCCTCCAACATAAATCAACAGGCAGCTGCACTTTCAGCATCATTCTGTAAAAAAACATGTCAAATAGCCTTAACGTTTTGCTGTGTTAAAAAGGATCTATAGGATGCATATTTAAAATGCATCAAGCCCTTGAAAAGTTTACATAAGGCTTAGAAGAGATGTTGCTCTTGGTGCAGTTTACCTTGAGCTGTCTTGGAGCAGAGAGAGAGGTTTCTGCCTTCACACATCTGCCTTATTATTTGTAAGCAAAGCAACCTCATGCTGGGAGTTGGAGTGGAGCTCTGAGCAATCTGAGTAGAAAATAAAAAGAACTGCTAAAAATAGCACGTTAATAACTATCATCAGGTGGCCTGATCACATGGAAACAGAGGGAAAGGAGATGTGTTGTATAGGGTGTGATTGATATATCAAAGAAGTTTTTAAACGCATGCTGAATTTGTAGTATGACTTTCTATACCTGACAGTTTTAATATTGGAAGAGATAATTGTGATATAAAAGAAGACACTTAATCAGTCCTTTTGCTTTCTCATGCATGTTTCCCATGCAA
The DNA here is from genome assembly GCA_033628505.1 of Tringa tobata. NCBI lineage: Eukaryota > Metazoa > Chordata > Aves > Charadriiformes > Scolopacidae > Tringa > Tringa tobata. The sequence goes on from JAHREE010000508.1 coordinate 2,198,802, forward strand.
ACTGATTTAATTTCATCTTAAACTTTGATATAATGAGTGAGACCGCCCATACACCCTGAGAGACAAGAGTGAGCAAGTGAGTTAGAGATGGAAAAATGGGATTTCAAATGGAACTTGAAAAAGGGGAGTTCTCAGACTAGCTGATACAGGGAATAAGTGAAAGACCTGGTAGAAACAGGGAAGACAATGTCTGAATAAGAAATCAAATATAATATTAGTGACTTTTTGCAGTGTTGGAATAGAAGTAAGAGATCAGAGGATTAAAAAATAGGTGGAATGCATAGTCAAAGTAAAATGGATTGAGGTGTGTAGGTAGGGTCAAAGAGTTAAGGCAGGGTGTGCAATACACAAATTAAATTATACTAGATTTAACTTTTTAAAAGTTAAGTCCCAGTGAAATGTCTTCTAAGTAATAGTTTGCTTGGTATTGCCTTGTTAGTGTTTCAAAAGAAAGGCTACTGAATCACTGTCTTACTGTCCTACTGCTAGAATTCAATCCCTTTTCTGGATAATGTTATCTTATTGATTTGTTTTCTTCTTAAAAGGGGTTTTGAAGAGTAGAACTTTGAGTTTTTGATAGATTGCAATTGAAAAGCATCTGACGTTTTTCCCTCATTACATATAATAAGATATGCCAAAAAGACTGATCACAGATCTTCGAAGTACTTTTCTGTGGTTACTCCACTTTCAATATAGTCTTGAAATCACAAAAAGTTTAGAGATTGTCTGGAACAGAGGCAGGATCAGGTGAGTAGGAATGAGGCTTTCCTATTAAGTTTTTGTATTTATTTTTTTCATACCGTTAAAATGACATCTCACAGGATATTAATTTTCAGTGTGAGTGTGTTTCATTATATCTCAGGGGCCTAACTTGATATGTAACAATGGGACATGACTAATGTAATCTATTCCTCTTACCATGAGAACTAGACCACTTCAGATGAGAGAGCTCTGCTTTGTCTAGACAGTCTGGGTATAGTTTCAGTTTATGTTGCCTTCTTAGTAGCCCCTGGCAAATAGCAGATTTCAGGTACTAACCTTTACAATGAATGCAAAACAAAAACAATTTTTTAAATGTAACATGAGTCATGAAGTTTCAGTGTTAGAATTTACAAGTGAGAACACTGAAAAATTAGATGCTTATTTCAAATGTTTCTGAGGCTACAAGAGTTGGATCAAATGCAGCTTCCATTATACAAATTAACTGTATTGCCATATGGGCCATGTCTACCCTCAAATGTATATATATATACACATATGAAGGCAGACATTTAACCAACAAAGAAGAGGTGAAAGTGTGCATATCAAAGGAAATAAGTTTTAAATACTCCATCTTTTTGTAGTTATCACAGAAAGACTATAACAGTGTTTTACTTAAGGTGATACAGTGATCTTGATTTTTTTTTTAAAATAATTTGTATCTCATAATGTTTTATGGTAGTTGAAAATTAGCTTATCTGAAACTTAACTGGATTTATGAATTTACTATTGTCATATATCTGAAGTTTATTTTGCTGCCTATTCTTTGATGATTGGGTACTTGCTGAGAAAAAAAAAAGGAATATTTTTCATCAATAGGCAAAAAAGTGTTGACTAAGTGACCGTTGTAAAGGGTAGCTTATTCAGCTACTGGAGAGACTTCATTCAGCAACAGTAACATCTTATATGTTCCTTGGGCATAATCTGGCATGATTGAAAATTACAAGGATCTTTAAAAAAAATAATAATCAAGGTTCATGAAAAATCTTAAGATTGCAGATATAATATACATGTGTTCAAGTAATTTTGATTGTAACTCCTTTTTTTGAGTATAGTGAGGTTTTTTGTTCGATTGAGTTTAATTTTCTCATCAGCTTCCAAGAAGAATTCAACTTCACTTAATAAAAAGTTTTTTTATTTTGCACAGAGTTAAAGGGGCAAAGTGCTCCTTGTAATCTCTTTCAGTTTGTATTTCTGTGCTTATACTCTCTCAAATTGTCCTCATACAGATTTTTTTTTTTTTCTGTACACATCTGGGAATTCTGAAGAATGTATCTTCACATTGGAATGCACTCTATCTCTTGGGCAATCTACAGACTGAACTGTGTATTAAAAATTGGGTATCTAGGGGTCTTGCTTTCTGCATTGTTTTCATTTACAGAGTATCACATACCTTGTGACATATAGTTAAATTCAGTAATCTTGGCAGTAACGAATGAGTTCCTCAGTGTTATAAGAAACATGAAGATCTGAAAAATGTTTTATCCCTCTCTCAATTAAGTGATAAAACAGCTCTCTTAGAATAAGAGAACATTCACTGCAATTGTGCAGTGAAACAAAGTAATAGGGCAAATTTTCATCTCTTTTAACCCGCCACTGTGATGAAATTATAATCTATTAGTTATTATGAGATGGAGGTAGAGCAAACCTATTGAATGGAGGGCAGCATTCCTCCTGTGGAGATACACAATGTAAATAAATGTAATATAGGTTTTGTTAGAGTTTTGTGTATGAGACTGATGGAACCCTCAGCTAACATAAGACCTTTTCTGAAAAATTTTTAGTTTGGTGTTTGTAATATATAGGCCGTTTTAGTTTTGGAGGTAGTCTGAACCTACAAATCTGTTCATTGTTTGAACTAGGAGTGCAATGCAGAAACAAGTTGAGGGTATACCCTTTAATAATCGTACTTGAATTTTTTTTGTCCAAACAGAAGTTGTGTGGACTGGCTGGTGAAATATATAAACTTCATATGTTCTGCAATTTACTACATGCACCACTAAGCAGAACCTAATGCTTCTTGCTGAGGGACAAACTGTAGTAGTTACAGGTGAGAGAGCCTGTGAGGGAACCTTTGAAATGCTTCTGAGCTTAACATCATGCTGCTTATTTAAACCTTTGATAAAGATTAGTTCTAATGACTATTATGTTTAGAAAATCTTATAGTTTTAATTTAAACATTGAAACAGCTAGTTTGTTTCTGGTACCCTAATCATGGAGCATAACAAGGGCTTCTGAGTACCAGACCAGGATAGTACCACAGACCCCCAAGAGTAAAAGCATGAGACCACAAAATGGTCAGTTACCATTTACTGAAGAAATAGAGCCTTAAGAACTGGGTACAACTGGACACAGCAAAGAGGACAAAGCATATATCCAGTATATATAAAATATGGTGAAAACAAAAAGGGAGATAAGAAGGTATAAAGTACAGTGGCAGCCTCTACAAGAACAGGAAGAAGGAAGAACAGGAACAGAAGTGAGCTTAATGGCACTGCTTCCCATCACTGGCGATACAGCAGGTTCCCCCTTCCTGTTCTGTAAAGAAAGAGTGCAGCTTTTTGGTTTGTCTCTTGCTGTTTGTTGGGGTTTTTTTCCCACTCATACCTCTTGCTATCAAAGACTTAACAATCACATACAAAATTCTATCTTTCACAATGTTACTGGGTGAAAAAGTGACAGTTTTAAAGAGGGAATATCCATCTGTGCTCTGCGCTAGCCTTCCCTTGTGACCAGGTGATTGATACCACCACACCAAATCTGAGTAAACATAGATGAAAGAGTGTTTTACAGTTTTTCTCAAAAGCTGCTTGTAACAGTTGCAAGTAACTAGAATGTTCCTAACAAAGCTCTGAAAATACCAAATATGCTCATCTGGGGGGAAGTTACAAGTGGATGATTCTTAGATTTCAGTTTTGTGAGATTCCTTATCCATAATATACACATCCTAAGAAACAGACATGTGAGAAAAATAATGTCAAAGTGATATGTGAAATCTTGAGAAGACTAAGAACTGGAAATGTATTTTTGTCAGATCTCTAGAATATAAGGGAATATTCCCATGAGGGAATAAGAAACAAAACAAACTAGTGTTTGTGTGTGTGGGATGAGTGTGAACTAATAGGTGAAAAAAAGGAGACAAGTGACCTAGAGCATGATTGAACTTTCAACCTGTGGTGGTACTATTCAGTAGGTGAAAGTAATTTTATTATTTGTGAAGATGGAAAAAGTTTGTGTTCCAATTGTTTATAGGTTTAAAGACTAAGTTTGTGGCATGAGCTACCAGCCTTTTCCTTTTTAATTGGGGGTGGGAAAAAGAAGGAAAGGGGTGAAAAAAGAAAAGTATAATTCTCTCAGCTTCTGAGTGCCTGAAGCTAACAATGGATTAAAAAGCTTGTGTAAACGGATAAGATAGGTATAAATAGATTTTGCTTGTTTATACTATTGGGTAGAAATCATGTTTTCTGTAATTTTTGTTGAAATCATTACAGAATTTAAATTTCTGTTTCTGTCTCTGAAGTTCTGGGAAATATTCAGGAAAGGTCAAGAACTGAGCTGGGTTGCATTTCTAGTATCCCTTGTGACTATGCTTTGAATTAAATAACAAAAGAATGAAAACAGTAAAGGAAATAACCCATATAGTTAATTACAAGGGAAGGTTATCAAAAGCAATATAGTCAGAGCTTAACAAGAGTCTAATAGATGCTTTGAAATTAGTATTTTAAAAGAAATTCCTTATAATAAACCCTCTTATAGCCAGTGTTAATGGATTGCATTTACACAGAAGGGCTATTCAGAGCAGTTTGTACATCATAATACTTGCACTTCTGTAGTTCAATACAGAATGCAAAATGAGTCCTAGCCAAGGTGCATTCCAACAATACAGTATTTAATGGCTCTGTACATTCATTAGTCTGCTTTGATGTCTTCTGTGATGTGCTGCCTACCTGAATTGTAGGTGTCTCATTATTCAGCTTGCAATCTTGGAATGTGTGCTTGAACAGATACTATAGCAAGAGATTTAAAACTTTCTATTTCATTAGAAGCCGTTTAAGCAGCAGAAGCCTTTAGCCTCCTGGAGACGAGTGCTCATGCCACTAACAAATGGTGACGCAGAAGTCAAGCTAACAGTTTAATACATCAAAATGTTTCCTTTCTTATTCTACAAAATAGTTCAAAGCAAAAATCTTTATCATCCTTGTACTAGTGAGTTCTGTGTTTTACAGAGCTAATGCCATAGAGCATCAATGCTAGGAAGACCTATTAAAGACTCCGTTTGTGCCAGGTATATGATTTGGCTCTTAGCAGAATTTGAGGGCTTGACATTTTGAGTGACTAACACCATGAGGCTCCTTTTTTTTGGTCATATAACTACACTATGGCTTCACAGATCCCTCTGCTGACTTCATAAAGCCCAAAGAAAATACGTGTATGTATTTTCACCAGTTCCTTGAAAGTTATGCTGTATCAGTGCTGGTGTTTGTATCAGTAATGTCATTACTGCATGGAAGTAGAATTCATGTTCTTATTTCTGTTGGGAGGTTATTTTCTCTCCCCTTTTTAATGACCTTCAAAATTATATATGTAGGAGGATGCATCCAAGAAGGTTTTGGAAGCATTACAGATCATGGTTATCTAGAGTATGCTCCCTGTCCTATACATATAGTTTATTCTGGCATCAGTACAGTCACTTATTTTCATAAATTCTGCGTAGTAACATAAAAACCTAATCCTCTTTATAGCTTGAATGATAGCAGAGTCTCAATTCATATGTCGGTCTATGTAATCTGACTGTCCCTACTAGCCTTTTTTGATCATGTGTTGTTGTGGTCCCGTTATGAATTTACATTGCGGTCTAATTGCATTTAATCCTTTAATGACAATGCTTAGAAATTCTAGTCAGAAGGATGTGCTTTTAATAATTATGGCTATTCTAAAGCCATCGTAAAACAAAATAATATTTAAAAACTTAGTGATTCAGAATAACAAGTCAGACCATCAGCTGGACAGAACGTAAGATTCATCCATGTTCTTAAAAAAGACTTTGACCAATTGTGAGAATATTTTGACCCCCCCAGTCTACCTGCTGATGGGGTGGTGTGAGGAGCAGAAAAGATCTTGAGTGCTTAACAACAACCAAAGCCACCAGTATGTTATCACACTATTCCCTTCTGAAATCCAAAACATAGCGCTACATCAGTAGCTAGTAATAAAGTTAACTCTATCTCAACTGACACTTGGTCACCAGGTAGAAGTTAAAGTGTTATCATGTGTTCATGAGGATCCCCTTGGTGACAAGCAGTCCTAAATGAGGAGCACATTTGTGATTAAGGAAGGCATTCTACTGCCAAATGCTTGCTGTCCCTAGCAGGTCATGCTCTCTCACTGATGTATCATTCCTGAGAAAGAAGACTGCAAAGGAGAAACATGTTGAAATACCCTCTTTGAGAGAACCTTAAGAGTTCTAAACTGTGTTTTGAGGCTTTGCACCTTGGCTTTCAAATCAGATTTTCTTATACCGCTTTCATAAATCTCTGTGATTTCTTTCTTCTTACTTTTTCCCTGAGTCTACAGCTTCCCTAGCAGAATTTTAAGGTTCAGCTCTGCTTAAATCACAGGGCCTTGTCAAATTGGTCTGATTTAGAGTTTTAAATATTCATTTCTGTTAACTGTGTATTTATGTTGATAAGTTAATGTGCAGGTGGAGAGTTGAGAGTGTATGATATTCGGCGTGGAGGAAAATGAAGTTTGTCATAATCTGTATCACGCTTGTGCTACTAACAGTCACGGAGAAGCGTATTGTTTTACAAGCTCTTTTCCTGAAACAAATGTACGGTTTCTAAGGAAGATATCAGAGTTCCACTAAAAGAAGCAGAAACGAGTCCATTTTGATGAATGTTAATATTCGATGATCCCAGAGGTCCGTTCCAACCATGATGATTCTGTGTGATTAGAAATAATTGTTTATGGCTGAGCTGCAGCTGACTCATAGAATGATACATCATTAATGACTAAATACTACAAGTTTTTAATTTAGTTTATTTGTCCTTCCCTCTTCCTTTCTGATTTGATAATGGTGCCATATGGCACTTCTTGAACTCTAATATCAAAGATGACTGTATATTTGTGACATTTGACTGGAAAAAATGCTTACTCATTTAAATTAATGAGTCAAGGTATTCTTGGAATAATGTGACTCAAGGTTGAGAATAGGTGTTGATAGCAAGAGAAAGACTACTAGTTGGTCACAGAATTCTGGTGGTGGCGTATGTCAGATGTGCTGCTTCATTCTCCCTTTCTTGAATGCATGAGAGACTGGGTGAATTCAGTGATCTTGCAAGTAATGCAACACAATGGCAAGTCACTAAATTATGTGTAACTGTAAACCAGTCTCTGCCCCATTCTTAAGGTACTATGCTCAAAAAATTTCCCCAATCCAAAGTACACAGCAAGTGTACCTTTTTGTACTCGAACATAGAAGTCTCCCTAGTTTATCCGGTGTTTACATAGGATTGTGCAGTTGAGGGAGGTAACTAGCTAATAGTCTTGAAAAATGTGGCCTTTGTTTAGACAGCTAAGTAGATGAAGACTATATACTTAACATTAGACTATCTCTTTAGAAAATATACTGTCCTGATGCCTCACTCACTTCTACGCATATCTGGAAATGACAACACTGCATGGCTCAGAAGCTGTGTCGAGACAAAAATATACTACTTGGTGGTCTAATCCTTGCTTCCTTTTATCTAGAGTAATTTGGAGAGTTGGTAATCAAAATAATTTCTACACTGCTTGCATTCAGAAATTTTTATTCAGACAAACATCAGGGGAAAAAAACTGTAGATGAACAGACCCAAAAATAAAACCACAGTCACAGAAGTTAAGTAAATACCACTTGTAGATATTTTAAAAATGTTAATTTTTAAAAATCTGATAAATTATGTCTTTTATACAACAGGATGACTGTGATTTTTTTCCTGGGGAAAAAACAAACTCCAACAAAACCCCTCAACCACAGTTCATAGACTGCAAAGTCCTGAGTGGTGCAAAACTAGTATGATGGACTCATTTAAAAAAGTGAAAAGCTAAGAGCACACAAATGCAGTCAGAGTGACTGTTGTATATTTTGAACAAATTTTTGGATAATTCTTTGATGTGTTTACAGAAATTAACTAAAAGAGAAACTATAATCATAAGATGAAACAGGAGATTTCTAGCAGAGAATAAAAAATGCACAAGTTGTAGGGACAATTGAAGTGGGATTATAAATGCTTAACTGTATAATGGCATAAATTAATGGCATTATGTTCTATTTGGCCGATGACTTTAGTAGCAGAGGATGTTTTAGAAGGCGATACAAAAACTAGCTCTGTGGAAAATATTGGTGAATGAGAAACTCATGTACTTGCATGTATACTTTTTTCATTTTTTTTACATTTAGATTTTGAAAATTTGGCTCTGAGATCCAAGATTTATTACGTTTAAGCTTTTCCTTAATGCAAATCTGATACCTAACTATACCCATAATGATAGAATATTTAGGCTACAATGCCAAGAAAGATACAGAAACTTAAAAAAGTCTCTTAGTTAAGTGTCAGATCCTCGAGTGCACCACGAGACCTTAACTGTTCTGGGTAGCCTCTCCTGGGCCCATCTTTCCCCCTCTGCCTGTGGGTCCAGGACTCCTTTTCAGGTCAGGCCAAGCCCCACCTTCTTGTCAGAGCCATGCTGGATGTGTGACTCTCTCAAGTTTTGTCTCTGGTCCCAGTTCCTGGATGAACCTATGGACCTATGTTGTAGTCTGTAGTTCTAGTTGTGCTTCTGCGCCCATGTCCTGAATGGACTCACTGCATGGTCTCTGAACCCAGTTCATTGCTTTGATTTGTCTGCGACTGTCAGTGCAGCCTGTTTCCTGCTCCTTGCTCTGCCCACGTTTGGATATTGTGCTATTGTGTCCTGGCTAGTGAGGGCACTGAGTTGGGCTTGCCCATGGCTGTCACCTCATCCTCCCACATGGAGAAATGCCACTCCCTGACATTTAAATTCTAATGAATGTGTTACCATTTTTAGTTTTAATAAATGTGCGACATTTTTAGTAAATAGTTTTGTTACCAAAGGTTTTAATGTAATGTATCATATAGCAATTTAAAAAAAAAAAAATACCCTGTAACCTACAGGAAGTTTATTTTGGAAAAAAGATGTAAAAAGCAAGAGGTTTTTCTTTTTAATTATGGGTTGAGATCCTCAATATCAGAGAAGGCTTATAAAGGATATAAAGACCAGTTCTTTGAAAAAGAATTGGGAATGAGATCATCATTCGACAAGGGTTTACAAAGAACAGGTCTTGTCAAACTATCTGATAGGGGTTTTTGAATGGTTTTCAAAAATAAATCTCAGCAATAGAGGAGAATGTAGTCTAGATTTTATTAAAGACTTCTCAAAGTGTCACTTCGCCTAACTGAAAAGGTCAAAAGTATGAGTATTAATTTTGGAATGGAGTCTTTGGTCAAAAGCTGACTAGAAGAAAGAATCTAGAGTATTTTAATTAGCCATATCAAGCTGGGTTCTGCAAAGCTGAGCACTGGCTGTATTTTTACTGATGATCTTTGTTCAAATAATAATCTTTTAACCTTGTCCAAGCTATCATACAAACTTACAGATAGCAATTTATAAAAATGAACAGACTACGGAGTAACATATATAAAAGTTTTGTAAAGGATCAAGTATAGAATAAAAAAAAAAATCACAAATATAAAGCCATTCATGTTGGCAGCATCCAAGAACAAGTGAAAACAGTTGAATGAAAGGAAGCAAAAAGTCTTTCTGGGAAATTACATTCATATTGTACTTAACATTATGAAGAGTATAGTTTGTATCAGGTGCAGGAAATAGAACTAAAGGAATCGCACTGAACTTTAGTCAGCTACAGTCTTCAAGACTGTTATTTATATGTTCTGATGTTCAACTAGGTATACGGCCCATGGGGTGAGAGGCAGAGGAAGTGAGAAAAGTAAAAAAAGTGTGTATTCAGAGAAGCTCAGGTTACAGTACCTTAATTTGGAGGGCGGGTGGGGATGGTGGTGCGGAATTTCTGTAAGTAACAGTAAGTGCCTGTACATTGTAAGGTCTATAAAATCATCCTTTAAAAATTCTTTAGTTTGTGCTGAGAATTGAGGATAGTAGACTAAAAGCTACCTGGTGCTTTCATTCTAACTAGATTGCAAAGGAGAATTAGTCGAGGCAGAAGACAACTGTAGACTGTCTTATCTGTGTTCTGTTTACCAGGTTAATAGATTTTATGGAAATGTGAAGATGAAGGGGATGTGGATTTTTTTCCAGAGAAAACTGGCTAAGTACTTTGGACTTATTAAACATATTTAACCACTCACTAAGTAGGATGGAGACCTTACTGTAATTAAGATTCTTTCTATTTGGATTTTTCTGTTTGCCTGCATCTCAAACATACCCACATAGAACTTAATCGTTTCTCTTGCATTCTTTTGTGATTGTAGATTTGCTCTTGATGGAGTGAACTCTCACTGCAAGAATCAACAAGTGTTTTCACCAAGTTGAGTGAATAAGATTACAACTTGTCAAAAACAGCACTAGCAATGATTAAGTGCATGTATATGTGTTTTATCTTCTTCATTGATGGGCTAAACTGCAATGTATTACATAAAAGGTTAAATTCTGAATATTCAGTATATCTTCTCTGCCTACTGAAGTAAAAATAAGAAAATAAATCATATGCATTTTGTTGGCATATATTACTCCTGAAAATAATGATAGCAGAGGAAAGAAATTGAACTGTATTATCTGCAGAAATTAATTCAGTCAGTGAAATGTCTGACTTTGATGCTTCCCTTGGTCAATTACAGAACATTAAGAAGATATGAAAAGGGAGAAGGCAGCAAAGGGTAACCATACAATGGACTATTTTAAAAGGCTGAATGAACTAAAATGGATTTCTCTTTTTCACTGGAAAGGGAGAGGATTAATGCTCTGAGGTGTTTTTTAATCCAGTTTTAAATATAAGATCAAGGATGTGTTCATATTGAAGTAGGACAGGGCATTAGTGTGTTTTATACCACATATTTTATACCACATTTCTTTACTGTTTTGATCTTATTGGATTGGCTTGAACATACAAATTCAAGCTCAAATCTTAAAGGATATGGAAGTAAATAGTACAAATGGAATATACCATAGGTATCATATCAGATTATTCTACTGTTTGTTCTGGTTTTGACCAAGCTAAATTTAGCAGATGCAATCTGGTCATCCATAAAGCACCTGGCCTAGTGTCAATTGGGAAGAGAGATTAAACTCAATTCCTGTGTGAGTCTCAGTTTGAAGAACTGGCAATAAGGGGTTGCACCTAAAAGGAAACTAGTGGGGAAGGTTCCTAATGGATAACTTTAAAAAACTTACTCCTTGGGAAGTGTACCTTCCATTTAAAATCTTTACAGAACAAAAAGTAGAAATGGGATAAAGATAGTTGCAGACACAAAGGTGAGAAGCTTTACCAAAGCAGGGAGACAATATCAGATGGGAAGAACTGAAGGGCCTGAAGAATTATGATAGCACAAATGGCAATGTTGAGCACTATAGCACTTAAAAAGGAATAACAAGGGTATTCACTGCAGACTGGGACCTTGAGGCATTTAATAAGTAGGAAAAAAAATATCTGTGTTCTTGGATATCAATGTGATGCTACCATGAAAAGAATGTAATCCTAGTACGTGTAAAGCATTTTACATTAAAGAAGACACTAGAAAATCTTTTTGTGGGAGCATTACCATGAACAATTTTTGTGACATGAATTCTTACAAGGAGAGGTTAATAAAACATACATATATATATATATATGTATGTATGAATTAAAATCTTACTGGGTAAAGGCAATGATCTTTTTGCCTCCTCTTTGGTTTCTACCATCAGAATGAGGTTAGAAGCGTATGTTTAGTTAACATATTTGACTGACGTATCATACCAGTAAAGTGTCAGATTGTGGGGAAACTGCTATCATTAAATCCGTAGTGAAAGAGAAGGGAGTGGAATGCCAGAGAGAAAAACTCTTTAACTAAAGGAAAAGAGTGGCATGAAAGTAGATAGGAGTGGCCATGGGCACTGTAGAGAAAGCTAGAAGGTATTTGATTGACTGTATACTACGTTTCTGATGGAATTTTCTGCTAGAAACTTGGAGGGTAATATCCTACCAAACATGGTGCATGTAAAAGAGGAAATATGCAACAAATGCCTTTGATAGTGGTAGATGAAGTCGATTCAGGGTGATTCTTCTGCTGTGGTGTTAATATATATGCATACATCTAGGGAAAAGATAAACAGAATTTAAATGGAGTCTTGGATTTAAAAAGTCTAACTTACATAGCCATCTAGTCCCCTTCTAGAAAGAATGCAGGAGCCGAGAGTGACTGTTAAAATTTCTTTTTCCTTGTGCCTGGGCAAATTAAAATAGGGCACTGTAAAAGGAAAAATAAAAACAACAGATTGTCTCAGATGGAATAGGAATGTTTTGAAAACAATAGGAGTATACTTGATATGCAGGTGAAGAAAACAGGATATATGCAAGTATAGATTGTGCTAGAAAAGGAAATCAGACCATATAAATAATTGCTGTTTTCTTCATTTCTATGTGAGCAAGATAGATTGCATCCAGTGTAGTAGAAACTGTGATTTTTATGTTAAATGATGGCTCAATTCAGCACATGAATCTTACTTCTAGAGTCTACAGACATGTACATTTCAGGGGAAATAGGAACATACAAAATCAAAGTCCTAGATTCAAAAATTGTTCACTTTTATATTAATTTTCAGCAGTTGAAATTTAATTATTTCGTTTAAATTCCTCCTCGAAAAAACATGAATGGTTTATATTACAAAAGAAAAATGTGTTAGGTTTGTTGAAGAGAAAATTTTAAACCCACTCCTATTTGAATATTTTGTGCTTTATATATTTCAAGTCACTACATCCTTCTCTGAAAAAATCTTCTGCCTTCTTTGATTATATCCTATAAGCCAATATTACAAAGAAGTGTCAATTTTGACCAAAGGGTTTGAGGTAGTTGCTTCAGGTCTTTGTTTTTCATTAATTCAAAGGTCATAAATTGTCAATGAGTCAACTGCCTCTTCCTGCTTGGTTGTGCTTGGCTCCTCATTCCCCATTTCTTGCAGAAGCAGCCTGACCTTACTATAGCCTGATAGTATCTTATTTTATGCAGAGGAAAAATGAGTATGAGTTTGTTCAGAATGGTTCCTTTATGATCCAGAGAAGGAAATTAGCCATCCTGAATGGCTGGCTAGTTTTAAGTAGGACTAAGGAAGTTATTGGTAAATGCAAACCACCCAAATTTGGTTAACACTTGAATAATGCGGGCACAAGAAGCTCTAAGCTCACATAATTCAGCTGGGCAAGGAATTTCAGTTTCAGGAAAAGGGATGCTATCAGAGTTGAGTTACCATCATGAAATGATTCATGCAACTTAGAAATCGAGAGAGCGCTGAGGCCTACACAACCTTCTGCTGGGATCTCGGAACCAGCCCTATGCAGGACTTGACTTTCTGATATATCGAAAGAGAGAACTTCAAAGTGGTATGTAGTATATTCTGAGTCCCTTTAAAACAAACAAAAACTCCTTAGTTTTTTATTGCTTAAGCAGTCACTTTGCAGCTCTACATGAGATATGGGAAAAGATCAGACAAGTGAGTGTAAGTCTCCAATATTACATGTATAGCTGTTGGAAGGAAGGCTTAAGGGAGATAAGGAGAAGATCTTTTACAAGCTTATCAGGAGAAATATAGTAAGATAAAGTGGCCTGATTGATAAATGGGGAATTAAACTAATAATAATCTAAAAAAAAGACAGTTTTAATAATAAGAAAAAATGACTGGATAATTAGAAAGTAATGAAATTTTCTAAAATAGCTGTGAATAGGCAGTCATATTAGGGAATACCTGAAGATACTCAGAATAAAAAAAATTAGCTTAGTTTCAAGGATGTATAACTTGGAGCATTAAGAGAAATAAAAAAAATGGTCAAGTAGATTTTAATTGCTGTCAAGAGTTGACATCTCTGATTTTAATGGCAGAATGTTTTGAGAAAGATAAATTCTGGAAAATTAGTTTAGAACTTTACAAGAATAAAAGAAATCTAGCAAAGCTATAGAAATACAGAAGTCTGTGGTCTGAAAAAAAGGAAAAGTATGATGGAAAAAAATACTGGAAGTCTTAATAAGCTAAAGTGAGGCAAAAGAGGGATGAATAAAAGTATTTTGGTTAGAGATGCATACACATAACTATTATAATTGGGGAAGTAAAAACAGTTGCTTGACACTAACTTCCCTGTTCTTAATGTATTAATTTCCCTGGAAATAATATAAATCATGCAAAAGAACAGTGAAAATAGACTTATAATTGAAAAAAAAAAGAATTATCATGCAGTTTCTGCATTCATTCTTTTTTAAAATGAATGGTAAATATATTTTATTTCAATTATAAAAGTATTTTTTTCATAGCACTATATTTTTTATATGTACTAGGAACAGAAGATGTTTCCCACAACCACTGTTTTTGACAGATTATTGGGGGGTCTGTTAAGTGGGGGATATCAACTTATTTCCATTTAAAACACTTCCTTTAATATTTTAGTGATTCAGGTGCCATTAACATTATGTTAATGAAATTCAGAGGTGATACTAGACTTATGAAATAGCAGTGATAACAAAAATTTACTTTTGGTTTTAAAGATGTGACAAGAAAATAGAATAATAGAATAATACTGTATTAGAAAAAAGGCAATAAATTTTAAATAAAAATGAAAGAAAATTTTCTGTAGGAAAAAAATGAACATAAATCATAGCTTTTAAAGGATTGTGGTAATGTAGACAATAGATTGAACATGAGCATGCAATGAAGTACAGCCAACACAAAGACAGGCATCATTTACTCATCTTTACAGGATAACTACATAGCTATAATGATATTTATGGTCTTATCCAGCATAGGAATTGGAGTATGATATTAGTATTTGTTGGGTAGTCCATTAGATACTGTAGTATGATAATATAGCTATGCCAAGTTGTTGCAATCATTAATATACACTGCCTAGAATTAGTATCTACTCCTAATTTCTTGCAAATTAAGCTTGTCCTTTCATATTTTGTATGTGCTGCAGTGGCTTGAATTATAATCAGAACCCTCATGAGAATTATTAGATTATAAATCTCAAAAATGCTGTGTTCATAATACCCCAGTGGTTAAATATGGGAATAATGTAAGAAAGAACGTTAATTGGAAGGCTTAAAATAATTTGGGCATGGTCATTTAATAAAATGTTTCTATCTCATCTTGTAGACATCCACAATGATACTGTTGTGCAAATATTGCAGCTCCTTTTTTTTGAGGTTTCTAACATCAACAGTATTACATTTTAATTCATTTCTTGGAGTTTAAAAGTCTATTTAGAAGAGAGAAAACATCATCTATAATCTATGTAAGATCTAAATTTCATCTGCTCATACCCAAATATAGAACTCATAGAATAGAGTGAGTAAGGATGAATGACATATTATCTTGCAAAAATCATACTTCCAGTAGAAATCATATTGCCGGTTCAGTGTATTAGATGGCTAGTTATTCTAGCAGAAGGACCACTTCATGGTAAATGTAATGACTTCCTTTATGCAGAGCTTTTAATAATTAAATTAACACAGCCTTTCTTCTAGTTTAAGCAAGACCAGAAATGTGTTTGTGCATTAAGAATTTGGATGAGGACATAAGGTCTAGGGTACCTGTTCATACTATGTAAGATTCAGAACATTTAAGAGTTCCTACCTAGACACTGAGATCCTTAAGCTAAGAAATGGCATGGAATGCAGGAAAGAACCTCACTTTTGAGCTCTTACAGGTTTCCAGATAGCCTAACTTCCATATTGTAAGCCACTTTATTTCAGGAACATTTGTCCCATTTTTAGAATCATTCTGTTTGCACGACAAGAAGAGGTCAGTAGGATTTGGGTGGGAGGGTGTCTTTTTGTCAAATCACTAAATCACTGTGTAGTTAGCTACTCAAGATTAGTATTGCAGTCCTAAAGTTAGAATCTCTTATGGTCTTCCATTACTGCATACACATTTCTAAGTTAAAAATTAATCTGTTCATGCTGATTAACTAAAAGCATTGGAGGCCAAAGTAATTTCACAGAGATCATATCTTCTGAGTTTTTGGTTCCCACAGCTCAATACAAATACATGTTGTTAGCTTCTTGTATTATTAGTGTCGTGTCATAGTTAACTTTGCAAATCAGTATTAATTTACTGCAATTTTTTTCAGAAACATGCTTACAATAAATGTTTGTTTGTTGTTTTTTTTTTTTTTTTTAAATGAAAGGGAATTATCTTGTTTGGGAAATAGTAATTATGCAATGATTTTTTCATTAATTTTAATGATAAAATTTTAAATGTCCCATTTTAAGACACTTGATTTAGGAGTTATCTAAAAATTATATTCCCAGTGGAATTGTCTTCGGTTATAGAGCAAATTGTTTAAATTGAAACTTTCCTTTCTTAAGATATTATTTTCATACTGCTACTCAGAGTGGTTATTTTTGACAACATTTTGAATTGCATAATAATTATTTACTTCATGTCTGTTGGTTCCTAAAGGGCTATTATTTATCTTGTTCTATGTTTTTCTAGAGTTTTTTATTAATGTAACTATAGTTATTATAGCTACAATACAGTTAAACCATAGCCATTTTGAAATCAAACCTGTGTCTAATTAATAAGTAAAGACCCCTCACCTTCATGACATAAATACAAAGTTGATGTACACTTCTCTGCTGAGAGACAACTTTTTTTATTCTTTATTCTGGCTAGATTGCGAACATAATACTATTGCAGTTCTGAGTCCTGGTCTTGTATTCTTCTTGTTTGCCAGGTCTCACAATGTGGAAGGATAATTTTTGTCTAATCCAGTTACTGTCTATTTGTCTTTTGTAATCTTTTGATATGTAATCAGCTGAATTGGAACTTTGTTGTCTTAAAATCTAAATTTCTTCTCAGTGATTTATTATAAGTCAGGCAACACTAGAATTCACACAACAGATACAAAGCAATTCTCTGCTCTTCATTTCATCTGCAAAACAGGTTCATAGCTTTTTAGGTGAACTTCTGTCATCCCCTTTGCTGCTCAGCAAATGACCGCATACCATTTTTCTGGAAGTGTTCTACCTCACTGCCTGTGTGTACTGCTTGGAAGTGCAGGGTAATAGAACAAGAGTCAACAAACATAAGTTGCAGCAAGGAGAATTTCTGTTAGATATACAGAAAAAAAATTCTTCCTGTGAGGGTAATCAAATGTATTGGAATAGGTTCTTAAGAAAGACAGTGGACAGTCCGTCCATGGAGACGTTTAAAACTTGATCGAACCAAGCAAGGAATTGAACTAGATGGCTTTTGGTGGTCATTTCCAACTTAAATTGTCCTAGAATTCCATTGAATGTTAAGAGAAGTTGCTTAAAGCAAGATTTGATAAAGGGACGTAAGATTTATTTCCCTTGTTTCGGACTCAGTCCTGCATCATTCAGGATTTTTTTTTTCTCTAACTGGAACAAGGACATAACAAAAACCCTTATTGACTTATAATACGTGGGATCTAATTAGCATAGGCGTGGAGTGATTGCAGCTTCCACTTAGAATGGGAGCTGTGAATGACCAATAATTCTGAAAACATCTATACTTTTTGAATTTAGAATTCAGTCCCTATAGCATTCAAATAATGCATTTTCAACTAAGTGCAGAAAGACCCCATCTGTGCCTTGGCAACAATAATCCCTTCTTCCTTAATGAGTGTGTTGTGAATATTAAACTCCTTAAATCATTATCTATATACAACAATAAGCAGTACTATAGAAATACCTAACAGGAAATTATTAATTCTATTCTTGATCCTGCATTAGTATGGGAAATAGTAAGATCTGGTTGTACATATTGAATGATGCACATACAAGCTTAAATTGAAGACTTCTGTCATTCCCTAAGAATTTTTTACCCCATAGGAGGAACCAGGTAGAAGACAAAAGCTAAGAAAATATTACTTGAAATACTGTATAACTTGTCTACCTAATATGGCACTTTGCAAATCTGAATTCTTCATTAGGTGCACTTAAGCATAGGAGTTCTCCAGTGTAACAGGTATTTCTGGAAAATCAAATTAAGTTGTGATGGCTAATAGTATGCATGGATAATTTAAGACTTAAAAACCCTTGATGTTATGCACAATCCAAAATTATAGTATGAACTCAATAAATTAAAAGACAAGTTTTAAAAGGAATCACAGATTAAAAAAAATAATGCTTGGCATGGGCAGCTATTGAGTCTCAGCCATCTCTTGTTGTGAGGACTGTCAAATAAAGGAATGTTGGTGCTTTTAACCTCAGTTTCAATTACTTTGAATTTAAAGGTATAATCAAGCACCTTTTGGGGACCAACACTGAAGCAAAATCACCAAATTCTCTATTCACCAAATACTCTTTCTCTGGAAATCTGTTTCCTCAGTATGAACTATGCTGCTGTTAGAATCCTCAGATAAACCTCCATTAACTTTCAGTGACTGAACAGAAGCGATATAATTACATCTACAAAGGAATGTCACAGGTGTTTCTAAGAACTCAGGCCAAACAAGATGGAATACCCCAAAGCTGCATGAGTTGTGCTGTTAACATCCAGGACACAGAGACTGCATGGAAATTGTCTCTTGACTTTCTTTCCTGGAGCAATATCACTCTTAAACTGCACCCAGGAGCTGTTTTGGAGGATGTTGCTTGGCATAGGTGTGCATGGGAGCATACCAGTGCTCTAATCATCTGCTGGCATAGACAATTGCATTTCTATTTAATTTTCCCCTTATGGTCGTAACATTACTGTCCAAAATGTCAGGACTTTACCTGGTGTAAACATCCATAGATTGTATTCAGCAATTAAAAGAAGGATATGACTATGTTGCACAATACAGAGCTGTTCCAAAAATAGCTTGCTCAGAGCCAGGTTCAGAGCTTTCATGGTAGAAGCAGTTTAACACTTTTATAGCAGGGTATTCGAGTCTGGTGGAAGGCTTCTGTTTTTTTTAAAGGGCAGATCAGTCTAGGCAGAGCTCTTGATTGCTTTCATGGGCTAATATATCTTGGGTATCTTTGTTCAGCCCTACATTATCCTCTGACATGAACTGAGTCCCTACTTCTTGCAGTATTCAAAAGATACAGTATAAGTATAGAAGAAGGCAGATTACTGTAAATACGGAATAGGCATGGTTTCTTTGGGTTGACCAGATTGTCACTGTCATTAATTTGTATAAAAAGTGAGGATGAAACACTCATTTTACAAGCTTTTCCAAAATTTTAAATGCTATAGTGCATTAGATGACATTGAACAGAATTGAGTGAAATAGAGGTTCTAAGAAGCAGAGAATCATTCTGGTTTTAACCAAATTCGTAGGCTACAGAGGCAGCTGTAGGCACAGGCATAGTCACTATGTTCTGCATTGGCTTTGAATCTGGTATAGAGAACAAAGGTGCTGGGGTAGAAAGAAAATGTTCAGAAGTGGAAACACAATACAGATGAAAGATTTTACATCTTTTTCTAATAACAGGTATTAGAACAGGTAATCCCCAGAACTGATTTATGGATGGGCGTGTGGGCATATGCCACAATATATCTTTAACTTGCAGCTGTGTGAGTGGGCAAATAATTTTACACCTCTATTCTCACTACTGTATTTTTTCTTGCTTATTTCTGTAACAATGTCTTTAGAGTAAGGACTTTTTCTCCTAGTGTGCGCAGTACACTAAATACACCCAGTATAAATCTTAAAGCCTCTGGGGGCTACCATTCTACAAGCTAAAAAAGTAAATAATGAGAGACTTACATGGTCAATATAATAAGAGAAGGGTGAATTTTCACAAGATAAACACATTCTATGTTTGTCTATTTTCACAGTATATTCACATATACTGTATTCTGAAGAAGATAGATAAGTATGTTCCTAAATTTTATTTTGGAGAAAAAGGGAAAATGAAAGTTTATAGAAAATAATGTGACCATTGGGATGGTGCGTGCTTTGTTAGGTACAAGCAGATTTCTTCATGAACCTTAGTCTTAGAATATTTACATCACGTTGTCTTTTCAATTTAGATTGGTGCTTCAACACTCAGTGAATTCCTCTATTCTTCCATCCCTGTAAATTTTGAAACTCCTTTTCATCAATTTGGCTAGTATACTTTGGAAACTTGGTGTGAATAAAACCACTGAAAATTCCGTAATCTTTGTTGCAGTTTCAACATGTGTATATTTATATTTTCATTGACGAGTACAGATATTAAGAATGCATGTTGATATGAATGGTTTATTTTGCAAAGGGAACCCTTAAAACACTTACCAGTTCAATTTTAACATTACCTAATGGTGAAGTGTTTGGATTTTTTAATATATTATACAGAGTAATGTAACAGTTCTTTGTAGCAGTTTTGGTTTATATTCTGGTTTTATGCTGTGTGTAAATTTTGACACAAGAGGTAAATGCTTTTTTAAGATTTTAAATTCATATTGAAACCTCTGTATTTCTGGTAATCAGCAGTTAGCTGAATATGGAGTTCTTTATCTTCCTTCTGCCCTTTGCATGTTCTTATCTAATCTTGCATGAATTCATTCAAAATATTTTTAACTTTACAACAAATATTTCACAGTTTGATATATGTAGATTTATTTTAAATGTTAATATGACCATTCAGAAGGTCAAAATTGTATATTCCTATCTGCAAAGATACTAGTGCAATTAAACAAATCTGCTTGACATTTTAAAATGTTAACCATCATACATTATTGGTCAGTGTAATGAATTAACTTGGCAAGTAATATAAGTTTTTTATAAGATTTTATTTTTATTTAAGTGTGAATTGGACTGCACAAATGATAGCACTTTGCTGAAATTTACAATGTTGAAGACCATTTACTGAAAAGATTGCCTAATATTAAAACTTACAAACAAGAAGGCCATTGAGAGCATTAAAGATATAAGCAAGAAAACTTCGTTGCATTAAAGAAAAAGATATGTATTTTTTTTGCCGTTTAATGAAACATATAATTTTCTGTTATGTAGAGTAGAAATGGTGGTGTGTGGCTCCAGTTGCCTTCTGGAATTTCTTGAGATTTCAGGAATTTTGTTCGTAGTCTGGCTTTGAATCGCAAATTACATACACTTTTTAATGCCTGCCTCTCTTGCTGATGGTATACTTACCAATTCAGTGTTCTAAGATAGACAGCTTCAAGTCTTCTTTGGGAAGTGGGATTCTTTTTAATTGCTTCATAACCCCATGTTATTTCCTAATTTATTCTTTATGGATACATCGGAGAGTTGTTCTTTGTTATCCCTAAAATCAGTTTTAAGCAATTCCCTAAAGTTGTATTCCTAGAATCAACAGTAATTGTTAGTAATTGACCACATATAATCAGCGTGTAAAGTCCTAGAGTGTCGGTGTCATGTTTTGCTTGTATTTTTGAGGGCTCCTGTTCTGGAGCTTTCAAGTTGTAGCCTCCTACCAGTGGAACTCGTACTACAACAAACAAATCCATTCACGCATATACCCTTGTTCTAAAGTCATTAACAGTACAATCTAAGTATCTACTAGTCATGACAGTATCACTGTTATGTTCTCAAAATTTACATACTTTACAGATGTGTAGAAGGATGCTTCTTTCTACCACATAAAAATGCCGCTGCCACGTAAAGCATCTGGAGATGGGTTCACCCAAGGGAGGATATGCTGTGTATGATTAACATTAAGGGTCTCAGTACATCACATTGCATAGGTATGTGAAATACCCTGAACAAAGACTTCTGGTAAAAATGGAAATGAAATGAGGCATGATAGTTCCAGTCATTTGTTAATATAGGGGTAGTTAAAATACGCAGTTATGGGTAGAAATCCAGTTCTATCCCTCACTATCTTTTTACGTAGAAGAGTTATGAAAGAGTGCACTATATAAACACATATCTGATGTATAACCTTATTTCTGCAACACAAGTCAGTAGACTACTGCTAGGATACCTAGACTACTTTGACAGATCTTAGAGGACAGTTCAAAAAAATCTGGGTTTTGTTCTATTTGTCTGAGCATTTAAAAACAGAAAATCTGAATTTTGTAATGACATCATTTATTTTGAGTAATAGTTCCCTATATCACATATAACCCTAGAGTATTAGGTAGGTAGGAATTATAAGATCACTAAGATGTACAATTAATTGCTTGCATTTCACCTATCTGAAATGATTAATATTTCTTCCCTAAGGAAGAACGATATTATTAAATAATTATTATCCATTAATAGAAATCACATTGCACAAAATAGCTTTTAAGTAGGACAACAGTTTTCTGCAACCAGAATTTGCAAAAGATGGGAATGTTTCATTGAGTAACTATGTTTGCATTCATAATACAAATTTTACATAAAACCTTAAAAATTGTCACTCATTAAATTGTGTTGCATTTTATCTTCTGTATTATCATCTGCATGAAGTGGAATAAAATTACCCCCAAAATTTCTTGTACAAACAAACTCCAATCACTGCCACTAAAATTATGAGTTTTTAGTTTTAAAAAATCCATTTAAAAAAAAGCATCCATGCTTTTTCTATCACAGCAGAACACATTGATTCTTTCTTTTTTCTTTTTTCCTTTTTTTTTCAGTCAGCAGTTCTTAGTGTGGAAAATCTTACAGCATTTATCTTTGAATGTGGGTGGGAAATAAAAATGTTGACCAAACATCAGAAATAGTTTGTGTCTATTTTGTATTTTAGAAATATTTTTTTTCACCAATTTTCAATTAACCCTTGTTTGGCTTCACCATTCAGCCACAGTAGGTGGAGCTGATTGCTTCCAGCTTCTTACAGTGCTGAATTGTATAGCTACATCAAGGCGGAACTCAGTGCCTGGGAAGACTCAAACAGCCCAAATCTGGGAATTGAGACCAGTGTATGTAATTCAAGTTCTCTATGTAGAAGCCAATTTATGACTTTTCTAGTATCGTTCCCAGAATCTTCCCACTGCATATAAATAATACTTTAATATTCTTCTTTCTCCACATTGCAGAACCAGCTGTATGCATTATTGCCTCTTAGATGAATTTCTATATTTGCCCCACTTCCACCTTACCATCCATTCTTCTTCTTTAATGTTGTAAAGAATTTTACTGGATTCTGTTCTTTAACACCTTGGCATTTTAGTTTTCCGCTAACGAAGCAGCTTCCAAAAACCTACATCTACTGGATCTCCATTATGTCTGTATTTCCGTTTCTGTTTCCCCAGAAATCTTTTTTTCTTAAATAGTTGTGTGTCTTTTTTCTCATTGTTTATTAATTTTTCCAGTGTCTGCTTTTTTCCTCTCCTCTTTGTTACATCTTCATCATCCTCTACAAGTGTTGTTTTTGTGTTTTGCCTTGGTTTTAGATTATCTTTTAAATTATCATGTCATGTAAGTTTCACTTTCTCCAAATTCCTCCAGCATCATTTCTTCCTGTATCCTCTCTCTTTTCTTCTAAGAGATCCAATGTCTGCCTGCTTTCTTTATTATTTTGCTATTCTTTTATATCTTTTGCAATATGCATTCCAGTTCAATTCAGTACCTTCACTACTGGCGAGCATAAGAAGTGACAAAAGATTTTAAGATACGTATAGGTGGTGATTCCAAAAGAGGCTGCCCAAATAAGGGCTAGAGCTACGGACTTTAAAAAATCTTATTCAAAAAATATTATGTATTGTTTTCCAGTAAGAACATGGTAATTTCCTGCGAAAAGTCATACTACTTCTTTTGGCTGAAGTTATATCAGTTGCATGCTTCTGGCTTGGGGTTTTTTTGTGGGTGTTTTTCATGTTTTGTTTTCTATGCAAATGGATTTTTTACCAAGTTTTTTAGAGAAATGGATAGTCAGTATAGTATAGAAAGGCATTTAATTCACAAATACCGTTGCTTTAGTAATGATGTTGTGAATTGAAATGAACCTTTCAGCCAGGGAACCACATTTTGTTGTCATTCCTATGTAAGTCCTTTAATATAATTACATGTTTGGGGGTTTTTTCCTGATTTTGATGTAAAGCACCATCTTACAATGGAAGCTTTGTTACATGTGGACAATATAGCTGGTCTTGTAAATCAATATATTTTGAAAGGCCTGAACACATTACACTTTTGCCAATATTTCATATAACTAGAGCTTCAATTATTCTTAAAATGCAAAGATTCATAAACTTTGGTATATTTTACAATAATGTACCTATATGCCACTATCATTAAAACCAAGAAAGGCTGAATTCTTTGTTTTGCATACTCTCTTGGACAGTGAAGACAATAAATTACGTTCCATCTCCTAACATTTCTACGTCTTATATTTGCTCCTGACTGTCAAGCTAAATGAAATTTGCTATGATAAAAGTTTTATCTTCTTTCTTCATAAGTCAGTCCCAAATCTCTGACCAGTTTCCTTATTGAGCCCTGGAGACTTATAACAATTATTGCTATCATATGTTTTTCCTGTCAGTTTGATCCATCCTCCAAGTTTGGATAGAGTCTGCTTTTCTGGTCATTTTGTATAACACGTATTTCTGAGATGAGGAGTTACATTATATATTATTTCTTTCTGTCTGTTTTTTCTTTTATCCAAACTGTGCATTGGGCTAAACTGTAACTTTTACAAGCAGCTTGCTGTCAAGAGTAGCTTCTAAAAAAACCTCATCTCATAGGAGGAACCATGCTTGTTGGAGCTCACACTCAGACTGTCGAATGCAAGTTATTGAGAATGTGACAAAAGTCATACTGGGTCAGATTGGAAAATTAGTTTCCCAAGTATTTACTCACTAGTAGTGGCCAAGCCCACCAGTGCCAATTGCTGTGAGGGTAGGGAACATAAAAAGAATGTTAGGATATTATATATTAGGAAAAATTTCTTCACTGAAAAGGTTAGCAAGCTTTGGAACAGGCTGCCCAGGGAGTGGATGAGTCACCATCCCTGGAGCTATCTAGAAGATGTGAGATGTGGTAGTTAGGGACTTGGTTTAGTGGTGGACTGGGCAGCGCTATGTTAACAGTTGGACTTGATGATCTTAAGTGCCTTTTCCAACCTAAACGATTCTATGATTCTGCTGTCACTTACTAACATCATGGACGGCCAAAGCCCAACTGAATTAAATCTGGTGAGGGATATGGAGGGCTTCTGCAAAAGAGAAGAGGCAAAAAGAGAACCAGGGAAAATCTGCTGTGTGGGACAGGGTGTCAAAGGACATGGAAAAGGCTGAAATTTCCAATGCCTTCTTTGAGTCAGTCTGGAGCAAAAACAATAGCCTTTGTGGAAGAGGATCCAGTTTGGATCCGGTAGGGACCATTTAAACAAAATGGACATGCAGAAGTTGATGGGATGTGAGAGGAAGCACCCACAGTGCCAAGGGAGCTGGCTGATGCAATTGCAAGGCTACTCTGAATTATTTCTGAAAGGTCATGGCAGCAACGAAAGGTTCCTTAGGACTGGAACAAAGTAACTTACTGCTATCTTCAGTAAGGGCAAGACAAGAATCTGGTGTACTACAGGCCAGTCAGGCTCACCTCAGTCCCTAAAGGGTGGGCAAAGTAGATGATTGAGAGTAGTCAGCATGAATTTACAAAGGGGAAATAATGCTTAACCAATCTGATTGACTTTTCCAATTATTTTTATTTATCAGTAGTAGTAATAATAATCATTATTGGAAAGACCATATCTGGCATATCAGAATAAAATAATTAGCCGCCCACCATTGTTAACTTTGCCACATCAGCAGCATCTATTCTTGCTCCCTATTCCCTCCCACAGGAGGAGGGGGAGAAACAGCCAATGTCATCACTATTGCTGAATGCCACTGTGCCGTCACCATTTTCACTATCACCCTTACTTCTGAGATCATTCTTTATAACTTTGCTCTCATGTCCAAGTAGGCATTATAGCTCAAACCTCTTAATTGCATTGAGTATATATGTTAACGTCTACGTGTCTCACTCTGTCTTCTCTCAGGGACACTTCCTTGGCTTTGGCCACAGTTCAATTCTTGCTGAAGCTGTCATGGAAAAGCCAAGAAAAAAGACTGGGAAAAGCCCTTTGTGTCTTGTGGCCCAACAAATAAAATATAATTGCTACTAACAGGTCACAGGCATTGCACTGACTTCACAAAGCCTCAGGACTGAGGCTTACCAGGATTGCCTTCTCTGAACTCATCGTGGCCTGCCTGAAGCTTTGTTTTATCTTGTTGAGCTATAATGACAGTTTACTTAGTGACTAGGTGGTTATGCCTAATTTATTTTAGTTTTGCTTAGCTTTGAGTGGTATGCCTACAGGTTTTATATAGATAGCAGTAACAAGTAGTTCTGTGTAAAAGTAAATATTTACAACATAGTGATGAAGAGGAATACGTGCTTGATATGATAACAGAGGTCTTAAAATGGGGGGATATTGTAGAGGTGCAGGATGATGTGAAAAGGGACCCATGCTTACATTGGAAAACCCGGGGCTATAAAATGTTCTGTGAAGATCAGTCAAAAAATTCAAATCTGGGAGCTGGAATAAACCAGCTAGAGGGGTAACAATGAAGAACTAGTAGTTAACATACATAAATATTGCACAAATGGTAAATTTCAATGCAAGATGGACTTGCAGACAGTGAAGAAAACAAGGTGTAGAATGTGTTAGCAAGCATATTAAAATGACACCAAGCAGATCCTAGATTTAGGAGGAAGAAACCATAAACATGATAAACATTAACCTCCCACCAAAGGACTAAGGACATAACATGTTTTCACTTTACCCCCTCTCCCCAGTTCAAACTGAAGACATCAACCTAGGGCCTGACAGGAGAGCAGAAGAGTGACTATAGCACTGGAAAAAGGGGTAGCTATTGGGAAATGTGTGTAGCTTTAACTATATTATTATTATTGAGACTTTTCCATAGAAAGGTATTACTTCACTTTCTTTTAGTTTTCTATTCCTATAATTAGATCTGGACTATTAGTAATTTATTGATTGGACTATTAGTAATTTATTGATTGGACTTTTAGGATTTCAGATATACTAACTAAATCTTGGCTTTATGTAAGAGATGTGTTTCTTTGTTGCCCATAGCAGTGTTTTAGTATTACTATTTACATTATCTACTTCCCTTTTATTACAGAACCATTTCATGAACCACAGGTACTGAAAAATTAAGTTTCAGGATAGTGACTTTGTGGGGATAATCCCGTTGTTCCAGAAAAAATAAACCACAACGGGTTCCTATTTCTCAATCTGAAACTAATCTCTAGATATCTACCAGCTGCTTGTACTGTAAGTGCCTTAGATTCACAATAGGTCAGGATCATTATCCATTCATGCTTCTGGCCTTTGGTCTTCACATGGCACTGAATAGATTTAATGAGCAGGTGTTTACCGACATTCCTAGCTCCAGTGATAGCATGCTGTAACCTTTAACCTGTCACTTCAGACCTCATTTGGTGCAGCACAGCAGTGCGGTCTTGACTCTTATTATGAAGACTGTTACTGAGGCATGAGAAGGTTTTTGAGCTAAAGCCATGTATGACAATAGGAAGAAGAACACAGGCAGGACTGAAATTGTTGAGATGGTGACAGAAGCTCAAGGATTCAAGAGAAAAACTAAGAATATATAAGACATAAAGGAAAAATCAGCGAGACTAAAGATAGCAATTTGGCAAGAATGAGGATTGGTCCGTTCTGAGAAGCAGTGGACGCCACCTTTCCCTAGTTGTCTGAGACTGGCTGGCCACCATGTACATTATGTATGTCATGATAGCAAAGTTTTTCTGCATGATGTGGAAGATACCTGAACAAAAGAGACACGGTGATTAAGGTTATGATTCCTAAATGTGAGATGTTGAAGCTACATCCTTATATGTACAGCAGCCACCATACATTGGCAAAAAACCTCT
Source organism: Tringa tobata (assembly GCA_033628505.1). Lineage (NCBI taxonomy): Eukaryota > Metazoa > Chordata > Aves > Charadriiformes > Scolopacidae > Tringa > Tringa tobata. The sequence goes on from JAHREE010000508.1 coordinate 2,226,589, forward strand.
TCTATCTGTTGTCTACATGGCAACATGTAGTTTCGTGACTACTTCCTTGGTGCAGGAAAGTGATTTTTCAAATTTGGCTCTAGTTTAAACATCAAATATTTGCTCCACAGACATGTGAATTCATGTATAAATCCATGCACTGGAAGGAAAGACCTAAGCAATGTATGGAAAATATGTCCTTTCATGGAATCTCTTCAAACCACAGGGTAACCTTTCTTTCATCCACACTTGGGCAGTGAGCACCATCAGAAGAACATATAGCCCAAGATCTCTGTACTGTGAAGACTTGTCAATCATATGTTAGTAGTTCAGGAACTCAGACTGGTCAGGTATATGTATCCCACATTTCTTCCAGACATTGCAATTTCAATTACTCATGACTGCCATTTGTTACTGCAGCAGTAAATGAAGTGACCCCTTATTTTGCAACTAAAGAGCCACTCTTTGTCTGTGTGCTACATATCCATGATCCAAATTTACCTCTTGGACTTCTAGCAGTCCAGCAGACATCCTCAACCGTAGCAGACTTCAATAAATTATATACAGATAAATGTCCTGATGCTGATAGCTTGAGACTATGGTGTTGCTGGAGTCATGCTCTTCATGTCAGAGCCCATCAAAGAGCATTACATCTTCTGGCTCTAAAATCCATTTTGAATGACTAGTTACTTTGAATGCATACTGATAATGGTTGATAGTGAACAGGAACTATCTATCCACTGGCAACAAGTTTTGTTACTGAATGTTAATCTAGAAAGCATTTTGAATTATGAAAGTGACCTGTCGAAACACTGTCAACGCAGCAATCTCTAACTCCCTAACGGATAGATATTTTTTACAATACATTTATTTGTAACACCAGCAAAATATTTCGCTTGAATTTCAGTGATTGTCATCTAAGTGCCAAGATGCTGATGCTTCATAGGATTACACAGTATCTCTTCCCGCCCAGTAAGGCACACTTTTTATTAACAAAAAGGAGTTTATCAGATTGATCTAGCAAAGCCAATGTAAGGCATTTGCAGCTGGGTTTTCTCGTGATTTAATTTACTCAGAATCAAACTCTTCCCCACTTCTAGAATAAAGAAATCTGGTCAGTTGGTTCAGTAAGCAGCGTTGCAACCTTGGCTTTCCAATGTGAGGTTACAGAACAGTATTTTGTTTCCTCATTGAAAGTGTATTTTAAGTCTAACTAGGGTTGACCCTTTACTTTGGGACCCTATTCCTTAGCAGCACTTGGATATCCTTCCTGATCAGCATAGCCTTTGCATTTATGGGCACCTTTTTGCTGACATACTTTTCTCTGAATTCAACGTTCCTGTATTTATTATTTCTGCAAGACATCTTTTGTAAGATTCAGACTTACTGATGATTAGCTTCAAAGTGTTTTACATAACAACATCATTTTCTGGCTTCTATCAGGTCAGGAATTTGTTTTTCTTCTTCTCTCCCCCCCTAAATCTCAGTCTGCTTTTTAAAGTCATCGTGTCAAGTATTAGATTCTTGCTATTTACTGTATCACTATATGCTGTAGTCAAAAGTAATTATTAGAATGGGGGTTGCAATTTAATTCCAACTACTCAGTTTTATTTCAGAGACTTTTGAGGAAAATAAGTAAACAGAAAACATGAAAACTTCAATTAGAACATAAAGCCTATTGAACAGTATCAGTGAATTATTTTATCCTCCTAGTTTAAAATTCATGTTGATCATCTGTGTTTGCAATTTTTTTAAAAAGGTATATATTTAAAAAAGTATAGAATGATGTTATATTTTCAGATATTTAGTTGTTGATTAGCCATTAGCATTTATACTGTTAAGGTAAATTAGGTAATTGTCATCAAAGTTGTTATTGACAATGATGTATCCTGGAGGACCCGAGATTAGAACCTCTTCCACTTCATTACCTATACTTTTGTGTGTATATTTGATACAACTTCAGTCCTTAGTGGAATAAAAATCAGATTTTACATTTTAATCTAATAGAGAAAAGATGACACTTCTCATCTCAGCTTTGTGGAGTCATTGTCGTAGTCGTATGTACAAAATGTGGTCCAGTGCCCTAATTAATTAATTTATTTATTAAATAGCCCAGGCACCTTTACTTGGGTGCATCCAACCAGAGAAAGTGATGTCCTCATGGCTTCCCCCCTTTGGGGAGCTTTCTATACAGGCTTTGCCACTGGATGTCTGATGACAGTGTGGCAATTTAAGGTAGTCTGAGGGAAGTCAGTGCTGCAGTGTTTGATACATGCATGTAGGTATTGTTGTTTCAAAGCATAATTTTGCTTTGAATTTTAAACAACTTCTGGGTACCTTCTTACCCTTACCTGGGTAAGATTAATCTTACTCTTTCAGAAAACTGAAATTCATGAAATATTAAGTAACAGAAAGATAATGTGTTTAAAACAGAAAGTGCACTTCAGCAGATTCCAGCCTGAACAGTTTCCAGTTAGAAATCCTTACTCGGGTGCAGGGATATGAACAAATTCATAGAAGCTGTACTGTTGAGTAACTGGGCAGTATCTGCTACTTTAAGCACTGAAGCCTAAAACCAATAAGATTAATCTAGAGTTCCATAATATCTCCTGAAGAAAATTACTTTGGGAGTTAGAAGGCACTGCAGAAAAATACAAACACTGCAATTTTTTTTATTAAAGTAATTTCAGGAGAAATTTCATCACTAATCTAGGCATATATTAGATTTCTCTTTGGTTCCACGAGTGCTTAAAAGATAGAATAACATTATATACAACTAAAAATATATTAATTGAGCTTGTGTAATACAGTGTTGGGAAGTTGCATTTAATTGCTATTAGCTAAAGTTGCTATTTAATCAGCAAAGCCTAGCTGTATGAACCACCCTAAAATACATTTATTCATGAAAACTTTGTGTGAGTTTGCAATTGATATCAAGTAAAGGTCTACAGGGTTTTAAAAAGATAACATTTTGTATTTAAAGTGGAGAAAAGTGTTTGCTGAGCAGAACAAAGAACTTCCTGCTCAAGTTTGAATTGGATTTGGATTTCTAATCCACTAAAAAGACATAAAGAAAAAAAATAAAATCGTTTGGTGTACTCTTTTCATAAGAACAACTCAGTCTCCAAGAGGTATACACCTTATGGTGCATCATATTCCTATAATCCTTTGTTTACATAAAGATCACCACCTTTATAACAATTTATCATAATTATTTATTAATATTTGTATTCATAAATTTTAACTGTGATTATGGATTTCTTTTAAGGGAATCCAATGTACCCTGCAAGTAAACTGTAACTTCTCTGAGATTTAGCTGTTTTAAAATATTTTCTTCAGCTGATCTTTTCATTTATAAGGACATTGCTAAAGAGAAAATTTTCAGGTGATCTAGGGGACTGAGCAAAAATAACCCACCCCTGGCACAAGAGGCTGATGATGTAACAGCCTGTTTGCTATAATTGATTTTTGTAGGCATGTTCTGGATAATTCTTGTGAAATCCATTCTGAATACAAATAAATGCAGTACTCAGCAATTCCTTAAAAGGTTGCCATGCTCCCTTCAACAACAGAAAAGCTTTATATAGAGTCTGATTTTTAAATCATAATATGTGTTTGATTCATCACAATGTCACAAGACAGATATGATTAAGAAATGTCATCAAAACTTGCAGACTTTTTTTTTATTTGTAACTTAAGACTGAGATTTTGTAAGGGACTATATAATTCTTTGATTACTTTATTATGTTCCTACTGCATATAATCACTTGCTGATGTTAAGAGCAAGTATCTTTTTGACTATTTTAGTTATGAAAAATGTTATGAAAAATGCCAGAAGCTTTAGTTTTATTTTATTTATAGAATGTGCATTACTGGCTTTGTATGTGCATACGTATTTGCAGAGAAAGAAGGCAAACTGTTTCAGCTGTGAAATGCTGACTGCGTAACAGCATGGGTGATGTGGACATGAAAGAGCACGGAGATATTTTTACTTGTATATCTTTCTTGAAATATTGAGTCGACCTAGCTTGTGACACTGTGTATGTAGGTAAAGATGTGCAATAATGGCTTCTTTTCATTCAAAGGGTGAATTAGGATATAACTGAAGACAAAGAAGCATTGAGTTTGCTTGATGGGAAATGAAAGGCTTTCATGTTGCATGAGAAAACCCCAGTTGGGAAAAAGGGCTAGTTTTGGCTTGAAATAAAACACTTACCTTGTTTCAAATTTGTGGTCTTGTGTGATGTGGAACTAAAAATATTCCAGGATTGAGTTTGAAACTTTTTGAAAAAAAAAATATTTGCAAAATATCACCACATAAATATTTTTAGGTTTTTTTGTTTAAAAAGAATTCACCAAAAATGACTCAGTTGCCTTTTCGTATGGTTTATGAAACCACACATTTAAATAATCATACATTTGCCAAAACTTACTGAAAAAGGAATTGCTGTCAGCAAGTGTATGTCTTTTAGTGAGGGTAAAAAAAAAAATATCTCTTTTATTCCAGGAGATTACAGATCCATTCTAAATTCAGCTAGCAGCTACAAGAAGGGGTCTCATAGCATTTTTAAGTGGAACACTTTATTAAGAATATTTCATTCAAGCCAGGGTCAATTTTTTCAGCATCCAGACGCTGGTGAGTAGGCAGAACTGGAGGTAAAGTAGAGGACAGCTGAAAGCACAAGCCCTGTGATGAGATTGACCTCCTGCCCCATTCAGGTGCAGGCTGCAGCTCATGGGGAAAAGGAGTTGTCCCTTGCAAAAGACTTGAGCAGGAAGGATACTGGGGATCAGCTGGTTATAACAGCTGGTTATAACAGCTCATTAACATCTAAATGAGAACCAACCATCAGTCCTTAGGCACACCAGGAGATTGCTCTGCAACCCCTTCTCCAACCTCATCTCCCAGCAGCCAGGATGTTGCTGGCCATGAATTTTCCCAGGCCCCAGCTCCAGTCCCAGTCCCAGCCCTGCTCAACTTGTTGGGTGGCTGTTTCTTCTTACAGGAAATATTGGATGAAAATCTGGCTCTAAACCAAAGGGTGGCTGTTAGTTACCAGACGTGCCCTCTGAAAACTTAAAGGTGAGGGAATGGTAATTCCCAAGAGTTCGCAATTTGCTGCATTTAGTGATCCAAGTTAGCTCCAGTGGGTTGATCTCCCAATAGTGCTGCAACTGAAGGCAAACTCATCGTAGGAGGTCAGACAGAGCTTTAGTCTGTCTGTACTAAGCATGCTTCCGGGAACACTTGCACCAAAATTGTTTGCAGCTGGCTACTGAAAATTGATGCTTTATGAGGGGAGCTCAGAAGATTCAAAATGCCTGTTGCCATTACGAGGGCTGAAAGCCAACCTGTTCACATTGGGCAGTGCGTGATTTGAACATGTAATATGAGAAATGCTCGATTTTTCTTCTCTGTTCGGACACTGCATTTCAGTGAGAGAGAACTAATTTATTTTAGTGCTCTTGTGACCGACTGCAGTATCATCGGTAATGATACCATAGCTAGAGTCCTTCAGTAAAATCCTTTTACTCTTGTCTATTAATCTTTTGTGTAATTTTATTTCAAAATAATATGTAAACCAGTTCTTCTGATGGTTAGAAACATGCCAAATCCTGTTTCTATTACTGTTGAGAACTCTTTTGCTTTTCCTGTATCACTCTCTGCCATACTGTGTAGGTTTAATGTGAAATTGCCTGAGCTGCTGAATTGCGTGCTTTACCAAAGCTTGAAATTACATGGGGAGCTAGTACAGTAGCTACCTATTACTGCCTACATTTTAGCTGCTAAAACTGATCATAATTTATTATTAATATAGAAAACTGGAAAATAGCTGTACTTACCAGCTATATGTGGGGAGGGTTTAACAAACAAATACTACAGTATGTAAAATAATTCCAAAAGGTCCACTTTAGTAGTCTTGGAGATCGTATTTATCTAAAAGACTTCTGTGAAAACCTTGGAGATACTTTGTTGCAAACATTTTTTTCAGAAAAGACAGATAACTTGTCAAATTCAATTGTGATAAAATACAGGGAGGTACTAAAACAAATGGAAAACATTGAACTAGCAAGTACAGCCATGTTCTTGGTCACTAAAACAGTACAAAAATCAAGAAGAATTTTCAGAACAGACTATGTAAAAATACGGAGCAAGTAAAAGGTTTCAGTAAAGCATTCTGTTGTGTTGCACCCTGCAAAATCCTTGAAAATCTAAGTAGGTTTTTTTACTCTTTTTCATGTTTATTTGCACTTTTTAATGTGCCTGTAAGAGGTAGAAATTTATTGAAGTGACTAGAAGAATTGGTATCTTATCAGAATAGACTGTAGTGTTCTGAAATTTGAACATATAGTCTCAAATCAGCAAATTATGAAACAAGACTTTTATTTCCATACAGAAAAAAACTTGCTTCCATTTAGTGCAGCACTACTGAGATCATTTGGAGTCTTTCTGCAGATTGCCACAATTACAGTTGAAGTTTTATCAATATAATCATTCATCAGCCACAAGATAATTATATGATAGATTAATCTGAAGAGAGTCTTGCCATAAAAAGTTATAATCAAACCAGTTAAGAAACATGAATTATAGTAATAAACAAACAAAATAGTGTAATTGAGCCTCACGGTATTAGCGTAAAATCTCATATGTTGACCATTTTGCTAGACACTTCTTTTTCTAATTACTTATTTCAACTTTAAGAAAGCATTTAAATTATATATTTATCTAAACTTTAAGGAAGGATTTAAATTATACCTTTTTTCCTTTTTTTCTGTTTTTTTTTTTTTTTTTTTAGAAAGCCATAGAGTGAGGAGGGACTTGGATGAGAAAGTGGAAACAATAGATAGCATTGAAAAGTACAAGCAATTCAAATAATTAAAGGGTGAACGAAAAAGACGTAAGAGAAACAAGTGTGGGAACACTTACACAAGTTGCCAAGTAAGTTTCTTCTTTTTGCATTCGGTTTTCTTCTTCTGGGCATTCATCAGGAAAGCAGGTCTCCTGCTTAATCAATTCCAATGAATTATGGCTTATTTTGGTCAAGTACTTTGGTCTCAGTACAGACCCCAGTGGTATTTCACCTGTCACAAGTCTCCAGGTAGAATACAGCTCAGTAACTATGATTCTCTGGTCCAGTCTTCCACCCTTTTGTTTGTTCATCTAGCAGTTCAACCATCCAGACTTTAATGTGGGAGACTGTTGAAAGCCTTATTACAGTAAAGATAGTTGGCATCCATGGTTTTCCCCTTGTTTACAGTCTAAAAATTTTATTATAGAAGCATAATATGGGCCCTTAGGAATGCATTTGAAAACCAGGACACCTATAGTAACATTGTCTTGAATTCTTACAGTAGTCTGTGTTGTTTTAGAAAGTGACTGAAAAACAGATTTCTAGTGCCTGGCTGTTGAAGGGGGAGTAAGCAGGAATTCAGATTCTTCAGAGACTGGGGAGGCCTCTATGATAAAGAAAGCCTATACAGAAAAAGTGAACTTAATTTGAATGAAGAACTAGGGCTTTTGAAATGGAAAACTGACTAGCTTATGTATAAAATTAAGAGCATGGTAAAGTCAGCCACAGTGAAAGACAGCATAATTCAGCATTGTTCCATCTGTTGTTGATGAAATCACAAAAATTCCATATCCTTGAGCAAAGATGCAACAGGTGTGAAATCTTCAGTTATGAGGCCTCTCTATAACAATGAGCATGATGAGTTTATATTCAGTGCCCCTGTAGAGTCAATCAAAAATCACTGCATCTCTGCTCAGTTTCAGAAAGGGAAACTGCATGAAAACAAGATGAGCAAAAGAATCCCTACAATGACAGTAAATAGCTATTCCAGTTTACCATGACAATCCCAAGTACATATACAGTGAGTGACTCATTATGTCACTAGTCACCTAATCTGCAATTTATGATCAGCAGCTACAGAATATATGAAGTATGTTAAAATAACACCTGCTACAAATACCAATATGGTTAGGTGAGATCTGATCCCATCTTATCCACCATGTACAGGATTTAAAATTATTATGTTATTTTTTGGGTTCTGGAGGTCCTTCCTGGATGCAAATAAATTGAGACCTTTCCTCACTCTCTCCACTTTCCTCACGCCATCAGGATTTTTATAACCTACTGGATGCTTTATAAACTACATGGGAATGGCTGCCTGGGATGTTTTGAACACTGAAGGATTGTGTGAATAACACAATATCCCATAGATTATGTAAAGTACATTGCAACTTGGGATGTGCTACAGGAGACTTTTGTGAATATGTTTAAAATGAAACCTTGGGTGTGAAACAAGGGCCAACTGTGATGAATTGTAGAAAAATCTTATAAGACCCAGTGACCAAATAATAAAATGGAATTCAGTATAGATAAATGTAAAGTGGTGCTGATGGCAAAGAGATGAGAAAAACCAAACTTGCCATTTAAAATAGATTCCCAATAATTGCAGTCAAATAGTGGATTTCAGTTAGGAAGGACTGAGCCTGAAAAATGTAGCAGTCACAAAATAATTGTTAGGCAATACAGATCAAAGCAAAGAAAATCATTAAGCCACTCTATAATTGCATGCTTTTGAGAGGTTGTATACTTTGTACAATTCTCCCTTAGCACGAGAGAAAAGAAGAATGATACGAAGTTGGAAAATTTAGGGTAGCACAGTAGTGGTGATCAAAGATATAGAAAAAGCTTCCACCTGAGAAACAAGTAGGCTAGGACTCTTCGGTCTTAAGATAAGATGTCTCAGAAAGAGCATGACTGAGAGGTTTATGGAGCTTTCATATGGGTTACATGGGAAGAGCAGAAAGGAATGATTATGCCTTCTCTCTTCTGATATAAGAACCTGGGCTATCAATTTACACTAATAGGAGTCACATTCACAATAAACAAATGAAAGCATTTCTTCATGTATTGTTTAGTCTAGCAATGGAATTGGTAGCCACAGGACATTGTGGCTCCTAAAAATATACAAAGACTCAAGACCAAAGCAATTACAAAACATTTTCTAATGTAGTTTTTGCTTATTTGCCAGTTAGCTTATTATAGACTTTTGCAAATTATTAGAACATTCTTAAATAACCAAACAAAAACAAATTTTATATGTTTCTTTCTGCAAGCTTTACTTTTATAGAACACCACAGAAAACCCTATCCAATTCTCTGACTGTGTTTTCCACCTTTTAATAGTTCTAGTAATCAAAATTTAAACATAGCACAGAAACCGTTGTTATTACATATTTTAGTTACCTAACAAATGTGATGACATATTTTGATTTGGATTTTTTTTGGAAAAATAAACGAGGTCTAAGGTCTATATTTTCTGTTTTGTGTGTATTAAGTTCTTTCTTGATAGTCCTTCTCAAATACAGTAAGATTGCCAAAAAATCTGAGTGAAAAGAAACTCTGATGAAAAGAAATAAAATTAACTTGGCTTGCAACGGTTGAAGTTTAGCATATACAGAGGAGGAAAAATACAGCCAAAATGGAACCAAATAAAAGAAACAGTCAGGGAAACATGGATTTGACAGGAAAAAAAGTTTTGCTAGTTTATTTATTCCAAATGTTTTCCTCTGTTCATTATAAAATACAGCTGTTACTACACTTGATGTGGAAAAACATGGTTGTTAATTAACATGGGTTGTAAGCCATAACAACACTTCTTAATTTTAAAAAAGAGACTCTTCTAGTTATATGATGGATTATAAAGTCATTATGAAGCACTGGTGATTCAGAGAACCGTTTCTGCATGTAAGAATATTAATAATCTGTAGAACTAAATAAAATTATTGCTTCAAATGTTTTGTTTACCAAACTCTGCTAATACTAGTTTACAAAGTTATTTTTTACTTTCTTATTCTTTAATGCTCCTGTGTTTTATCCTTTGAGTTTAGTTGGGATTTCATTTAGTCAAAAAAATCCTTTAAAAAACGTATTTGAGGCAAAATAAAATCTTCAGTTTGAAGACTGTAGTTTGTTACTCTTAAAATTATAGTGTAGCAGAAGTAGCCATTGCTGCTCTGACTGATAAGTCATGCTCTCTACTTTAAATTCATCCTTATGATTTAGAATTGTCACAAAAAATTAAAGCCATGGTGTTTGGACCTATAGTGATAACTTGTTCTGTCAACCGTCTTTTTATATTTCTGTAATGAATAAAGTCAGAGCCAAGCCCTGAATTCTAGCTTAATAATAACTATTTTTTCCTGGAATTCAATATTCAAGGGCTTCCTATATTTATATATTTATATATATATATATAAGGTTTGCATACATTTCCCTTTCTTGCCTAGCATGAGTAAGCTATCCTGAAATATGCAACTCAAAAAAATATTAACTGTTGGGGTTCTTGATTTTTGGTTTGGCATTTTTCTTTTTTAAAATTTATTTATTTATTTCAATTTGGTTGTTTTTTTGGTTTTGTTTGTTTGTTTTTACTTAGCTGCAGAGAACAGAAGTGAGAAGGCAGAAGTAAAAAAAGAAGTCAAATACTACAGGCATTTTAATATTACAGTGTGAAATGATATTGTGACATTTTAATAATCATTGAAGCTTGGTTTGAGTACTGTGGAATAAAACAGAGAAAAAATATTTAATTAGTGAAAATAGACACTCACATAAAACACTTTTTCTGAAACTGCTCATTGGTAAATTTCAAGTGACATCTGTTATTCTGGTTCAGTGTAAAAACCAATGTGAAACAGCAGAATATCCTGTGAAGTGGAAATCTTGTTTCCAGCCTGTTTCATAGCGAATGTACTGAAGATGGAAATGCTACAAGTCCATTCAATTTCCCGGAAGCCTGGAAACTGGACTTGTCTCTTCTGTTTGGTCTTTGGGTGTAGGTTATTCAATGCAATTAAAACGATATTGCAATAATAAGCCATACAAACATTTACTAAAATGAAGAAAAAGGCATAAGGATTTAGAGAGTATTTTCTGCCTGGTTATGTCCTCACTTATTTTGAGATAAGTCCGTCTGCATTTGATCTGACAATTTTGCAAGTTTTGTTGTGCTATGTTAGTCTGTTTCTGTGCTAATATCATGGTGGGGATCTGTAGCATTTTTCGTTTTTTCTTTGATTTATTCTTCCCAGCAACTTCTACATTGGCATTTCAGGTGCCAGTCTGGCCTACTGAGCCTTAAGGGATTTCGTTATTTGCTCTGCTAATCAGGGGTGGGATCTGTGGCTGCTGCTGAGTCTGGGGAACAATATTGTGTGTGTGAGTGGACATGCATGAGCGGATTGTGCTTTCATTTTAACTTAGTTCTTGGTTCTGTCATTCTTTGAAGTGGAAAGCATGCTTGATGCCTGGTTAAGGTGACTTGTGAAGCTGAATATTCCATTTGCTCAGTTACTGAGTGTTGGGAATTGATCTGGTACCAGCCTGTAACAGTTTTGCTTGAGTTCTTATGCATACGAAGCATTTGTTCCTGGAACTGCAAATTTAGGATTTATCTGAGGGATTTGTTCCAGTCATATTAAGCTGTTGTTAAAACTGTATCTTAGGTTTCACTCTGAGTTGGGTTAATCTTGGCTGGACACCAGGTGCCCACCAAGCTACTCTATGACTCCCTCTCCTCAACTAAACAGGGAGAGAAAAATACAATGAAATGCTTGTGGGTCGAGATAAGGACAGGGAGAGATCTCTCACCAGTTATCGTCATGGGCAAAACAAAACTCGACTTGGATAAATTAATTTAATTTTTTGCTAATCAAATCAGAGTAGGACAGTAAGAAATAAAAACAAATCTAAACCACCTTCCCCCCGTCCCTTCTTCCTTCCCAGACTCAACTTGACTCCTGATTTTCTCTGTCTCCTCCCCCCACAGCGACACAGGGGGTTGGGGAATGGAGGTTGCAATCAGTTCATTGCGCGTTGTCTCTGCTGCTCCTTCCTCCTCAGGAGGAGGACTCCTCACACTCTTCCTCACGGGAGGCAGTCCTCCAAAAAATTCTCCAGCATGGTGCCTTTCCACAGGCTGCAGTCTTCAGAAACTGCTCCAGTGTGGGGTCCTCCACAGGCTGCAGGTGGATATCTGCTCCACTGTTAAACTTCAGGGGCTTCAGGGCACCAGCCTGCCTCAACATGGTCTTCACCATAGGCTGCAGGGGAATCTCTGCTCTGTCCTGGAGCACCTCTTCCCCTTCCTTCTTCATTGGTTTCTGCAGAGCTGTTTCTCTCACATATTCTCGCTCCTCTCTCCGGCTCATGTTCCACAGTAGTTTTTTCCCCTTATTAAATATATTATCACAGAGGCACTACCACTGGCGTTGATTTGTCCAGCTTTGGGTAGCATCGGGTCTGTCTTGGAGCTGGATGGCATTGGCTCTATTGTACATAAGGGAATTTTCTGGCATCTTGTCACAGAAGCCATCCCCGTACCCCACCCGCTACCAAAGCCTTGCCGTGCAAACCTAACACACACTCACAGCACATACTTATTCTTGCTTATTTAGAAATTTTTGGTAGCTTTTTGGAGAAAGGGGTGATGGTGGGGGAAGCAAAATAAATGAGGATGCTGTCCTTTTGTGTCCTGGGGGCTTATTCTTGGTTTTCTATTTTCCTGTGACTTACCAGAAAGATTGTATATTTGAATGAGGCTGTGCATTTTCCCACCAGTTTCACTTTCTAGCACTGGTTGTCTTGGATAAATCAATAAGGAAAGAAGAGGTTTTTTTGGTAACTGAGGCATGGGACATGTTTGTGTATTCCTTGTTTTTAAATGTATTTGCTAATTAAGTGTGCAGCAAGGACATCTAGTATCTGATATGGTATTCTTTCACTCTTATGTTTTTAGCTTATTTCAAGGATACACAAAGTCATTTGAAATGTTATTGCTAATGCAGTTATATTTGATGATGGATATGTTTGCATTTAGTAATTTTTTAGGCATTTCCTATATTTTATATCAATATAGTGTCCTTATTTAAAATAAAACTTGCATAACTTTTAAGTAGTACTGTGGTGTTTTCATTTGGCCTTATATTTGATATACCCTCAAGGTTGCATGAACTCCCGTATTACATTTTTGAAGGGTTTCCTTCACCTCTTACATAATTATCAAATTGTCATTGGTATTTTGGAGGGCGTTAATAATTGTATTCAAGTTAGTTGATTGCATTTTGGAATCCAGTGCATACAGTTAGGCAATGCTCTGCTCCATTTTACTCTCGTTAGAAGGTGGACTGTGTTAAACTCATTTAGAAGTACAGGTAAAGGACACATACGATTTAGTAGGACCTAAAAGACTTCATTTTCAGATGTATGTGTTGAAGAACCAGGCATAAATTTTATCCAGTAAGTGATAAAGATTTTTTTTGACTCCCAGGTAATTGCCCAGTCAAACTGAGGATTTTATGGAGAAGGGAGGAAGAAGTATGATAAGTGTGAGCAGGAAGCATCTGTCCTGACCCTCTGTTGGGTGGCAAAACTGGTTAATCTGACAAGGCCTTCAGTGGCTGAGCCCTGGATGTGTTTGTAACTGAGCTCCCTGTTGCACTGTTCCCATCTCTTTTACCACTGAAGTCAGTTCTGAATGCTGCCTACAGGGGCTGAGGTAGGCAGTGTATCCAAGGTGTGAGTTTTATGATATTAACTTCCAAGTTATCTGACTCTGTTCCATGGAGGCAACGGAGTAGCCCGTCTGTCCTATGCGAAGCAATCCTTTCTTGATCCTGGATAATCCACATGATCACCACAAGTATTCTGGACCCTGCAACTGAATTCCCAGTGGATGTGTAAAAGGGCAGCTCCTTTCTCGTCTTGATGTGAGTGACAAATAGCAGTCTTGGGATAACCTGTATCATAACACATGTAGCTGCTTCACTTGCCCGTACAGGACCATACCAGCTTCCCTTGAGCTGGAAGCAGCAACAGTGAGTTGGTGACGATCACCACTGCTCTCTCACCCTATGACTTTAATAACTTCAGAATTTATTCTTTAAACTTATGGTTTAAGGAACCAACATCTATCAGATCTTTAATTTGTATTTAATTATTTTCATTAATTAATGAAGATTATTGTCTGTAGCACATAGATTGATAATTATACAGTGAAGTGGTAAAACCATGCACCCTTCTATATAAAATAATGTCTCCCTCTGGTTTGCAAAATTCTCTCAGTATTTTTAGCACATAGAAACCTTTATGTAACACTTCTTGGTTTAGATTGCCTATCATTTTTACTCTTTTGAATTGTGAATGATTGCTTTGTACTTTACTGACTATTTTGTGGTAGTCTGTTTCATTTAGTATACTAAATGAGGATTGCTACACTTCAAACAAAATGTAACTGGATTAGGATCTAGGTCTTGAGGATGTAACAGATCATACGATCTTCTGAGTTCCTCTGAACTTAAATCCAATGTAGCTCTATTAAAATCATCAAAAACCAAAGTGGACTGGTGTGTCACTGTCTCCTTTCCATCAGCACTGTACAGTTCTATGCAAACCAGCTCTCTGCCTGATGCAGCAGCAGTTGCATGTCACACCCCTTGCAGTCCTGTTTGCTTCCCCTATTCAGCCTGGAATGCATCCTCTCTTAGGTGTTGCTGCTTTAACATGTTCATTTAGAAGCTTTATTAGATTTAGTAGGTTATTTTTGTAGCGTTTCTTTTTTTCTGTTATCAAGGATGACCAGTCAAAGAACAGTAAAATGCAAATAATTTACACATTCTGTTGAACAAGTTCTCTGAGGGTTAAAAGAAACTTCAGCATTTTCACTGTAGCACTATGGCAATGAATCATTAGTGATGCGCAGTGTGCAAAAGTCCCATGTGCACAGCTTTCAAAAACAACAGACACAAAACCAGCAGTATTTTTTTTCTCATTCATCAATTTTGTGAAGGCAAATTGGCTTTCTGGAATCCCCACAGCAATTTGCAAATGATGTATGAAATAAAATATTCCTACCTGCACAGTGCACAGGGAGAAGAAAAAAAAAATAGATTTCCTATCGGCGCTCTGACATGCTATTTCAGTGATACTTGATATCCAGTTAGACACTGCTAGAAATAAAATACTAGTTCCAGACACTGAGAAAAATATCATTTACAAAAACCTTTTGCACATTGTTCTTCTTCAGTTTTCCTCTTTGTTCTCTGAGCTCCGTTAACCTTGATAGCTTTGTCTTTTACAAAACATATTTGTTCATGCAAGTCCATCTCAATAATTTTCAAAAATGTTAGAGTGATTTTTCTCTTCTTTTTCTAATGGATCGTGGCTAGGGGAAGTGCATGAACTGGATGACCTCTCAAGGTCCATTGCTCTCTTCTGTGATTCATTAAGATTACCCATGCATATTTTTTCTCCACTGTTTTGCTTATATAGTATTTAATTCCCTAGGTATTTGACAGCTGTGTCTGTAGGCAGAGCACAAACCTTTTTTCAGTGTTTGTCTTGTTTTCTACTGTTCTTGTAATTTTAGTAGTAAAAGTTTAGTTTTTCGTCTGCATTTGAAATGGAATATTCACTATAGAAGAGGTTTGCATTTGTATATTATCTCAGATTTTGTAAAATTCTGCATATTAATCTCTTTTGTACTTAGAGATACATATTAATAGAGATACATATTAATATCTTTGTATTTTATGTTTTGGTCAGCTGCACCAAAGGAGACATAGTAGTAGACTTGAATAGGTGTGATCATCATCCTGGGAGCTTGATATTGGGTTTGTATACATTGTATATATTTCATTATTTTCTTATTAATATTATTATCTTTTCATTTTATTATTAATATTTCATTAAAGTTTAGTTTCTTTTCAACCCATAAGTATCTATCTCTCTTATTCTCTCTCCTTTCTCTTCTGGGAAGGGAGAGAGAGGTTAAAGAGAACATTTGTCATTCATTTAGTAGCCAGCCCAGCCTCAATCAATATACTTCGATATTACTTCAAATTTGATATATGAAAAAAACCTTTCCCGTGGAATATAAATAATATCTGATAATGCTTGTCAAAGATAACTGAAGAGTAAGACTTTAGCATGAATAAAAGATATGTGTATGTACACATACATAGGTGACCGGTAGCTATGGTTAGATTGACTTCTGGAAGGGCTGTAAACAGTAATGCTGTCAAGTGAAAACACATTTTTTTATTTGAAGTTTGAAAGGAATTCTTTTATAGTAAGTTAACTCTCTGATGCTCAGAATTTTGTCCACCCATTTCCCAAGAACTCTGAATGCCTTTGGAAAGTAGTGCTAATGTAATGTGTTAAGGGAATGAGGCAATTCCTACATCTCATGAAATTGCCAAAGTCATTGGGCATCTTCTTTCCTTCCAAACAGTTGGGAATTACTTTCTAGCGATTAATGGGGTTGGTGAACTACTAAAGCAAATACTCCTTCCAGGCATTCATGTTCAACTGCAGCCGTCAACTGTATAGATCTACGCCACTGAGAAACTTGGTGAATTATTCTGTGCGGATATCCACACAAGCACAGGTATATGACTTCTAGTACCTGAGAAAGTTTGTTTCAGCTTTTCTCAGGTAACTCTTCATGGCAGCACATCATGCAGTGTGGTGGAAAAAAAAGAAAGACTGTGATTATTTTCTTCTTGGAAAGTCTCTTTTGACTTTTCAGTATCTTTCTCTTACTTTTGTATTCAGCATTGAGGGAGTCGAAACATCTGCAGGAAGGGAAGAATATTATTTATTCTTCTATTTTTCAAGGTTAAAACTTCCAAACTCTTTTTTTTTCCCTCTTGATACTCTAATTATCCATGCCCATGTGAAAGCAAATACGTCTTTAAACCAAATTCCTAAATGGATCCCCAATTTCAACTCATTCAACCATGGTTAGTGCAATGTAGTTTATCTTCTTGGTAGTAGGCTTACCCTTCCACTGTGTGTATGGGCATTGGACTTTGTTTAAGGTGAGATTTCATATGCCTAAGAGATCAATAACTCAGATGCAATTAACCATGTACCTTGAAATTTGATTTCCAAGGACTAGAGTATCTTTCTTTACCAAAGTCACAAAGACATCTCTGAAACATCACGTATAGTGTCTCAGCTATAGCTCATTTGTCCCAAGCCCACAATGCCGGTTTGAACACTCTCTGCACTAAGCAAACTGTAAAGCTCTGCAAACAATGTATATAAGGTCTCTAAGTTGAATATTTTCAGAACACCTATTATATTTGGGTGGAAAAAATCCTGACTCTGTCTGTGTCATCAAACTCTAGTCTCTGTCCTTTGTGGGGCAGATAGGGAGAAACCTGCTGAGAATTAATCCATCAAAAGTTACTTGTTACTTTATGTGGTACGTGTAGCCCACATACGAAAAGATGGTAGTTCAGGTTTTGATTGTCTTTAGTATGGATTGAGTGGATTCAGGAAACATAGTGTTATAGTAAGGAAATTTATTTGCCATAGATATTGAAATTAATTCCTTCTGTGATCCTCATGAAGGATTAACCTTAACAGAGTATAAATAGATGTATTTATATAAAATCCCCTATAAATGAACTTCATGGACCTCTTGGGGAGAAGAAAGAGAAAAAAAACAAACCACTTTTCATGCTACAGTGGCTTGAATTAGCTCCCATTTCATAGCAGTTTGTCCTTAACTTCCTCTCCTTCCAAAGCAAAGCTAAGTCCTTATTGTAACCACAAATCAGTTTATCACAGGAGGGTAGTTGTGGGTACTGATACTTTTTGTCTAACAATTGCATATAGAACTAGATTCAGTTTGGTTTTATTATCTGCTTTGTTATCCACTAGATCCTATTTATCTATATGCTTTCTATCTATGCAGATAAAGATTTCTTTTATACATATGCCCACACATGCTGTATGACTTCTTTTCACTGGCAAACCCTTTCAGGTGAGGAGCTATCCTTTAGTGTAAATATATGTATATTATATAGTACAATAGGATTCCATTGTCTTTGCATATGAAAAAATGGAAGTACACTAAGGAAACCCTACATTCATTAAAATGTGTATCTGATAAAACAGTAATTTCCAAGCTGTGGGTGTGGGGGGATTTCTTGTTTCATTTCATGAATGAAATGGTACAGAGAGGAAATTTTCACATGGCAGATGTAGTCTGAACTTTGAATAGTCAATGTTGATTTTTCTCAACTTTTTTTCAGCCCAAAGCTGATGTGTTCACTGAGATTCAGGAAATGTCATTAATATAAGAGAAAAAAAGGTTGTTGTTGGTCAGACCAAAGGTTCAACTAGCCTACCAACCTGTGCCCATCAGAGCTTATAGAGCAAATGTCTAGTAGTAAGGACAGTGTACATAATGATTTTCATTTGAATTATTCTCAATTTTAAACTGGTTTTGGCTCATGAGACTTTTTGAACCAAATGTGGTTTCGATGTGTTTTGCTTCCATGGAATTTTACAGTTACTGGAGGCTCTGTAAATTTTTAAAATTCATAATGTGTTGTGGCACTTTTACATTGTCCGAGCAACTGCCTCCTTTGTTATGAATCTGGTTTATGCTAGTTTCATATTATGCCCCCTGTTCTTACATTGTAAGAGACACTGTGCAACTTCTCCCTGTCAACTGTCTTTGTGTCAGTTTGATTTTATAGTCCTTTGTTATCTCTATGTCTCTTTTCAAGAGACGAGAGTCTTTTGAAGGTAACAAACTACTGTGTTGTTTTTTGTATGGGAGGAGTCCTATGCCACTGAACATTCTTACCAACATTCTCTGGACCTTTTCTTGTCTTATTAGTTCTTACTTTGGAGCATGTAAATAGCAGGATAATAATAGTCTCATCTTATTCTCTGTGCCTTTCCTAATGTTTCGTTTGAGTTTTTGACTGCAAGTTAGCATTGAACTGCTTGTTTCACAGAGATGTCATAATCTCACAGTCCCCGCCTGGTCAGCTCTGGGTCAGTCATTTCATCTGTACATCACTTACACATGCACATTTCCCTTGTGCTTCACTTTACATTTACCTGTGCATATGCGTTTCTGCTGCTGCTCCCTCTGTTCCAGATGAGTAAGACCTGTTTACTTGTCACGGATAGAAGAGAGCAGAGAAGTCACAAACCTGGATAGCTTGGTTATTCCCCCCACCACCTCCCTCCGTCAGGCAGTTAGCTTTCCCAGGATTTGAAAATGCTGATTTGTCTGCTAAGAATCCAGTTCACAGACAACAAACATTTGTATAAGAAACTAATGCTGAAACTCGAGGTTTGTTAGTTCCAAAAACACAGACTTCAAACACCTGTCCTAATGTTTCTTCCATCAATCCTTTCTTTGTCCTTGGCAAATCTATAGAGCAATATCATGTACCATGTAAAGCTACTACCTGACTGTGGTTGTCATATATGTTCCAGATAAGCAGTATACACTTGGCTTGCTGCTGCACTTGAGTAATTGCCTTTTAATTACAGATTTTTTTTTCTCCACATTACTAGAGTGTTTACATTTATATGTAGTATTAATGTCCTCAGTAAGATTTAATGAATTATTTCCCTCATGACACATGATTTTACTCATCTTTTTCCCTATTTTTCATTATCTGCTTTTCTCTTGGAATAGTTTATTACTAGTATTGTCCAAGGAATTCTGGCCAGTTTCACTGAGTGTTTTATCACTGTCCTACTGGCAATTTTTTTTACAAATTGGTCTTAAGAATAGAAATTATTTAGACGTTCCTAATAGTTCCCCAGCAGTGCCTTTTGACCTGATATTTGCAGCTTTCCCGGAAAGTACAGAAAGCTCCTAGTGGTGTTTACCATACTATTAAATTTCTGAACTGCCACCATGGTGTATGTGTTGAACATTGTCTTCAAGGAGGGGGGAAGACTGATTTAATCAAGGTCAGGTCTCATAGTCATTGATAGATTTTTAGCTGGTGTATTAGAAAAATTGCATCTGTTTGAGGAAGTAGCTGCCTAGATGTCTGATTGAAAACCACATCTATTATAGCAGCTGGGCTCATCACATATAAAATGTTCACAAGCTATTTATTATGTCTGTTGAACTTTAAAAAATTTATTCCAAACCTCTAAATATTATATGCAGCTATTAATTTTTTTCTCTTATTGCACTTCAGAAATTACTTTATAAGGTATTTCTTTAGAGCTCTGAATCTCCAGCTTGCATTTATTTGTGCAGCTGTGTTGATAAGAACTGTCTCTCATCCAGCAATGCACATGCAAACTGTTTTAAAATAAGGAAAATAGGTTTTTTTTCCCAGTGTTACTTCTGTTATATTGCAAAGTTTCGTCATAATTATTTCTTCTTGGTTCCATTGTACAAATTCATATAATTGCCAAATAATTTAGACTGGAAAGGACCTCAGGAGTTCTCTAGTCCAACTTCATGTGCAAAGCAGGGCCATCTACAAGGTTGGACCAGGTTGCTCAGGGTTTTATCCAGTTTAGTCTTGAAAACCTCCACGAGTGGAGACTACACAGCCTCTCTGGGCAGCCTACTCCACTTTCCTAAGGTGATTTTTTTTTTTCTCTTATGTCCACATCTTACCAGCCATGGCTCTTGTCTTTCCTGTAGGCACTGCTGTGAAGGGAACACCTCCATCTTCTTAGCAACCAGCACACAGGTATGGGCAGGCTACTGTTAGTTCACCCTGAAATGGTCTCTTTTCCAGGCTGAGCAAGCCCCACTCCCTCAGTCTCTCCTCACAGGAAAAAAGCTGCAGTTATTGATCACCATTGGGGTTCCCAGCTGAACTTGTTTCAGTTAATTGACATCCTTCCTGTGCTGGGGGCTCCAAAACTGAAAGCAGTTAATAGATGTGTTCTCATGAGTGCTGAGTAAAAGGGGCTAATTTGTTCTTTCAACATCCTAGCTGTGACCCTGTGAATACCACCCAGGGCACACTTCTGGCTCGTGTTTAGCGTTAACCTTTTTTCAGTCAATGCTAACTTTCCCTGATCTTCATTACTTTTCCAATGTGGTAGTGGACTCTCTATGATATTCTCAAGCTCTCTCAGCACCCTTGGACACATTCTGTCAGGTCACAAGGAATTCTGTGGGTTGGTTTCCCTCACATGGTCCTCGCCCACTGCTGGTAGTTCCTCTCCTCGTTAAATGCTTTCACTCCTGACAGAGACCTGGGAGCCCTTGTTGGTGAAGATGTAAGGAAGATATCGTGTAGTTGAGCCCTAACTCTGCCTGCTGTCACCCCAGCAAACTGCCCCATAGAACAATATGACCAAGTTTTCCTTTGCCAGGCTTTAGCTATTAATTTAGCCAGGCTCTTGTTGTGCTTGATATCCCTTGCAAGTATCAACTCTAAGTGAGCCTTGTATTTCATCACACCACCCCTGAGCATCTGGGCAATATTACTATAATGCTCCCTTGTAGCTCATTCCTGCTTCTCCCTCCTGTGTACTGCATTTTTGCATTGAAACACAGTCATGAGTTCCCTGTTAAAATGATCTGCTAATCTGTTTCTTTTCCCGATTATTGGGAGGGACCATCCTTGAGCTAAGCAGAGATTGCTCTTAAGACCTCCCAGCTTTGCCCTTTTGCTCCTTTGCCCTCCAGAGCTGCCTCTCATTGAGTCACTCATAAATTCTTCATTCCTAGAGCCCAGGGTCTGTAGCATGCTATTTGCTTTCTTCCTTCCTGGAGGAATCTTGAACTCTTTCATTTCATGGTCACTACAGCCAAAGCTGTGATTGACTATTAGCTCTTTGAACAGTTTGTCCTTGTTAGTGAATAGCAGATCCACCTGTGCATCAGCTGCAATTACCACATCCATTACTTGTATCACCTCCCCCAAAAACCTGCTCAGTTGCTTGGCTCTAGCTGGGTTGCCATTCCAGTAGTATGCTGTCAGATGAAAATTCCTCCTATGAGTTGGTGTCTAGAACTTAGAGGCCCTCTTAAGCTTTTTAAAGACTTTTTATGTTTTCTCATCTGAATGGGTGTTCTTTAACAATCTCTTACCATAACAGAACCCTTACTGGCATCTCCTTTGATCCTGATCTTTATAGGGAAGGATGGGAAGAGTCTTTGATAAACAGTAGAAACATGAAAAACATTATCAGTAGATTGAGAAGCTGCCATTTGTGTAATTTGAGAATCAGTCTTTAAAAACTAACTACATAGACTAAGAGTTTGTATATTTTGTATTTTACAGTACAGGTTACTAGTAATCCTAAAACTTTAAATAGCATGCTTGTATCTGTTTACTAAGTAAAAATCTGATATCCCTATAACCAGTGCCTAACTTGGTTTTGGAGGAAACCTTGGAAAACCCAGTCTAAGCATCTGCCTAAAATTATGTGCATGTTTAAGTACTTTATTCAGTGGAGGTTTTATTGTCTCTCTGTCAAATACTCCTTTCTTTTTCAACAGCCCTCCTCTTTGCACGTCTCTTCCATGATTCCTTTTAAAAATTCATACAAAGAGACACAGAGTGGCATTTGGAATAATTGTTGCAGTAAGAGGACACCTATGTCCTTCTCCTATGTCAATTTAGAAACATATTAAGGAACTGTTGGTTTTGGTAGTCAGGTAACACAGTCACTCATGAACACATAGTAGCATGACCAAATTTATATAATTAATAATACTAACATGTTGCTGTTAGTCTGAAATTACGTGAAGATAGTCTGAAGTAGGACTGAGCAAAGTGTTTTTACATTGCTGGTTATGCAAAATTTTACTCATTTTGGCTCTCAACATTGTCCAATAATCTAATTTACACAACACAACATCATCATGCCTCGCTATTTCTATTTGAATTCATCAGCACATTGTTATGTGCCACGTGTTAGTTCATCTTTTCTTGAAGATTTTTCCAAGATTCAAGAGGTCATTTATTTACAGAGTGGGTTTTCCCATGATATCTTGGTCTCTTCTTCCATACATGGTGTGAGAGCAGAAGTAACAATAGTGGTAGTTTTCCTTTACAGAACAGAGAAAGCTAATTTATTTATAATTCTTGGATTTGTTTATAGCAGTGAATTAGCATTTTGTTCCATGCAGTGCAATTTAAATCCACGTTTCTGTAATTCTCCTTTTTATAGTTGCAAATAATTGCTATGTGAAAAATGAACACACAGTTGAAAATTGTTAAATGAGTAATCTCATTTTAAACAGATTTATTCTATTAGCTACCATTTATTTGAGAAGACTATGCTGTGTTACGGTGTGTATCCTGGGGTGCTAGAAGTCCATTGGCATAGAGGTTTTGCACAATCCATTTGTTTAGTTTCAACATGAATTTTAGCAGGTCCTCGTATTCCATAAGTGTGTAAGCTTTCCATTTTATGGGAAGAATTCAACTACTCAACAACCTTGTGATTTAGTCATTCCATAAATGAGGAGATGAGAGAGACCAATCTTCTTGAAGCAAACAGCCTGAAACTGTAAGTTTCAAGAACAGTAGGCAATAGAGGTCTGAAATTGTTCTTAACAGTTATAACAAAAGTGTAATACCAAGAAATATATGGATGGATGTAATTAACTATGTTTCCTTGTTGTTTGTTGTAATGAAACTTTAGACTCAAAATACATCATGTCAACTGGAACTGCATGGTTGTGTGCGACATTCACCAAGAGGACTTAGATGGGCCTATATGACAATTATCTTACACTTTGGAGGCAAGAGTGATAAATTGTCAGGTAAGATTACAGTCAGCTCCCAAAGTTGTTTTTTATGTCTGACAGCTTTTTTAACTTCTTTCTTTGGCTGCACTGGTAGAAAGGAGTGTTATAGAAGTGTCAGTTTTGTGTCGTTCCTCTTCACTAGTGCTTTCCTCTTCACTAGTGCTTTCCTACACTTCCACTATCCTTTCAGGATCTTGACAAACAACACTGCAGGTGCCTTCTCCTACTGGAATATGTGAGCCAAGTGACTGATTTCAAACATTTTCCCCTGTACAGAGCCATACCATAAGTTGCAGTTATATTAACATCGCCATCCAAGTAGCATTATTTATCGTCCTACAGATGAGGTTATCTTGAGATATATATGAAAATGGATTAAATTCACAGATTAAGCTTAAATGAGGAAAAGGAATGTTCCTATCTAAACATGACCTGTTACGCTGAAGCACAGTAATGGTCAGTCCAAGCAGTATAGCTTGCCTTAATGTACCTCTTTAAAAGTAACAACAAGGTAAAGCTTGACCAAGGAGAGTCAAAAGGTTTGCAGTGGTAGAGTCCTGTTGGGTATTGATGAAATCTGCTGGAAGAGGGGACAGTAACTTTATAAAGAAAATTCTGTAACTAGTGCTGTCATGTTTCATTTTGATTTACAGACATTATTAAGGAATCTTAACTCAATCCTGCCACAGTTTAATATCTCCCTGAGATATCAAGCCTGTGGTTTTGTCTCTGCTGAGTCTTCTACTGTTTCTTGTAAAGAAAAAAAGAAATATTTTTAATAAGCCTGCAAGGTTATGATATTATTGGAAAGTTCCTTTTTATAAGAACTTCTTTTTCTTAAAGACCAACTTCTTGTTTATGTATTTCTTTTTTAAGAGCCCAGCTGTGGCTTCTCATTTGTGGCTGCTTTGGAAATTAGCCATGCTAACAAAGCCAGAACATTGTTAAAAAACAGGAAATTTAAAATTAAACAAGATACCCAAATATGTGTAATAAGCAGGACAAAAGCTATTCCAGCTTTTTCTTAATAGCTCCAAGTAAATTTTTGCTTTACCAAAGAAGGATTGAGGCTAACAGAATTGTTGTTATTTCTGTTATTTTTGCTAGAGCTAGTGACAGAAACCTACAAGAGGTGAATTATACCTTCATTTTAGAAGAATCAAGATGTTTGTGTTTGGTTTTCTGTTTTTATACAAAAGTATGATCTCTTTGCACAGTAGCTATTTTTCAGTTATATCTTTATTTTGGGAGACTTGATAGAATGTTTTGCTGCTATCACTAGTATTGTGCTCAGACACAACTGTGCCAGATTTTTAATTAAAATTGCCTGATTTTTTCTAGGTCACTTACACAATTAAAGAACCAATCTGTCTGTGACTCTCACCATTTGCACAGGTGTGCTCACTCTGTTTCACATTCCTAGCTAGATGATGGAAAGGGGGAATTTCACCTGTGGGCCTTAAGAGAAAAAAGCCTTTAGTTAGTTTGTGGGTTGATTTTTTTTGTTGGTGTGTCTCCCATCATCCCATTTCCTGCTGCTACAAAAAGAGGACATCTCTGTGCTTTAGTACTCTACACACAGATTATGAGTATGTTATCTCTGGAGTGGAAAAGGATTTAAAAAAAATTTCAGATTAGAAAGACTTGCCAAGATTCTGAATATTTTTAGCTTTGCATCTTGGAAAGGTAAGTGAAATAAAAACTAGAAAAACGTATTTTTGTTTTTTTTCAGTAGAGGGTTTCCTGTGTGTTTTGCTGTTTTAGTTTTGGTTTTGTTTTTTCTTTTCCCTTCTGTCTTTTATATACAGTGTTGAAAAAAAACACACGTGCAGACTGGTTGTTAATGCTTGGCTGTATTTGAGTAACTCTAGACCTAACAACTACTTTTCCCTAGAATAATGAAAATAAAATAATAATTATATAACTAATAAAACCAGCTATTTCTTTATTCTGAATATTAGGGTAATTGGTTCAGTAACTGTTTTTACTTGCAATATTGCATTTTATAATATATTTAATAAACCAGGAGGTATCAAGAGGAGACTGACTTGAGGCATGTAATTCTATAGTGTACTTTCTCACAGTGGAAGAGAATTACAAAGTCTTTTCAGTATTTGGTTTTTAATTTAAACTTTTTAGTTCAATTAAAACAAATGGTAATGCTATATATCTTTGTTTTATTTATTGATATACTCTTTGTATATATTGTCTTTTCATATACAGTGCTGCAGTTTCTCCAACTTTAACATAGACATCATATACAATTTTAGAAGTGAATTGAAAAGTTTTATCATCTTGTGTAAGCTTTTGTTCTTTGAAATTACTGTTTTTCAGGTTTTTGTGGTTGCGTTTTTGGGTTTGCGGTGGGGTTAGTTTGTTGGGTTTTTTTTACGTTTTCCTACTGGTCTGGTCTTCAGTGGATCTTAATGAATATCTTTAATTTGCTAGTGGAACGATTTTTTTTTTAATTGTTTTTTCTCTTTGCTTCTCTGTGGAATTTAGAAACTTCCATTGCCACAGATATATGCAGTCGGGCTCATAATCCATTATAAATTATTATAAATGTCTTGAATGTGATCATGAAAACGTAAAATAGATTAGTTCTATTTTCTTGTTTGTTTATTTTTGCTATGGAAGGAGCAGATATTTCTCTTTTATCCTGTTTTGGGGTTTAGTGCATTAATGCAAATATTAAAGTAAAAGAGCATACAGCTCTGCCCCACCCCCTTCCAATAACTTTCTAGAGTCCTAGTTCCAGTTGATCAGAGGCTTCTTTATGGAATCGTTGAGGTTGCAACTTCTGACTTTGTTAAACTTCATCTTGAATTTTACTTTTACTGAAAAAGGAGGGTAATGTGATGGAACTCTGCTGTGTTTCTTTATGTTTTCACATTTATTAAATTTGGATAGCTTACACCTTTTAAGCATAGCATTAATCTTGTGATGCAATGGAGTGCCTGAATAAAAATACTCTTTTTATATTAAAATCTAAAGGTAGTCCTTACAATCATAAACGATCTGTAACGTATCATTAAGATCCTATAGCAAAGCTTTTCATGATTGGATCCCAAGCTCTCTATCAGACTGAGGTGTGCAGAAAGGTTATTCTCACTCCATTCTGAGTGTACTTCGCTCTTTTGTTATGTTGCTGTACATCAGTGTCATTTGCAGCCTAAGGAGCAATGAGAACTCAATGGAATAATCTTTTATTTCCCGGCTTCAATAGGAGGCTGGGAAGGCACTCTGTTGGAGTGGATTGAATGTCTGACTTTGAAGAGGTATTCCTGTTCTCTTGTCTTTGGACACCAGCAAGGAACAATGGCCTAGGCAGAGAAAAGTATAAACTCCTCTAAACCCGCCTTTGTTGAACTGGCATATGGGAATGTGGGAGGCTGTTTTGAGATTGCCCCTAGAGAAGCTACTCAGGCTTTTAAGGCAAGGTTTTGTGAGTACAGTATTACATACACTTACATTGTTTAAAAAGCAGAGAAATTAGTTTTACCTCCATGGAAAGTGGGGATATCCCATTTATCTTTGGCATTTTGTTGAAGAGTATGTTAACTAGCGGAAAAAAGCAAGTTGTGAACATACTAATGTTCAGGTTCTGGCATATACATTAAAAATATGCTAAAATATATTTTAAAATTATAAAAAGTAATTGCTAAAACAATTTAGGAAAACTATGTTTCTTCGGTGTTTGCTGTTTGGTTTTAGATATTACAGCAGTGTTTATGTGGTGTAGAATACTTGCTGTTTGTTAAGTGTTTGCAAATATCTACATATGGTTTGCAGGCTTAAGATTTTTTTATTTTTCAGGAAGGAGGAAATGCAGAAAAGCAAAACCAAGTTAAAGTAGATTTAATATTTGAAAAATGCTTGGTTACTTCAATGAGCAAGGAATGAGTGTGAGCTATCCCTCCCAATGACTTTAGAAGTCTGGTAAGGTTTTCAGAAATTCTGTAAACCAACAGCTAAGGAGTTACTTGAACATTTTCTTCTGGCATGGATGCAGCAGTCATACATAGGGTAAAAGGAATACGTGTCACGTGGTGCTTCTGGCATTAATTTAATAATTGGTTAAACAATGTTGAAACATAGACTTACACCATGTTCCATTAGGATCTGCTAAAGGATCTTGAGTACTGAAGAGCCATATAGTAAACCTGTACAAAATCTTAATGGAAGATCTTAATGGCAATCCTGATTCATGTTCTGTCCTTTGATACTGCTGTCTGTATGCTACTCTTATGTTCCTCGAGCTTGCAGCAATTTAGCAACACTTACTTATTACTACTGATGTAGGTCACTCTTGGATTTTGGAAATCAGGTAATGGGGATCGTAATCTCCTCTGGATTACAAATAATATTTTATTGTAGTAATTAATGCATGTTTTCACAGTCAGATTGTCTCCAGAAAGTTATTTTCATTTTTGCAGAAGAGGAATTTAATGTTCTCAACAACTTTTTTGCTGCTTATAAATATGGGTGAAGTAAGTGAATAGGTGTATTCATGCCAAATGGAAAATGTTGCATATTTTGTGATGGAGTCGTCAAACCTGAATATGTAACCTTTCTGCTTACCTAGCTTTCAATGATAATTATCTCACATACAGGTGAATCACACTGTCTTAAAATAGAATTAATGAGCGTTTCCATTGAGGGTGCAATCTACTAGATTATTAAAGAGCATCTGTGTTCTTTCAATTATGGTAATTTCACTGTTTTAAATAGTGTTTTACATTTCCTGATGGAGATGTAACTATACTCAGCATATGCTTATTAAGCCACTTAGCAAACATAGTTGTATTAATAAAATCCAAGGTGTGTCATTTCATTCTATAGTCTCAAAACCTGCAAAATATAAACTCCAAATACAGGAGCTGATACAGTTTTCAGATACAGTGCAGCCTATTCAAGGCGGGTCATGTCTAAGTACTGGGAAGTCTAGTTGAATGCTTTTCCCAGCATATTCCCAAGGGATTCACAACCTGTAGCCAAGTAATACCACTGGAGAGCATATATATAGAATTGCCTGTGTATATGGAATTTACAAAGGGATCTATCTATTCATTAAAAATTGTTACAAAACTGTGTGGGTTTTTTGGTGGCAGTTATGTTTATTAGAGGTAAGCAATAGTTATGCTAGTAACTATTTTGAGGGGCAAAGTTAAGTTTCCCTTGACTTCAAAGAATTTTGAAAGATCCTCCATACCTTGAAAGTCAGTAGTCTTTAAGAAGAAAGTTAAGAGATCTGTCTTGGGCGGCCTGCACCTATGAACAAGTCTATTCTGTAGTTGCACCCGTGGGACAGAAACCTGTTTGTTCCTTGTAAATGCCAGCTGGAACTCAGTAATGTGGGAGACTGAAAAGGAGGATGTAGTCCCTGGAGTAAAGGAAATAACCAAGGTTTTCACATGGCACATAGAGGCCACCAGGAAGAGCTGCTTAGTGAAAACAGAAAATGAATAAAGGTCTTTGGGCATCCACAAGTGAGAGACTAAGGGGAAGACTGGTAATAAAGAAAAAACTAGGAACTTTAGTATCTAAAAGATAGAAGAACTGTACAACGTTTGGGGATCTAGCCAAATTTCCGTTTTTCTCCTTCTGATACAAAGACCTGAATCATGTCAAAGTATATCATCAATACATAGGGCTGATGAGTTAATCCACGAGTGTACAGAAGATATTTTTAATAATGTCATCTTTGTTTACAGTTCAAATGTTATTAGCATGGTAGGTCTGCTCCATGGTAAGTGTCTTCCTCCTCAGTTAGAAGCACAGCTGTAACCAGATGTCATGGTTTAGGCTGAATTGGTGAATTATAGGCAAGAGAGGCTCTCCCCTCACCTCTCACTCCAAGGACAGGAGGAGAAGGGATAAAGAGATCTACAAGTTAAGAAGGACCTAAACTAGTTTAATGAAATATTAATAATAAAATAAAAAGGAAATCATGAATTAGATACAATATATACAAAACCTTATCCAGCTCCCAAAGTGACGTCACCACCAGGCACTGGGGAAGTCCCAGACTGGACTCGGCAATGGGTGGGAACTGGATTCCAGATCTGGAGTCAGGAACACACAGATCGGGGGTCAAAGGCAGATGAACAGACAGGGCCCTCTTCAGAAGTTGGCCCTTGAAAAAAGAGAACTGACCCTTTGATCCCTCGGTTTTTATACTGAACATGGGCAAATGGGATGGAATAACACCTGTTGGTCAGTTTTGGGTCACCTGTCTTGTCCAATCCTCGCTGCAGGTAGGACCCCTCTACACTCTTTGGTTTCTGACCCTCTAATGGGGTAAATAATGAGATTAGGTGACCTTGGTTGTTATAGCAGTCAGCATAAGCAAGAGCCTCTCTGCATACCGTTCCTTGGCATCAACTATAAACACAGATATTATCACACCAAGAACAGGCAGCTTTTTACACAATACGCTGCTAATTGCAGAGGGATAAAAGAGGCCTAGTGAAAAAGTGTAATTACTGAACAGAAAGTTGGTTCAATTCTACTGCTAACCAGGACACTAGGAGTCCCAACATCTACAGAGCCAGGACTGTGCTATAATCCAGCAGGGAGCTCCATGTCCTGAAGATCAGGGGAAAGAAAGACAAAGTGATTTGTTTTATAGTTTACGTGATATTTAGAAATATTTCACAAGATTCTCCAGATATGGCTGATTTGTGATTTATTTTGTAGCAAGTCATTCTATTACTGCTTGATGGCAGTTAACTGGATCTCAACAGCTTCTTATAGAATAGTACTATTATCACTGATATCTGGGACTGAAAGACATTAGGGCCCAGTGAACATAGCATAAATAATTTTTGTAAGGCAAACATACCTGAATGGTGCAAATTTGCTTTCAAGTACCCCATATTAGTGTTTATTAAAAAAAAATGTAGAAGACTCAAGGGAGACAGGTGGGATGTGGAGTCATAGCAATATGTGAAAATCTAGGCTATTCTTTGTGGAAGCTATTGCTTTGAAAATGTGTACCACAAATAATTTTGCTTCTCAATTTTAACAGAGAAAAAACGCAGTTATTTGTCAAATATCTTACCAGACAACTTAAAGTGCATCAGCAACTTTTACGTAGGCTGGGCACCTTAGTATCTTGCTTGAAGGAGCAGTGTTTATTTCTTAGATGATTGGTGCAATTGAGAGAACATGCAGAACCCAAAATACCCTATTAAATACAATTCTTATTTCAAGAACGTTCAAAAATTTTAGTTTGATTATTATGTCTACAGAGATACAAACTGTTCCTTTACTTGATTTGTACAATTCTGTCTTAAATTATAGAGGAATTAGTGAGATTAAGTTGTACTGATAAACAATTCACTTCAGATTGATGAATATGACAAGCACTGTTAAAGCAGCTGCAAAAGCCAAACTTAAATGAAACAAAGTGTTCTCTTTAGCCACAGGTAATTCTAGTATAAGAGACAGTGGTCTGTGTTATGAAAGAAATTAGGGCATCCTCTCTGTTCTTCAAAGAATATACTCAGTTTTGTTCATTTTCTCCTGAGCTTCATAATACGAAATATAACTTCCTTATGAATGGCAAGAGATTTTTAACTTTTTTTTTTAGATTAATTTATTTGGTATTTGAGCAGATTTTAGATTCTTCTGATACCGTAGTCGGAACATAGTATGACAGCTATTATTTTAATGTTAAAAGTTTTAGAGACATTGACAAAATTACAGGAGAGGTACACATGGATATAAATCTGACACTAGATTTTTTTTTTTTAATAAAATCATTTTGTTTTGGTCATTAGCAAAAAGATTCTGGAGATAATTCATCAATTCTTGCTGTTTTCCTTTGGTGTAAATACAAGGAAATAATTTGGAGTACTTGTGTGTGATATGAACCAAACTTTACCATTTCTCACCCACTCAGACAAGTGCGTGCACCACAGAGCATCAAGAATTTTCCCTAGCTTGCTATATAAAGTATACTCCCCCATACAGCAGTCTTGGCATCCCTCTATAGCACTTCCAGTCAAAGAATGAAGGAAAAAATCTTCCTACAAGCCATTTTGTAGTTCTTTCTGCAAAAGTGTTAGTTTGACTGCCATGTTAGATGGGACCATTTGTTTAAAGACACTTTATTACACTCTGGGGCAGCTATGAATCATACGTATTTGTTATGTATGTGTTTGAAGGCTATGCTTCATAGACAAGACTGTCAATTTAGCTCACCTGCAGAGATATTTTGGATAAGACCATTGAATAAGTACTTATACCTCCATGATTTTATCATCAAATTATCATGAATGATGTATAATTGTAATAAAACATTAATTTTAATAATGAAGTGAGAATGTTAGCTATTTCGTGGTCTTTGAGTTAATCAGCCAGGGTTTTAGTAGCCATTGAGAACACATGATTATTCCAGTTAAAGTAGTAAGTGGAAGATTCCTTTAGATAACCCCAAACCTAAAATCCTACAGATGTTGGTGAAGGTTTGGAGTTTTTTGGTAGCTTTAAATATTTACACTATATAGGGGAAAATGTGAGATAACCATGAAGAAAGGATAGCCATTTCGGTTATTGAACAAGAACCTATGCATAGTTTATAGGCTATATTTTTCTCTGAGGTAATTAAGTCAAAATCATCTTGACATACCTGACTCACCTGAACACAAAAGCAAATGTAGACTTTGTCATGTGATACACTTGAAATGTATTGGTAATCTTCTGTTGGAGGTATTTTTTTTGTTATTGTTCATAGTTCATTGTGAATGTGGTTATTAAGCAGTTCTAAAGTGTGTGGTGGAGTCTATGTAGGTTAATAGAATACATTCATTAGAGAATTTTTGACTTGAATGGTGTGGATAAACTATTTCTGTAACTAAGAAACGGGAAGAAACTGCTTATCGCCTTTAATTCAGAAGTATTTCCTACATGTTTATCAGATACTTATTTTAAGTAGCGCTCAATGCAGCACTGTGAGTGCATGATGCAACAGACTTTGGATTAAAGTTCTTTAAGTGGCCTGGCAGTGCGGGGATGGTTTTCAATATGCGTTGTCATTTCTGCAAATAAAAGCCTCACTTGCTTCTGTGTTTACGTCCACTAGAAAAAGACTTACCCTTTTTAGCTTTATCTAACATATATTCAACCTGAGAGGAAAACTTCAGTACATGTTGGATTTTTCATTCAAGAAAAGCAAATACCTGATGACTATTTTAAATTAAATTTATAACAAATATTAATCCATACATAGGAAGGAAGATAAGATAGTTCAGCAGTGACTCATTGTAACTCATCTTGCTGTGAACATATGCCTTCTGATATCCTAGGATCCCCTTAACAAAATCATTCTCTCTCTTGCCTGCTTCTACTGTTCTGTCCTCATAATGGTGTTGCTGTTTGTTGTTTGTTTTTGTTTTCCTCTGTATTTGACTTCAGATATCTAGATATGCAATAAATCTTTTTTAAGACAAAATAGGGCTAGCTGAATGAATGTTTTATTGAAGACATTGTCAGGAAGTAAGGAGTTATTTTGCTGGTTCTGGAGAATTAGTGTAGCCTACAAAACCATGAAATATGGGTTAATTCTGTTCATTTCACTTTTCTGATGCTACTGTAAAAAAAAAAAGGCACTTAAGCTTGTAAGAATTTGTGAGCATAGTTTCATATATACCTGAAGTAGTTGTTGTTACACTCTTTCAAATGTTTCCTCTTCAACTTTTTCGATTATTATATTTTTTTCCTAGAGTTGAGTAGCCCAGGGATTATCCTGCACTGAAAAGCCCCTTGGAATTCACAAAATGCACCTTTTTTTCTGCTGCTATGCTAAAGAGTGTGCTCTGAATATTGCTTAATATATGTTGACAGAAGAATTCCTTTGCAACCTCAACCTGTGACTTGTTTCCCACAACTCTGAGCAACAGATACATTGTTTCTCATTCTTCCTCTCTATATAGTTTCTATGGGACTAGAGAACTCAGAAAGTAAAAAATACCCCTTTCATAATGTTATTTAAATCCTAATCTTCTTGTCCCAGGAACATGTTCTTCGCACATCTATTCCACTGTGCAAAAACAATTCAATATTAACTGGGCCAGAAAAGGCAGAGAGTGAGCATATAAAGTCTGGTTAAGACTTGATGTGACAGGAAGAAACATGCTTTCTGTTTAAGATTTTTTTCTCTGTGTGTGGTGTTCTTTAATTATGGTTTGTTGGATTTTAATGATTTTTCAAGGCCTGTGTTATGGAAACACAATAAACAATGTTACCCTAAATGTGGGAGGAGAAGGGTTTCTAAATCAGCACCTGAAATAAGCAGGTTAGAAAACCTACAGTGGAAAATCTTGCAGGGAAAACTGGCAGAGTGGAAAAAATGGGTAGAATGTGATGAGTAGGAGAGATCTGGCACCATGTGAGTGAAGTGCTGCAACTGAACTTGAAATGAGAATATAGACACTATCTCAAAAACAAAAGAAGGGAAAAATAAAGGTGGATGATGCTGTTGGAATATGGCTTGCATGCCTCTGAATATCTACCACTTAAATATTATATGGAATGTTACAAATTTTTTCTGAAGCTTGATGGAGTTAGCCTAATCTTCATTTCTGTAGTAACAATGTTCTAGCTTTCCGATCCTTTGTACTTCCTGTTTGTATCTATAATCAATAGCATTAGCAAGGTAGCCAATTTAGTAAATACTCATTAGTGACTACTGTGGAGCTGATGGTAAAGTAGTCCTAAGACAAAAAGTCTGTTAATATCAGGGGTTTTGCCATGTTAGACATTCATTGGTTTGCAAGCATTGAAACAGCATCTGTATTTCTTATCTTTGTTTCCCAGCAATTGTTTCTGGAACTCTGGGAAAATTAGTATGAAAGCTGAGTAAAGTAACATGCGGTCTCTACCTGGCAAGGTAACAGCTCTGACAAAATTCAGGACCACAAATCCTTTTCAGAATAAGGAAGAGAAAATTGTTTAGCATTCACATTGCATTTGCATTAATTATAGCTGTATAATTTTTATACAGTTATAACTATGTTTTTTGCATTGTGAGGCAAACGGAGCCTTGTTCTACCAGCTATATAAGTGTGGCATATGGTTAATAAAAAGTAAGAACCAAATAAATTGTTTAGATTTTTCATGGATCACTGGACATACATAATCTTTGAGCCTGCAAGACAGCATAATGTATTTACGGCTGGCTAAATTAAAACATTGGGAAGTGACATTAGAGTTCTTTCATGAATTGTTTCACCCACAAAGTACTGGAAGCAATATATTTGTTTTATTAGTGATAAAATACTGAAGTTTATGATAATCGCAGAAGTGGTTTTATGCAAGGACAGTTTATCACTTCATAATTTGTTTTATATCACCATATAGTAAGATAATATTTGTAAACTAGAGAGGATTGAGTAGAATGCAGAGGAACTAAAAATATGTTTAGTTGGTTTGCTGATCTTCTGTTTTGTGTGATGTGGTGAATATGAAATGTTTTGAATGGGGTTAAAAGAACCCTACGTTGGAACAACTGAAAAGGGCAAACAAAGTTTGCGGAGCTACTAGCTTGGAATTTGACTCAAAGTTATCCATGGGCTTTTTTGGGTTTTTTTAACAGATCTCATTTGTGTAACTAATAACCTAATATTATAGCTTTATTTTAACACTTTATAAATATGAAAGAATCATTATAATTTTTATCTTGGTTTTGCAAACTAACAGTGACATGTAAGCCAAGGCTCCTCTTAGAATTTCAAATACAATATCTGAAATAAGTTGTTCAAAAAGGAAATAGCCTTTTTGAAGTGTTTCTTCACGTATTGTAGTATTATATTCTGATGATATTCTGAATTATTTTATATTTTCCTTTGTCATTTAAAAAAATAATCCCTAAACAACCCTAAAAAACTAAACACCCCAAAAAAAAACTCTTTAACATCAGGAAGATATGATTTTGCTGCATGATTTTTTTTATTATTATTTTTAACTGAAGTAATGTTATATATTTGCAGATTTCTTATAGTCTCGGCTTGATGTAGATGTAGCCTAGAAACTCACATATGCCATCCAGTATGTAGCCCATACTGAAAACTGTGCTTACTTTTTTTGAGGCAAGTCATGTGAGAGTATTTATTTCATAGCATTCATATAAGAAAGGCAAATAAGTTTAATAAGTAGGAAAGAATCAGCATGGGTAGGAAATAGGGCAGGAAACTTAAATGACTGAGGAATTAAGAAATGAAGAAGATGAACATCTTTGCTTTACAGTGACTACATACTGAAGGATTAAAAAATAAGGGGATAGTATGCATTTACCTGCTTCTTATATGAAAACAACACTGCTCTTCAATGCTATTTGATTTTTTTGATTTTTTTTAAAGACTGCTTCAACTAAATTTACTTATGTCATGCTAATGGGTCTTGCTAGATCTCTACAGCAAAGTAAATCGTTCCTTTCTCTGAGATGTCATTTTGCATCTTCAGTTCAACACTAGTTTTCCTGTTCTATTGGACCAATGTTGTCTTCTGCAGCATTTTTTGAATATGAACTAAATCTTTTGATGTCACATCATAAATTAAGTGATTGCAGTGTTTTATCACATCCAGTTGCTTTTGGAAAGGATAGAATCTCTAAATGTCACATTGTGTCTGAATATTGTTTAAGCTTCTCAATATATGCTCCTGTAAAGAAACATGGCTTAGTCGAGTGTTATGTTTTGAAACTTACTCTTTAATACAACCTTACATTTGATCATCTGATAATTTTCAGGGGTTCAGTGCACAGTGAGAGCATCAACTACAGTAGTACACTGGAAACTAGCTGCTATTTCCTTATTTTTGAGCTTTTGATAGGTATTAATATGCATTTCTTGTCATTCATCAGACTTGCATTTAAAGCATGCGAGATAATTTTCTTTTCAATGTTAAATGCATGTAAGAAACAAGAAAATAACAGTATCCAAAAATAGAAAAATGAAGCATGAATAGATACACTGGCAACATTTATCTTGTTCTTCCATGCATTACATGAGTTACAAAAGTATGCTTGGAAGTAGTTGGTAATGACTGGACTCTCATGACATACAGCTCCACAAAGTCTCATATAAACTTCCTTTCTGGGCATTAAGTCCTGTTTCTCATAGTATCTAATGCATCATTTTCTAATGCCAATGGAACTAGCAAGCTGCATGAGAAGAATCTATTGAAGGAGTTAAAATTAGAAGTGATAGCTGTGAAAGTTTTCTGAAGTGTGGGACTGAAGTTAACTCATCAATTCATCTTTTCTTTCTACTAAGAGTCAATTCTGTAAAATAAGTCTGTACTGGGAGTGGAAGGGAAAATCAAGGATGCTGTGGAGAGCACACTCTACCTCTGGCTCTTCTGAGATCGTATCCACTATGGCAGCTTGTTCTCTGTGAAGCACGTGGTGTATAATGTGATTGGTTTACTCTTCTGCAGAAATAAAAGTGTGGGGTTTTTCTCCACCTTTTTGTTTCATTTGTGTAAAGTATAGCTCAAACTTGAAACTAAAGCCTTAAGAATGGGGAAAAGAGAACTGACATGGGCACATGTTGTCTGTTCTTCTGTATGAATATGTAAATTTCCATAAAACAAAACCCTACAAGCAATATGGATCCCAAAACATTCATTTAAAATCTTGGTCTCCTTGAGGACTTTGAGCTTAAGCATTTCTCTTCTCCATTTTACTCTTTCAGCTGTAGGCTGAACAAGTGAAAAATAGCGGGGTCTATTTTAAACTGAGATGGGAAGAAAGAAACTCAGTGGAATATTATTATAATAAAATTTTAATTGTGGCAGTAGTTATGTGACCAGATTGTAGTTCATATCAGTGAAAGCTATTCGTCCTGGAAACTTAGTGTTAACTGTTTGCTAAATTATTGCTCAAACTGGATTATTGTCTTGTGGAGCAGCCCTCCCATTATTTTTTGGCTCACCAGGAAACTCAGTAGCCTATAATCCAGTGCCACAAACTAGAACACTTATTGCATATATTTTATATTCATTGTAAAGTAGAAGTTTCTTGGAAGAGTGAGATTTGATTTAAGGCAAAAGACAGACAAGAGGAACACAACAATTAGTAGATATTTTATGCTGCACTGAATTTCCTCTCTTGTAATGAAGGTCATTACATTACAAACTTCTTTAAAAGAACAAATTGGTGCTTTATCCCTTGCTCCTGGGGAGATAAATTATTCTTTGATGTTATTATCAACTACAGAAATATTGCTATTTTAAAATGTAGATTATTCTTATTTCCGTACCTATATTGTTATAGACTTTGCCTATTGTAAGCAAAGTTTGGATTTGATTCACTAAATTCAAAGATGGGGGACACGCACACACCCATAATTCAAAAAGAAACTCCTCCAGAATTTTCTCTCAGGTAAAATACTGTTTTCTTTAAACTGAAACGAAATTAATGATGTAAAATCCAAATTCTATTGCATGGTAATAATGCACTCATGTGATTCTTGCCAAAGAACATAGTAGCTATACTATCATATAACATCACTTGCAAATACATTAAAAACTACCTAAGACACTAAGAAGCATAATGTGTACAGAAGCCTTTGCATGATTATTATATTCCCTTATTTCATCAGAGAAATGTCATTCCTGTTGGCACCAATCCAACTAATTTGTCATCGTATAGGTGATACTTTCTGTAAACTCTAGTGAAATAGTCTACATTGCTCCTTAACAAGTCATTCTTTTCAAAACACTTAAAGTTCTCATTTTGAATTCAAATGGAGGAGATAACTAGACAATGACTTTGAATGTGCATCTCTTTTAGTTCATCTAGAAGGACGTTTTGAGCTTTATGCAAAGGTTTGAGAATGCAGCCCACATGGCTGCAGATTAAGATAAGGATTGGATATGGGTTTGAGTTTTGGTAGTCTCTCTAGGAACTTACCTTTTTTAGGCAAAGAGAAGTGTCTTTGCAAGAACCTGATTGGTGATTGGTAATCTCCTCTCCTTGGCATCCTGTGACAGGACGCATGGGAATGGTTCAAAGCTGTGTCAGGGGAGGCTTATATGTGACATTAGGAAGCATTTATTTACTGAGAGGGTGGTCAACCACTGGAACAGGCTTCTTAGAGAGGTGGTCAGTGCCCTGTGTCTGTCAGTGTTGAAGAGGCATTTGAACAATGCCCTTAATAATTTGCTTCAACTTTTGGTCAGCCTTGAAGTGATCAGGCAGGTGGACTAGCTGATTGTTGTAGGTTCCTTCCAACTTAAATATTCTGTTCTATTCAAATTTCAAACAAGGTTGTTCTCACAAGAGCAGAGTCGGCCCTTGAGCAAATTTTTATCTTCTGTCTCTTGGCGGGAGGGGTTGGGAGCAGGAAGCACCTTTTGGGTAGAAGGGTACTGCCTGAAAAATTTAAAGAGTTTCCTAAGCTGCAAAACCACTGCAGCTGAATACAAAGTGCATTCTAAAGGGCTCTTTCCCCTTCCTTCCTGCCACCTTCTGGGGTAGCATCTACTCTTCGCAGGTGTATTACTGGGTGGTGTTTGAATATTTCCAGCTTGTATGTTTCCATGAAGTTTCAGCACAGACGGAGTTGTAAACTGTGTCACCACACAGATAGGTTTTTCTTTTCCTTTTACTCTTTGGGCATTTTTTAATAGAAGACTGAGTACTTTCAAGCTACCTGGCTTCCTCTTTGGTTCCAGGTGGTTACATTTAACAATCTGTCTTTCAAAAGACACAGCCCAGCACAGGAATAGGTGCTGAAATCCTAGTAGAAAAAAATAGGGGGTTTTCCTTTTGTTTCTTAATTAGTAGCAAGATAATAGTTCTCTTACTTCCTGAAACTGCATATTATCTGTAACCTTTCTAGTTTCCCATAAACAACATGAATACACCTCAATTTTCTCACACCTACAGGCTGAATATTTTGGTTTTTTATGTACTGGTGGAACTCAAACTGTTTCACCTCCTAGCTGCTAAAGAGAGAAGTATTATTACTCCCTATTACTCCCTTTAGGCAGCTAGACAGCTAGACTTCCTGTGCTGGCAGTGGAGAGGCAGGCAGGTTTCTGACTTGAGGATCTGAATTGTCCTACAGAGGATCTGACCTTTGCTATAGAGTCCAGCTTTCCAACTTGGATCCTTGGTGTGTCCTGGAGCAGTGAGTGTGCATCCTGTGGATTATTTTTGTCTCACTGTCTTGAGCATTAAAAAACCAAAATGTGTGACTGTTAAACCATTCAGACTTGCCCTTTCTCAGTGTGGGCTCAGTGCATGAGAACCATATGAACAGTACGATTCATAGGGATGTTATTGTCCAAGAAGGTGCTTGATCTAGATCTAACAGGTTTATGTGCACTGACTTTGAGGTCTTTGTGGGCAGATATGTCATGTAAACACAGTAAAACAGGATTGGGATGTTTGGGTTGTTTTTAAATTCTGGCGATCCATAGAGAGTGTTCCTTTTAAGTAAGATCTGCTGTTTTGTAATGGAAATAACTGGTTATTTAATAGCATTGTTCCATCAGGTGTGTGTAAGTGGCAGTCTTTGGGTTATGGCTATATGTAGTTACCATGAGCTGTCAAATAGCAGAATCAAAAAAGAGACTCTGAGAAAAAGCCACTGAAAGTTCCCGGCAGTAAAGAAAGTGTAGAATAGATGGAAGAAAAGAGAGGGACACCAAAGCTTTTCAACTCTATTGGAGAGACCCGAGTGGTAAGTGTAATGTTGTGCAGTTTACCATGCAGCAAATAGCTATATCTACTTTATCTCAATCATGAAATATTGAAACTGGTAGTCTCTTACTGTAAGAGACTGGATTGGGCTCTTACTGTTAACCCTGTGATCTCTAAATGTAATTAAAAATACATTTATTGCCATTAAAGATGATTCTCCAGTTAGCATTGGAATGAGCCCATCATTTCTGTCCTTTATTCACATGTTAGAAGGATGTAAAGCATGAAGGGTAAAGGGATTTAGTTATTTGCATTTTAATGGGTCAGTAACTGTTTCTCTGAATATTTTTGACTGTAAAATAATCTAGTGATAATTACCTATTTTTTACATGTATTGTATGTGAATTAGAGATACGTATGTTAAATAGTTAAATCGAGTATTTATATCTAAATATAGAAAACTAGTTGTTATTACTGGAGTTTGTGCGTTTAGGTTAAGTATGTTCCAGAGACCACTTTCCTTATAGGCAGCGTAAATGCAGACTGAGTCCCACGCACTTAGAAATCCCATGTCCCTTTACAGCAAACCATAAAGGGGCTACTCCTTGTAAGATCTTGCACTGTCCTGTCTGCCTCATGAAATGCACAAGTGGCACAAAGAAGTAGGTGGGATAAGTGGTTGTGCTGTATGAAGCACAGGGTGTCAAGTTGTCCACGTGCAGGGTATGCATTCATAGTGATTGTGCTTATGTCTCTGCTCTGGAATAACCATATTAAATTCAGGTCTGCCTTTCCTCACAGCCAGGTGTGAAGGTTCAGAGCACTTTATCGTTGGACTCAGGGTCAGTTATATTCCTTTTATTTTTTGTATTTGTGCAAATGTTATGGCATTTATGTAGAGTGATATCTGAAGTAGAGGTAGTATTGTCACTTTTGTCAGTATAACAAAGACTTTTTAATCTATGTTATAGATTAAATATTTTAGATAGTCTTCATGTAACTGTTCACAGTATTTTTTAATAATGTAACTTGTTTTTCAACCTGAAAAGTTTTATTATTTCTACCAAAACTTTACATCGTAACAACCTAAGAAATTCTGATGCTAATAACAATTCACTGTTGATTTATAGAGAGAACTATTGATTTATAGAGAGACCTGAGGTGAACATGAAATCTGAGTAATATTCCGTACATACCTTAGTCCCTGCAATGTCAGAAATATATCATAGTTTTTGACAGAAACTGGTGAAGCTGGGATAAACTGTTTGCTGTTTTTATTGGTTGGTGTGTGTTTGGGAGGCTTGCCTTAGAAGAAGGTGTTGGCGTCCGTTTTGCTTATGTGATTAACAAGAGTTTTTGAGATTATGCTCATTGTTTCTTTAGGAGAAGAAGAAATAATGGTGAAGGATTTCCCTTTCCCTTTCCTTGCTTTGTTATGTTTCTTGCAATAGAAATATAAGGTTTTCTGCAGTCCTGTATATAGTAGAAATTGCGTAGCAGAAGACAAAACCATTATTTGCATTTTTTTTGTATTTGC
Source organism: Tringa tobata (assembly GCA_033628505.1). Taxonomy (NCBI): domain Eukaryota; kingdom Metazoa; phylum Chordata; class Aves; order Charadriiformes; family Scolopacidae; genus Tringa; species Tringa tobata. The sequence continues at coordinate 2,268,326 of JAHREE010000508.1, forward strand.
AAAACTGTTTTGGCAATCTATGCACTTTTTTTTTTACCTTAAGCTGGAGTAAGATGGTCTCAGGGAAGCACTCACCTTATTTTCAGTAAGTAGCATTGTTCTCCTAATTGTGTGTGTATGTACCCATATGCATGCATAAGAGAAAGCCCAGTTAGTGCTGTGACCTCATGTTTTGTTAATTTTCCAACAGAGCTTTTGGATTGCATAGTCTAAGCTTGTTTACAAACTTGTGCTGCAAAGGTGTGTGTAGTTTTGTTTCCATTTTTGTAGTGTTCATTAAATAAAGGTTCTGTTAATTGTTTATTTGCGTCTCTCCAGCTTGGCAGCTTTCCAGCCCAGCAGCTTTAGCAAAACTGTGATTTGTTAACTCTTTGTACTGTACTGCTTAAACATGGCCCCAAAATAATAGGTGTCCAGTAATCAGCCAAACTCATGTAGCAGTGCGTCCTTCTTCTGTGGTGACCCATCTCACCTGGAGAGGATGCAAAGTTAACCAATTATGTTGTCATTGACGCTTGCAATTCATGTGAAGTGTGGTGAAACTGGTTGGTTTAAAACAGAGGACATATTCTTACGGCATATATAGTTGCTCTCCCAACTCCTTTATTGTGATTAGAACGGGCTTTCCTTCATATGTACTCATCAAGAGAAAGAGTTGATCCTGTAAGCTGTTCAGTATTAGATTCCTAATGAATTTAGTGGGATTTGATCTCTCAGTAGCAGACTCTTCTTAATCCTACCTTAAATACTTAAACTTCTGTGCAAACTTCTGTGATCTAGGTGTGTGTTTCTGTGGCTGATGTGGGCATGGTCCTTAGGAATATGGTTTAGTGATTTTTACGTTTGGGGTTTTTTTTTTTTTTGGTCAGAGTTATGTTGATGGTTGGACTAGATGATCTTTAAGGTCCCTTCCAACCTAGACGATTCTATGGTTCTATGAGATGCATCTGTGATTCTGTTGATGAGTTTTCTGTGACTTGAAGTGTATTTTGCTCCTGGAGAAAGAACTTCAGTCTTGAGTCCATGCTTTTGTCCCTCATTATAGGAACCCCAGGCTAGCTGGTGTACATATAGATATATATAAAAAAAACAAAACACAACAACAACAAAAACAACAAACCAAACAAAATAACCCAATCAAAAAAAAAACAAACACCAAAACACCCCAAACCCAAACAAACCAAAACTAACAAAACTATCCTATCCTCTTCCTGCAGAACAACTGTAGATGACACATTTTTATTCAGGTTTAGCTAATTCAAACTAAGATTTAGGAAATCAGGGCTTTCTCCTTCATTGGCTGGGATAAACTGTTGGAGTGGGATAATCTTGCTATTAATTGTTATATGTTCTCTTGTGGACTCTGAGCATGGTTCTGCGCACATGCATAATGATGTAGCATAGCTATTTCTGCTATCCTGAAAAAGAGCAACAAGTAGCAGTAGTGTTTTCAGCAACAATGCACTAAATTTGACTAGTCTGCCCTTGTAGAGGCTAAATGTCAACATCTAATAGACTATATTTTTTCTACTCACTTTCATAGCACTGTATCTGATGTAGATGTATCTGGTTTAGAGATTTGTTAGCAGAGGAATTGAACTTCAGCCTTGTATTCTGCTGTGGTTAATGCATCTTGTCTAAGGGGACATAAGCCATTCCTGTGCTGTTTTGATATTTTTGTTCCTAAGGGACAAATCCCATGCCATTCCTATTTAGAATAATTTGGAGTGGAATAGTGTTTTGAGGCCTTTGTTGGTTTTCACCAAGGAAAGTAAAAGTTTATTATCTCCCATAACTGAAGGTTAATGTCTTCTATTCCTGTTTTATCTGATAGTGTACCGAGCATTTTGTATTAGGTATCTACTTTTCAAATGAAAAAAATAATAGAAAACGTGTTTAAGTTGATAGTGACTGCAGCAGAACATGCACAACTAAAACTACTAGAAATACTCTAACATCATTCATGTACCAAATGGCTAAGGTATGTACGAAGCACTACGTACGAGATCTAGTGATCTAGGAAGCGGAAATACATAAACTTCCCTCATATGCACTTGGTCATTGCTAAAGTTTGTACTGTATGATACCTTGCTGCTGTTTATAATTTAAAAAAAAAAGAAAATCACTTTCCCTGCAAACAATGAAAACAAGAAAAACAAGAAAACAATTTTCCCAAGAAAACAATGCAGAAGTAAAGCATAACTCTTATCAAAATTTCCTTGTTTTTAAATATTTGCATAGTCTGAGTCTTAGTATACACCAATGCCCTAGACAAGCTACATTATCCTTTTTCTGCCTTATCACAAACTATGCCTCTGATACAACTCGTAGTAAGCATATGTTATTTATAACTTCTGAGCCAGATGCCTGACACTTTAGGCATGCCCATAAACAACTCTTAGTGCATTCAGATGAGGCTGTTTTAAACCTGTTCTTCTCTTTCTCGTGTTTTGGTTGTTTTGAGCTGAATTAGCTGATGTTAGGGTGAGAAATAATTATGAACTCAATCTCGTGGGGCCCTCAGAGTACTTAATTTGCACTGACTTGAGGCCATACTGCCAGAAAAAAAAAAGCCAAAGAAGCACAATCTAATGAGATCTGAATGCACTAATTAAACTTCCCAAGCCAAAGGGTTGATATTTATAAACAACTGGTGTATTTGACACTGCTCTATTTTATTATTGTTTTTCTGAGTATTTCTCTACATTCACTGTGCGGCTTTCAATTCACCTTTTTGTTCAGTGCTATCAATAATGCTTTTTGAGGAGAAAATGTTTGGGGTGGTTTTGCCCTTTTTTGTGGGTAATGAAACAATTAACCTGTGCTGTGACAACCTTCAAACTTTTTAAGATAGGTTTTTCTTATCGGGTTTAGTAATTCACTTCTATGGAACCTTGATCTATGTGCTTGATATTTTCAATAAAATGGCAAGCCCATGTGGAAACAGATGCAGTGAAGCATCCAGTCATGAACTTGACCTTTTTTTTTATTCTTCTGGTTTGATAACATTTTTACAATATGAGAGACCATTTTTAACTTAGCCAAAGTGACATTTTTACTTTTTCCGTGTACAAACAAAAGTAGGAATGTAATTTCATTGTGCCTTACTTTTTGCACTGAACTGTCTAGACCTTTTCAAATATCTTTTTGGATTATCAAAAGAAAGCAAACTTACTGTTTTTTCCCTTGCAATACAGTATTTCTGTGTTCTTATGTAGGCATTGGAGGATGTATAATTTAAGAATTCACCCAAAACTGTGGCTATAACCAGCTAACTCTTTATCCCAACTATGTTGTGAGAATAAACAGAGTAATAACATACTCTATTTAGGACTGTACTGCACGTATTTCTGAACAAAGAATATAGACAGGTAAGATATTATAGCAGCCTTCTGCAACTAAATTTCTTTAGTTTGCTTTTCATTTATAAGTTGCTAATCTAGGATTATCTTCAAATACTTTTTGCAAAGATGGCTGGGGTTGACAGGGATATCTGGAGATCATTTTGTCTAATCCCTGCGCCTAAACAGGGTCAGCTAGATCTACTTGTCCAGAACTGTGTCTAGTTGGGTTTTGAAGGTGACTCCATAATTTCTCTGGGCAACTTGTTCCAGTATTTGATCACTGTTGCAGAAAAAAGTCTGGAGTTTTTATTTTGTTTCATTTTTGTTTTTTAAAATGTTTAGATGCAGTTCTCCATTATTTCAGTGTCTGCCTGTGTGGTGGGTTGACGCTAGCTGGACGGCAGCTGCCCAACAAAGCCCCTCTATCACTCTACCTCCTCAGCTGGACAGCGGAGAGAAAACAAAATGAAAGGCTTGTGGGTCAAGATAAGGATAGGGAGAGATCACTCGCCAATTATCATTGTTGGCAAAACAGACTTGGGGGAATTAGTTTAATTTATTACCAATCAAACCAGAGTAGAATAATGAGAAATAGAAGCAAGTCTTAAACCACCTCCTTTCCGCCCCACCCCTTTTCAGGGCTTCTCACCTCCCTTCTTCCAGGCTTAAGTTTACTCTCTATTTTCTCTACCTGCTCTCCCCTAGCAGCGCAGGGGGATGAGGAATGGGAATTGAGGTCACTTCATCACTCGTTTTTGCCACTCCTTCCTCCTCTGAGGGAGGACTTCTCAAGCTCTTCCTCTGCTCCAGTGGGAGGGGTCTCTTCCATGTGAGACATTCCTCCATGAATTTCTCCAACATGAGTTCTTCCCATGGGCTACAGTTCTGCGTGAACTGCTCCAGCTTGGCTCCTTTCCACATAGTGCAGTTTTTCAGGAACAGACTGCTCCAGTGTGGGTCCGCCACAGGATCACAAGTCCTGTCACAGAACCTGCTCCAACATAGGCTCCTCTCTCCATAGCTCTGGAGCTCCTGCCAGGAGATTGCTCCAGTGCAGACTTCCCACAGGGTCACAGCCTCCTTTGGGCACATCCACCTACTCAGGTGGAAGGTCCTCCATGGGCTGCAGGTGTATATCTGCTCCACTGTTAACCTCCATGAGCTTCAGGGGGGCAGCCTGTTTCACCATAATCTTCACCACAGGCTGCAGGGGAATTTCTTTTTCCAGCACCTGGAGCACCTCCTCACCTCCTTCTTCACTGACTTTGGTGTCTGCAGAATTGTTTCTCTCACATATTTTTTCGTTCCTCTTTGGCTGAATTGCTGTTCTGCAGCAACTTTTTCCCCCTCCTTAAATGTGTTATCACAGATGTGCCACCACTGTTACTGACTCACTCAGCCTTGGGCAGTGGCAGTTCCATCTTGGAGCCAGCTGGCACTGGCTCTATCAGACGTGGTGGGGGAAGCTTCTAACAGCTTCTCACAGAAGCCACCCATGTAGCCCACCCATTACCAAAACCTTGCCACACAAACCCAATCCAGTCTGTTATATTTTGTCCTTTCACTGAATACCGGTGAGATGAGTCAGTCTCTCTTGTCTTCTCAAGTACTAAATACATTGAGATTCCCCTTGAACTTTCTGATGCTAAGCAATCCCAGCTCTCTCAGCCTCTATGACAGATGCTCCAAGCCCTTAATCATTTTCATGCCCTTGTGTCATGCCATGGAAAGGAAAGCTGTTTGTATGGCACAGATACAAAAATACAAGCTTCCTGGAGGACAAGATATCTTACGTATATATTTTGTTCATTTATGTATATGCAGTATCTACAGAACTCTGTTACTTCTACTGCTGTTTAAAGCATTAAAAACAAAACAAATACTCAGAAAATATCACCTGGTCTACCTCATTCTTTCATTCTTTAACATAAATGTGCAGCCTGCGTGCAGATACCTGTTCAAAACAGCATGGTTAAACAGGAGTGGACATTCAAGTTCCCATCAAGAGGTGAAGAGATTTTGCATTGCTTGGCACACAGGAAAAGGGTGAGGAGAAAGACATGGGTGAAAAGCTTTCACCAAAAGAAAAGACATTCCAAACTGGCTTTCTAATAACCAGAAAAGATGATGCATGGAGGTGGGAATTTGATGCAGCATACAGCTGGGAGGGCAGACTTGCACCAGGTGTCAATGAGCCACCTTGTCTTTGCCTCTGAGGTGTGCCAAAATGGGCAAGGCAATTGACAGGCTTTCTTATAACCATCTGAATACACGTATGTATATATTGATCCCTTTGGAACCTTGCAAGGAGTGTTATTCTGCTGGTGTAGTGTCCCTCTTCCCTAAAAAGGGAGAGTAGATGAGCAACTCTCTTATCCTTTGGATCCATGTAAGTATAGTGCTATGGAAGGAGAGTAGCTATGAGATTCATAGCACTTCATCCCAGCAGGTTCTTTTGTTAGCTACATAGTCAAGGAGGACCAGAGGACAGTGGTTGTGTTCTTTCCAGTCATGCTTAAAGATTCTTTTTAATCTCAAAAGAAGGAGAAGGTATTGTTGCTGCTGCTGCTTCATCTCTTCTTTTCTTTTTCTTTAACTTGTGTAGCCAGGAGTTGTGTGTCAATATAGAATTTTTAAAGTGCATACCATACCTTTAGCTTCTGTAAATGTAAATACGGGAAATGGAGGGAAGAATCCATCTGCAGAGCTGTGGATTTGAGAGAGAAAATGCCAAATTTAAAACACTAGATTGAGATTTATGTTACTGTTAATGTTTATTACTAGCCAATAAACTAATTAGCAATGATTGAATTTCTGGTTCCTACAAGCTAATTAAGTTATTTCTTAAGGACAACAAATTCAAGCATGGCAGTAAAAGTGAAGGGAGTTAATCCTACAAGTTGTTTTCCATTAATTTGTAGATTGACTACCTCTCATTCATAGCTTGTCTGAGTAATTAAAAACACTGTCTATTTTAAACAAACTGGGAAATCTAACATCCTTTCTTAATGATAATCCTACTCTTTACACAGTAGCCAGGATATCACTCATTTCATTGCAGAGTTTAGTTTTCTTTCTCTCTATATAAATGTCATTTAAAAGAACCCAAGAAATTCCTGTCTAGAAAAAGAACCTGAATCTGCAAACTCTATATGGAATACCTGAGAAAGTGTTGTAGATTCAGTCCTTATTGCATATAAATAATCATAATCCATGGCACAAGTAATTCCTGTTGTGTGTGAACAAAGGTTAAAGCATTATGCCCAAAGGGAGATCAGCAAACATGAAAACCTGGTGTTGAGCCAGCAAAAGTCAGTTCTAATTGCCTTAATCAGCAGAGTTAAAGCACAGCTGAATTGCCAGTGATGTTCATGGCACCACAGTCTAGAGGTTTTTGCAGTGAATATAAAATATTGACACAGGGTCTGTGATGATTCACTTCTGCTACAAAGTCTTGTAAATACTTATGAGAGTAATTGCCAATGCGGTAATAAATTTGAAGATCACACAACTATTTTTCTTTCAGAAATTTTAACAAGTTTATCATTCATTACTGTTATTGCAGGATGTACTTATGGTCTTACTGCCTAGCAACATAAATCACACTTTGTAACTACAACTGCCTTCAAACAGAACTAAAACTAGGGCCACGATTTAGTAAATGAGTACGTGTGGCAGCACTTTACCAAAAAAAGCCACATGCTTAAATATTAGACATGCATTTAATAGCATGTTGAAGTGGTGCTTAGGTTAGGCACTGGAAGCCTATGTGTCAGGGGCAATGTGTGTTTCGTGGGAAAAAAAAAACATGGGAAGAGTGGAATGATCATCCAGAATTGCAAAATCTCTTTAATGAGCCAGTACTGACTTTTAATATTACGATTTATTGAGTTAAGAGTTAAATGTGAGCCATTATTATTTTACCAATAATCTGTAAAATTTATGTTTCATCTCAGCTGGGCTAGTGTTAACTCTACAGTAATAAGACAGTAAATTATAATCAGAAATGGTTATAGCACATCAACTCTTTTGGCAGCACATCTGAATTTGTGTAAATGTATGTTAAGTATGAAAATAAAGATTACGGTTAGGCTCGGCTTCCATCTAAGAAAAAAGGCATTAATCTCTTAAAGCAAACAAACAAAGGCACCTAATTTCTTAATCTAGTGAAGGGGATTTAAACTCTTCAGGTAATCTTCCAGATAAGAACTATGTTTGCATTTATATTTAGAAATCACATTGAACATTACAGACAGGTCTAGATGTGGGAGCAGGGAAACTAGTACCATGATAGGTCTTTGTCAGGAAGAGTATCCGATGTCACAGCAGGGAATTGTGACAGTGATAATGTATCAATGTTCTGCCCTGTAAGGGACGCTGTATTAATAAAGAGGAAGAACTTCTTTGCTCTTGGTTGCTTTATGGGTGAATTGAAGGAAACCGTAAAATGTCAGACACTAATATGAGAGATGGTATCGTTCTGTCCTGCGTGCCACGTGGATGAATCAAGCAAGTTGGAAAGAGAGCTCTTGCAGTCACGGTTCTTTCTGTTCCATTTCCCCCGCTTCTCCTGCTGTGCTCTGGGAAGGGTCCCCAAGATCTAGCATGGAAAGCAACAGACTGTTGTGCTAAAAGTAAAGGATAAAAGGACTTCACAGAAAGAAATACAAGGGATACAAGCAGGGCAGAAGAAAGACTAGTTCTGCATAGTTAAGGTGAGAAACTAAAACTACATTCAACTTTTGTGAAGGGACCTATGAAGATGGGAAAAGGATAAACGGGTACTTAAGAGAATTGTCAGAGAATTTAGTGTCTGTATCGAAACATCAGCATGTATCTTAAAAACATTTCTGAATATCAGTGGAAGTGTATTTCTTTATAAGTTTTCTCTGACCACCTTTTTTTAATTATCTCTAACAACAGTTAGCAGGACCAACGGTCCTATGTCTTTGGCATTCTTGTTTCAAATCCTTTAACTGTTCCATTGCAAGGTGCTTGGGGATGGATTATGTATTTTGTTAAGCAATTCTATTGCAGGAGGCATATGCTTTTCAGTTTTAATTATTGAGCAGCTCTGATAAGTTCATTTAAGTAGATGTCGTGCCTTTTCGATTTATTAGGGTACTTTGTCTTATCACTTACTGCTTTCTAGAAGCATGACTTGGAGGCACTTGTAGATTTTCATTTATAATTTTTTTTAATACATACTGGACATACTTCATGTTATATTTGATGTAAATCATAATGATTTGTTGAAGATAACCACTCAGCCAGCGTGCTGTGAGGTTAGATAATACTTGCAAATTTAATTCCAGCCCCTTAACTCCACTGACTCAAGCATACAGATTCTAGCTACGATAAGTTACCAAGTGATTGTATGTCTGTTACAGGGGTGTTAAAATTTGAAGCTATGCATACAACTGAACCTAGGTTCCTGAAAGTTACCTATAGCTGTTGTGAATAAGACAGTATTTTTCCTATAACATGCTTGAAGGCCTTAGTAGTCTTGCCCTGCACAGTTTTGGTTTGCCAGCCAAAGTAATTCTTCTTTATTTGCTTTAGAAGGGACCGTGACAGTTTAGTCTCTTGAAAATACTACTCCCTAAATGCAAATAATCTAGAAGGAGATTTGGTATAGATAGAAAGGGCAGAAGCTCAGCTGAAAGTTCATCATGTCATTACTGCCATTCAACTAAGTTTATGCTTAAGCAGTGATATTTTTTCTGATTGCAAGAGGAGTTCAACGAATTTATGGGCTTCCTTTTATTCTTATCCATTAATCAAATTATTGTGCAAATGCACACCTTCAGTGTTCATTTTTCTGCATTCTAGCCACTGCATTTCTATGCTTGGAACTGTGTTATTTTGCTTTATTTTATGACCTGCCAGGACCTCTGTAGTTAATGATTTTCCATGTGAAGATATTTCTGCCCCTTTTGCAACTTTTACAAGTGACAAAAGAAGTATCTTTTTCTAGTACTTGGTTGTTGTGGTGTTTTTTTTCCAAGCTTCCCTTTGTAGAAGGGACTTAGATGGACAGGAAAAAATATTTATGAACTATGGACTCTAAAAGGTAGATTTTCTGCCTTTTAAATAATGTGCTGAACTTTGAAAAATATCCACTTTGCTTCTGAAACTATCTTCGTTTAACTTAGTCCTTAGGTCTGTTAGCTTAGAAATTTGTTAAGGTATCTGGAAAAATCTAAGGTGTATATTACTCACTGAGTTGTGTAGATAGTTAACTGGATATTTAAGAAAGTTTGTAGTGTTTGGGGG